>VWZF01001882.1:355559-503516 GCA_013396755.1 Sclerurus mexicanus | reverse complement strand
GCACATGGGGGGCATGAGTGACACAGGGAGACACATAGGAGGTATGGGGGGGACATGGGGGGCATGGGGGCACACAGATGGGCACATGGGGGGCATATGGGAGGCACACGGAGGACACATGGGGGGCAGGTTTGGGGTATCAGAGGGTCATGGAACGGCTTGGGTTGGAAGGGACCTTAAAGGTCACCCAGCTCCACCCCCTGCCGTGGGCAGGGACATCTGCCACCAGACCAGGTTGCTCCAACCTAGCCTTGAACTCTTCATTGGGCAACCTCATGTGTTGGTCATTCCCGGTGATGAGCAAGAGGATGCCATTGGTGACACCAAGTTTGCTGTTCTTGGCTGGGTTTTTCTTTTCATATATGTTTTATTTATCCACCTATATTCCTCGTGCCTCCCACCAAACCCCTTCCTTACTCCTCTTCACGCAGCATTAGGCATTCCAGGGGCACCACTCCTGGAGATGCACCCCATTCCCAAAAGAGGCGGGCCTGAAAAGACCTCCTTGGAGACACCTTCTGAATAATAATGTGATTGCACCTTTTTTTTTTTTTTTTAAATAAAATTGCTTCTTGTAATGAGTTTGTGTCCCACGTGTCCCCTTGTGAAAAAATAAGAACAGCCAAAGGGATTACCCTGTGCTCCCCAAAAGGAGAGCCGTGTCCTACAAAACACCATTGCTCATTTCCCCCTAATTTTTCCTGATTTTTTTCACCCGATTTTCCTGGTTTCCCCTGATTTGCCCAATTTTTTTCTTCTTTCCTGATTTTTTTTCTGTTTTTTCCTGGACGCTGCAGGTGGCTGGTGCTGAGAGGGGACAGCGCTGGTGAAACACAGCCTGCTACATCCTCTCGGGTTTCCTTCAGTGCTTAGCTCCGATTGTTGAATATGGGTGATTTCTGGTGAGCGCAGCGTTGCCTTCCTAAAATATCACGGAAGGGATAAATCTAGGGATGTCATAAATCAGTCTGGGGGAAAGCACCCACTGTGGCTCCTCTGCTTGGGGTGTTTGAGGCACAGCGCTGTCCCCTCTTGATGCTGACCCTGGAGCATGTTAAGCCTCACAGCTTATGGATGAGGGAGGAAGAATTTGGGCAAACCCCTGCAAGGTGAGGAGGAAAAGCTCTGCAGAAGAAAGATAAACCAAATTGCAGGAGTTTGTAAAGTAACTTGTAGCTGCTGTGTGTGGTTCCACACAAGGAGACGGTGTAGAGCTGTGCTTCCAGGTCAGGAATGCCTCCGTACCCAGTTCTGGAGGTGTCTGCCACCAGCAGACTCCTGGGGTGGGGTGGGAAACCACACCAGCATGGCCATGTATTCCTGCCGGGATGGGGACCGCGCCTTTCTCCCACACTGCAAGAGGAGAACGTTTTCCATCGGAACATTTTGGCTGCAGAGGGGACCAGAGGTGTGTGCAGGAAGGTGTGGCTGTCGGTCAAGCTGTCACTGCTGCTTTGTGCTCACTTAAAGAGAGTGAAAATAAAAAGCATCCAGTGCAAAAAGATCCAGATCCGGTGGGTTTGTGGTTGGCTCTAACACTTTATATGTATATAAATATATATATACATGTAAATATATATGTTTATATATTTAATTTATATATGTAAATGTATATATATATATAAATGTGTGTGTCTATATACATATATATATATTTGGAGAGATCTGGGACTTTGGAGGTCTGGGATTTCTTCTGGGGCTTTGGGGTCCATGACTTTTCCTGGGATTGTGGAGGTCTGGGATTTTGAAGCTCTGTGGCTTCTGGGATTTTGCAGGTCAGTGACTTCTTCTGAGGCTTTGGGCTCCATGACTTCTCCTGGGATTTTGGAGGCCTCTGACTTTTGGGAGTTTGGAGGTTTGGGATTTTGGAGCTCTGAGATTTTAGAGGTCTGGGATTTCTCCTAGGATTTTGAAGGTTTTTTGTTTTTTTTTAATTTTGGAGGTATTTGACTTTGGAGGTCTGTGACTTTGGAGGTCCGGGATTTCCCCTAGGATTCTGCAGGTCTGTGATTTTGGAGGTCTGTAATTTATCCTGGGCACTGGGGGTGGTACCCGCGCGCTCTCCTCAGCGCAGGAGGCAGAGGTATCCTGGCCGGGCATTCCCGCATCCCTCCCGGCACCGCATCGCCCCGCATCCCTCCCGATTTCCCAGCGCCGGCGGGGGCAGAATGNTGCTGCCTGGCCGCGGGCAGCGGCCCCGCCGAGGCGGCGGCGGAGGCGGCGGCCAAGGAGCTGGAGTGCAAGCTGAAGAGCATCACCGTGTCGGCGCTGCCCTTCCTGCGGGAGAACGACCTCAGCATCATGCACGGCCCCTCGGCCGCCGAGCCCAAGCTGCTCTTCTCGGTGCGCAACGACTTCCCCGGCGAGATGGTGGTGGTGGATGACCTGGAGAACACGGAGCTGCCCTACTTCGTGCTGGGTGAGCCTGCGGGAGCGCGGCGGGGCCCCGAGCATCCCCGGCGGCGGGGCTCCTCCCTGCCGNTGCGCCCCGCTGCAGCATCCCCGTCCCGGGGACGCCGCCGGTTCGCCCTGCTAGAGCATCGCAAGACACGGTGTCGTTTCGCCCCGCAGCAGCGGCAGCAGCGTCTCAGCCCCGGGGCCGGCGCTCCCCGCTGCAGCATCTCTGCCCCCGGTGCCGGTTCGCCCGCTGCAGCATCGCGGCTGGAGATGCCGCAGGCCCGGGGCGCCCGATGCGTTCCCAGGTTGTCATCGGCGGGGCTGGTCCCCGGCTCGATCCATGGCCACCGGCGGCTTGTGCTGGCAGGAGGCCCACAGTCTGCTCCCAGCGTGCCCAGCTGGAGGTGAGGGTTTCTGCTTTGTCTGCCCCTGAGCAGAGTCACCTTTCCCGCAGCCTGGTGGAAAAATGCGCCGGTGCCCGGTATGTCCCATCCTGCCCGTGTGTGTGCTGCCTCCAGCGCTCCTGCCCCCAGGGTTTGGGCTTTGGCCTGCTCACATGGTCTGGGGTGGTTCCCACCTGCTCTTCACCCACTGCGTGAGGCTCATCTGCCCTTATCTCATGGACTCCTTCATTTTCTTCCACTATAAAAAGCCAACGATTTGCTCCTTTGTTTATGCTGGGCTTAGAGCGAGGCCTCCACCCCTTGTGCTCAGGGACCTGCTTCCCTCCTGGCCACCTGGAACAAGTCACTGAGGTGTTTAGTTTTTGGTGACATTGGTGCAGAACACCGGTTCCCATCCCACACATAACCTCCTGCCCGGGGCAAATGCCACCGTTGCTTTCGTAGCAGCCCCACAGTGGCCGTGCCACCTCCTGCAAGCCTCGTCCATCTGTTGCTCCTCCAGCAGCACCTTGGGTGTCCCATGAAGTTTTTAAAAGGCCACCCTTGTTGGGATGTTGGCCTAAAAACGAGGCACGGTGTAACATTGCTCCTCTGTACCACCCTTGCGTATAGCAGTGACCCCAGATGGGGTTTTCTCCCCAGCAGTTCATCACCTCCATAGCCTGTTGCCTCCTCCGTGAGCTAAAAAACCCCAGTCCTGGATGCTGGGTGGACTTGGGGCAGCTCTGGCTGCTGTGTGGGCATCCCCTTTCTCCCAAGAGAAAAGCAGAGGCGGGCGTGGGGCTGCTGATGCCGCGGCGGGGCGGGATGGGGGGAATGTGGGAACCCCCAGGGATGTTTTGCTGGAGGCTGGGGGCCCCGTGGGGAGGGGGCGGCGGGCCGTGGGGCGCCCCTGTCCCCGCTCCAGCCCCGTGCTGCGGGATGCTGCAGCGGAGGCCGGGGAGCGTTGCTGTGGCAACAAGGCAGCAGCGCTGCGGATGCAGGGGATGCGGGCACGGCCGCCAGCCCCGCGCCACCTCCGTGCCCCAAAGGCCACCCAAGCGCTTGTCCCCTGGCCCCCTCAGAGCCGACCCCAAGGAGTCGGACCACGGTGGGCCCTGGGGTGCTGCCAGTGGGGAGCATCTGAGCAGGAATTGGGAGGGGGTCCCTGGGCATGACCCTGCCTGGTGCTGTGGGGATCTCCCCCGGGGATCTTTCAAATCCATGGAGGGCTGTTCACTGGGCTGTGCAGGGAAGGACCTGCCTGCCCTGACAGCCCCCCGCTGCACCCAGGGCTTGCACTGAGGATGCCTGGCAGGGTTTTGCTTTTCCCTCCTTCTGCTTTCTGCTGCCAGACAAACACAAGGATGACTGGCCTCATGCCAATGCACCCCGGTGTGCTGGTGGTGGCTGCGCTCTCTGGGGCTTTGCCACCTGGGACATCAGTCCCCCAAGAACCTGGGGATGTATGGGGGCTGTGCCAGCCCCCAGCATGCGGGGGTTTGGGCTGTGGAGACACAGAGGGTATCCCAGTACAAGTCTCCCTGCCTGGAATGCTGGGGCTGGGGGCTGAGCTGGCAGGGCACCCTGCACCTTGCGGCCCCCCTGTTTGCCGTGGGTTTGGCTTGGTGACTTCTAGGAAATGCCATGTTACGTCTCCTTCTCTCCTGGAGAAGAAGGGCTTGTTTTGAAGCTGGTATGGCCCCTTAGCCATGTGTGGGTGTTACTGCTGTTGTGCTGCTTTACCATGTGTAGGTGTTGTCTTTATTATTAATTATTATCATTACTAGTACTACTATTAGCCTGGACACTGCTTTTGCACAGCAGGAGCTCTGCCATGCACAGGGGTCTTGCAAGACCCAGACCTGGTGACTCAGAGGCTGCAAGCTCTGGAGCTGGAGAGCCCTCAGCCCAAAAAACCCAAAAGCATCGTTGCTGTCACTGTGCACTCTGTGGGGGCATGGCCATGTCAGATCAGTGCTTGGAACTGGTGTGGGTGGCTGTTTGTGTTTCCACAAGCCCTGGGCTGGAGGGTATGTTCGAGCATCCTTCCAGGAATGTGGCTTCACACGGTGCTCCTTGCAAACAGCTTGTTTCCTGACAAACACCAGACCCGTTTGTGCCCACCTCGTTAAGTTTGATCGTGTCAGAGGGGTGGACAATCCTCACACCCACTCTGAGCGTGGTCTGGTTCAGTGCCTGAACTGGGGGATGCTGGGCAGCTGCTCCTTCTCCTCTGGTGGTTTTCAGAGCCAGGGCTTGTGCACAGGGAAGGGATTCCCGAGGGAAAGTGAGCTGTCTCCTGGTTGGCAGAGCCTTGGACCAGACCCAGTTGCTGCTCCTGGGTTTGGGCTGGGAGCACCAGGAAGTGCTTCACAGGGGCTCCTGGCTCTGCCACATGGGCTCTCGATCCAATCCCTTGAGGGTCTCTCCACGCCTCAGTGTCCCCACGAAGAGGGTGGGAGCATGTGGGGAGGTGGCTGTGACAGGCTGGGACCGTGGCAGGGGAAAGAGCGAGGGGAGGAGCTGGAAAAGGGTCCGGACTGGGAAGCCCAAGGATGGTGCGTTATCATCCCCCTCCGATGCTGGCTGTGCCCCTCAAATTCCACCTAAATAATTCCAAGGGCTCCCAAGCTTGGCCAGTGTTCATGGACACGGCTGTGCGTGGTTCCCCTGCCTTGATGGCACCTCCCTGCCGTGGTGGCCAAACCAGGCATCCCACTGGTGGGCACATGGGTCAAGATTTTTCGCCCAGCTGGAGATGTACTGGGGTCTTTGGAGATCCAGGTGCATGTTGAAAATAAAGTGCTGGGGGATTGTGTGTTGAACTGGGCATCCCAAAAATGGCTGTTACTCCTGACCCCTGATGAGACGCTCTGGTACCATAAATGAAGGGGGAGCTCTGACTTTATCTCCGCGTGAGAGGGTGAGGCCTTGCTTGCTGCCTGCTTTCCATGCGTCTGGTTTAGATCTCATCCTCCCTGTCATGTCCAGCCTGGTGCCAGAGGTGGGTGTGCTGAGTGCGTTGTGCTCAGCCCTCCCAAACGTGGGGACCCTTCGTCTGCTCTTGTGTTCTTCCAAAAGCAGAGGGACCGTCGGAGGGATTATTGCCTCTGGTTTAGGAGGAGGGGGAGGCACTTGGGCAAGGCTTTCTGCTGCTTTGTAGCTGTCTTTGCTAATGAATGGAGCGAGTTTTAATTGTGCTGGCTGACTTGTCGTGCACGTGCTGCCTCGCTCAGGAGCAGCTCGGTGCTCCCACCCATAAACCCCACGTCGCTTTATGTGCCCGTCCTCACAGGGACTCTGACACCATTTCCCTGTTTTGCTGTGGGTCTTCTTCCCACCCCCTGGATTTTCAGGAAGCGCCGATTTTCAGGCGGGAGCCAGGATGGGACCACTTGCTGTTGCTCACCGGGCTGCCTGCTTTGGAAATCACCTGCTTTAAATCAAGGAAACCTTCATTTGGAGCGGTTGCCTTTCGCCTCATTTTGTGTTCGTTGCATCAGTTGTATTTTTTCCTGAGGGGAGGAAGCGTTTCTCTGCTCGGTGGCCATTAAGAAATGCTAATTTGCAGCTCAATATTCCCTGTCCGCTCACCTTCACACCCCCTTCCTCCTCGCTGCTCGGCTCGGCAGCATCCAGCCACATTTGATATGTCATTAACTGGATTCACACTCCTGCAGGCTGCTAATTTTTTTGGGCCCCCTCCTTCTCAGCTTGTAAAGCAGTGAGAGGGCTATTTACGAGCACCCTGGCTTCCCTCGGGCTCGGTGGAGATTTGCGATGCAATTAAAACCCGCGCCAAAGACGGTGCCTTTGACTCCTTCGCCTTCTCTGTAGTGCAATGAATGTTTGAAAAGCGAAGCCTTGAAATACCTTCTCGAGTGTAAAATCGACTTGAGGAATGAGAAAGCGGAGCTGATGGGTTGGGCTCGTGCTTTCTGGGCACCGGCTGTTTCAAGATCTTGAAATACTGGGTGGTTTTCTTTGCATCCTGGTTTTTTTAACCTGAGTGTGGAGGAGCTGAGGGAGCTTTTTCTGCCTCTCCAGTTTCCAGCCCAGCTGCTGTGCCCTGAAATAGGGCAGCACAGCCCCTCGCCCCCCGACTTCCCGCTCCCCGTCACCCTCCCGGGAGCCTCAGCAGCAGAGGATGGGAGGCAGTTCTTAACTTCAATGACTTTAATAGATTATCATAAACTCCAGCTTTAATACAAGCTGTCATGATTTCAAATTATCTTACTTTTAAATTAAACAGATTCCTTTTTAAATACAAAATCAATTCTAATTTTTTAGAGGGGTGAGATTTTTCAAAGGCACCGATGAGCTGGGCATATTCAACCGCTCTAGAGTATCTCCCCGAAATATCTAATCAATTTTTTATTTTTTTATTATTTTTTTTTGGTTAAATCCCAGCTAAGCTTTCGGCTGTGCTGGTGGATGCTCTGGCCGTGACCCAAAAGGCCCTGGAGGAGGGAAGCAGGAGCCAAGGGGGCTGCAGGGTTGCATTAGCCCATTCTTTTTCCTTCAGTGTCAAGCGAGAAGAGCACCCCATTGAGGTGTGTTCCTCTCGCCCGGATCTGGATGCTGGTTGTGATCCCAAACCTGTTGGCACGCAGGGTGGCCCTTTGGTCCCGGCTCTCTGCGTTAGGAAAGTGGTTCTTGGGGTGTTGCAGTGCCAGCCCCTGGCTTGACTTAATTCCTAGGGAAGGCAGTGGCACCCTGGCATCACCACCAGAATCCCTCTTCCCCATCACAGGGACCAGGACGTGACAGAGGGCCACAGCAGGGCTGATCCCACCGGGAGACCCACAGCATCGCTCCGGTGCGAACCTTGCACCTGGAAATAGGTGTAATGGTAAAATAATGAAGCAAATATTAAGAAATTCGTAAGTACCTAGAGAATAACCAAGTGAAATTATACCAGGGGAGCTCAATTGCCTTGCTTGGATTGATTGAATTACTAAATGAGCCTGACTAATGGAATGGAGTGGATGTATCGGACTTTTACTCAAGATCCTGGAATAATTTCTCTAATAAGATTGTGAGCCATTAATTGAACTTGGCTTTGATCCTGGACACTGTCGCATGCCCTGAAACCCGCCGGGATGATCTATGCTCCGGCGTGCCCGGCCGAGGGGGTGGCTGCTGTCATCTTCCTGCCCGCTGCCTTGGGGGGCAGCCAGGGAATTTGCCTCGGGGGGTCCCAACCCACCTCACCGGGAGCTGCAGTGGGGAAGGGACTCCAAAATTACTTGTCCCAGCAGCCCTCCCACCCCTTGGCAAAATCTGCCCCGGCAGTGGGATGCGCTGAATTCCCTCCTGCTGCCAGCCTGGCTGGGATCTGCAGCCCCATGAATTCGAGATGGATGCTTGGGGTTTACATCTACTGAAAATCCAGAGGTGCCACGTTCTTCCTACATCCTCCTGGAATGGTTGCTGCCGGTGGTGGGACACTGTTGTAGCATCCAGAGTGCTGCTGGATGTCCAGTCTGCTGTGGGAGCTATTTGTCACCAAGACTCAGGGACTCGCAGAGCTTCCAGCAGAACAGAGGGGGATCTGCCAAGGGAGATACGTCCTGCCTTGGACCTACCCAGGTGCACCTGGTGGGACCGGACAGGCTCATTAATACCTTTTCTAATAATTAGGTGTAAATTGCTGGTAGGACGCTATTCTCGCCCTTCCCCTTGGCCATGCCATATAAACCTGACCTCTCCACGTCCCTTTTCCAGCTGAAAGATGGGGCCAGAGCAGTGAGATGACCCCCTCAGAGCCACTGAAGCGCCGAGGACACCCCCACGCCTGGCCACATGCCCTCCTCCAAGGGATGGATCCCAGCTACGAGCAGAGGCAGCCCTTAGAGCCCCACTGGGGTGGAAGATGCTGCAGGGAAGCTGGCAGCATCCCGTGGGCGAGCAGGGAGCCCCCCATGGGCAGCCTGGGGTGACCGAGGCTCGGTAGGGAGGCACAGGGTGCCCATCCCCACCCTTATGGACCCCTCGTGCCCACGCCGTGCCCGCCGCTCTCTTGCTGGGCGCAGAGGTTGCGGTGGCACGGTAGATGTACAGGGCCTCTTGTATATTTTTTTTTCCCTTAGCCAAGGGGAAAAAAAAAGTAAGGAATAAGGATTTCGTCTCTGGGAACCCGTTGCCACAGCAACGGTGCATCCAGCTGGCTCCAGCGGCAGTGGGGTTGGGAGGGGATCTCGCTGACCCAGAAAGCAGCAGGGGGAGTGGGATGTGGGGCTGCTTGGTCTGTCCATGGGGGTGGCAGGGGCGGGCAGGGCGGGCAGGGGGCCAGCGCTCAGCCAAGGGGGCTGCGGGGGTCCCCTGTTTAGGCTCCCTTTAATCCCTTTAATCCTCAGCCTGTCTCCAGGCAGGGATGCTCAGGCGTGGTCCTGTTCCTTCCCTGAGAGCTGTCCCGGTTTTGGGAGCTGGGCCGCCCCTGTTGGTGCTCCTCAAAGACCCCCCCAAGCTTTGTGGCAGGTTTTACACTGGAACTGGCTGTGGTGCCAGTGCTGGAGGGGACCCTCGGGCAGCCAAACACTTCCCTGACGCCGCTGTCTCACCCCTGCTCTTCTCTCTACACGCTGGTGGCATTTGCTCCTGGGCTGCATCCCTTTTCCTACCATTTTTATTTTGGTTTATTTTCTTTTATTCTGTTTTATATTTTATTTTGCTTTATTTTACTTCATTCTCTTCTGGTTTATTCTGGTTTATGTTATTCTCTTCTGTTTTATTCTGGTTTATGTTATTCTCTTCTGGTTTATTCTGGTTTATGTTACTCTCTTCAGGTTTATTTCATGTTCCATTCTACTCCATCTTATTTTTTTTTTCATGGTTGCTTAGCCAGCTAAACGGAGGCTCTGAAATCGTCTCCCTTGGATCCTCGCTGCACAGCAGTCCTTCGGATGAAGGAATTTGTGCCTGGTGGGATTAAGGCGCCTGGATGATGACGGCTCTGTCATTTAAGGCTGGTTGTCCTTTTCTTCCCAAATTGCCGGGCTCTGGCTTCTCTGCAGCTGTGGCCCGTGGCTCACCCCAAGCAGCAGCTGAGGGATTTGTCTAGATCGGGGAAGATTTTTGATTGCCGGTTTCTGGCCGTCCCACTAGGGCTTAACGCTGAGAAATCACCCGGAGGAGAGCGTGCCCCACTCCCGTGGGCTGTGCTGGTGTTTCTGATCCCATTTTCCTGCCCTGCAGCTGGGGGGTGCTTGGGATGGATGCTCGCTCAGAGCTGGGCTCTTTGGGGTCTGCTTTAGGATGTGGTTAAGCTGACCTCACGCTTGCTCTGCTGTGGGGTCTTGTTCACTGGTGAGACAGGAGCCCAAGTCTGTCCCCTCTGGGAATTCCTGCCTCCGGAGCCTGAGATCTGCTGGGGAGCCCATTTTTTCACCATTCGTAGTCAAAGGGGAGTAAAAGATCCTTGAGGGACCCCCAAGTGACACATGTGGTGACACTTGGGTCACAGAATTTTGGGGTTTGCAGCCCTGATGCGAGAGGTGACACGGTCCCTTGTCAGCTCTGAGGCATTTCGGTAATTAGGATGACTAATTAGCAGAGCAAGCAGCTATGGGGGATGCAGAGGGCTGGCTTTGCTCCCACAGGGAACTGATCCAGCTGAAAACTAACATGGTTTGGGTTGGAAGGGACCCTAAAGATCATCTCACTTCACCCCCTTGCTGTGGGTAGGGGCAACTTTCACTATCCCAGGTTGCTCCAAGCCCTTCCAGCCTGGCCTTGGGCACTTCCAGGGATCCGGGGGCAGCCACAGCTTCTCTGGGCACCCTGTGCCAGGGCCTGCCCACCCTCCCAGGGAAGAACTTCTTTCCAAGGGTTGGAATAAGGGTAGAAGAAGGTGGTGGAAGATGTCAAGGGAGCTGTGCCCATAGCGTGTCACTTCTGATTGGCTTGACAAGGGCTGTAGTGCCTTGGGAGAGCTTCCCAAATCAGGTCAGTGGCCCAAGTGAAACCATATCCTGGCTGCCAGAGCCCTTTGGGATGGAGGGTAGGGTGAACAAGGTACAGGGAGGACTTTGACCTTGTTTTTTCGGGAGCTCCTTTTCCCCTGCCCAAAAAAACCCAGCTGCGACATCACCGTCACAACACAGTGGCCGCCTGGGAAGGCAGATATTAGCAACCCCGAAATATCCCCGGGACAGGCTCTTGTGTGATGGGAGACAGTTACCATGGAAACCTCCTTCAAATAAAAAAAAAAAATAAAGAACCACGAAATTTAAAGCAGCCCTTGTAGCGCAGAGGAACTGTAGACCTTATTATGGGTTTTGGCAACCCCCCTTTTTCCTTTATTTGTTCCAGCTAAAAGCTTCGGGAGACAAGGCAATTAATTTGGCATCCCAAAGGGAGTGAGAGAAGGAGGGCACAGTGCTGGGAACCCGTTCCCCAGGCTGGCACGCTCCTGGCACTTCCCAGCGCTGCTGCCCCACAGCCACCAAATACCCTCTTGTGACGGGGTTGCTCCAACGCAGAGGAAAAAGCAGGGTGGGTTTTTAGAGGAGGTGGCTTTAGGCTTAAAAAACCCTTTCTAGCTCTGTAGGTGGAGGGCTCGGGGAGGGGTTGGTGTGAGTGAAGGGTTCGGGGCACGGCAGGAGGGGTGAGGATGTGGGAGAACACCACAGATTGCAGCTCCAGCACGGGGACGGGTGGCTGAGCGTGGGTCGGGGGGAATGTCCTTCTGTGTAGTGTCCTTTCTCCTGCAGGGCAGCTCCTGCCTTGAATCAGTCAAACTGGCCAGCTTTGGTGGGGAAGAGGAGACGCTTGGGAAAGGAGACATCCCACTCCCAAATTTTCTTGCCAGAGTCGGCTTCGCAGCAGTGGCTGCAGAGTCTTTAAATTGCTGCAGTGCTCTCGGCCCGTTTGCTCCCCTAATGATGTCCCCAGTGTCCACAGCCACTGGGAAATCTCCTGGAGACGTCAGATTTGGGGTGGAGAGCCTTTGATGCCTCCCACTGCCCCGAGCTGGCCCCGAGCCCCCCTGGGCGCTGCTTTCCCAGTGGTGGTTGTGCTGGTGCAGAGCTGTTTTCCCATCCCAGGGCTGCATCTCCCAGCCTTTCCTGTATTGCTCAGCCAGAAATAGCTGGGCTCTGCCTTTTGCCGCTTTGGGAGAGCTCTGGAGAGGGGCAGTGATGGGACCTGGGAGCTGTCACGCTGCTGTGGAGCTGCTGGCTTTCCCACTGGCCAAGGGGGCAAGCGGGGGAGTTTGTCTCTGCAGGCAGGACATGTATGGCCTGGAAATGTGGGGGGAATTCTAAATGTCTCTGCTGGTCTGGGAGCAGGATCTCATCCCAGCTGATGCCAAGGTGCAGCTTTAGTGGACTGGGATGTGTGTCCAAGCATCCACAAGCAAGGCAGTGCCTGAAACATCCTTCTAGGGAAAAATGAAACCAATTTCATTAGTTTTTCTCCAGAATCTGCTCTCATTCCAGGTGTGCCGTGCTCCTGGTGTGCTCAGACTTGGTGGGCAGGAGAAGTAGCTCAGCCTCTGGATAGTGGGAATGCCCGTGAGCCAGGGAGGAGAGTCTGTCTTGGACTCGGGCTGGCTTCCACAGTTTTTATTATCGTGTTTCCACTTTTTCTTGCTTGTAGAGTAAGGCACGTCTCTGGTTAACAGCTGGAGGACTCAGCTGTAGCCCCAGCATCCTCCCACAGTCCATCCGTGCCTGTCGGCACACACTGGGATGAAGGGATGTCCTGTGGGCACTGGGGCTGGGGCTGAGCAAGGGACGTGGAGGTTCCTGGGGTGGATGTGGTGGTGGTGTGGGCAGCCCGGGTCGGACCCGACCTCCCTGTAATTAAAGCACAGTGCTGGGAAGAAGGGATTTCACACGCTGGGGGCGATAGGCAGCATGGATGTGAAACACTGGGGCAGGGAAGTACCAGGGTCACGGAGGGAGGGCAGGAAGGATGGACCATGAGGAGGGAGGAGAGGCACAATGGCAGGAGGTAGTAAATAACTGCAGGAACCACACAAAAGCCAAAGGGCATTAGGGACAGTGACGGCAGAGCCCCTTGCCGTGGGTGTGAGCCACGGCACCCTTGCTGGCTTCTTTAGGCTGCTGCGCACAGAGCCCAGTACGGTGCCTTTTTGAAACTAATCACGGCAGGAATTAATGGCTGTTTTCACACCAGGTGGCAGCATCCATGTCCTGGGAACAGCACTGCAAGGGCTGTGTGTTCCGTGGCTTTCTGGCCGAGAAAGGGAGGAGGCGGCAGGAGGAATTGGCAGGGTGACTCGCTGAGCTCTGGCCTCAGTCCCAGCCAGAGCTCACAGGGTTAAGGCAAAACCGTGGCTGTAAATGCAGGAGTTTGCAGTTACTGGTGCTCAGAGCCCAGCAGGGCCCTTTGCTCTTGAGATACTGATAACGCAGCTCACTCCTCACCTTGATTTGATTTTGTTTGCTTACAGAGATGCTGCTTATTTGCTAAAATGGGCTGCTGCTTCTCTGGTGCGGGAGGAGCGAGAGGCAGCAGCTCCTCATTCAGAAACTCCCCCGGTCACGGTCACGGGCACGCTGACCTTGCCAGGGTGACTCTTGCCACTTGACAGGGTTGGAGCATCCTGACCCCATCCTCTTTTTTCTGGCCATCTCGGATCAGTAGATTTTCCTCCTTTTCCTTTTTCCATGCAAATGTAAGGGAACTTTCTGCCTGTGGTTATGACATGGAGATTTCCTCTCCCCTACCAAGGGTGCAAGCCCTCCCTGAAGAGACAGGCAGGTAAATACAGGCAGGGCCGTGCTGCTCTGTCGTGGCACCGAAGCTGATGGGTGCCGAAACCCAAGAGCTGTGTTACATAATTCAGACTGCAATGCAGAAGCTCTTCCTTAATTTTTAATTATCCAATTGCCGCACGTACGTAGCGCTCAGCTCGAGGTGTGGAGTTGGCCCGTGGGCACGTGCGAGGGGACTTGGCTGGTGAAGATGGCAGAGAACCCTTCCCCTGTGTCCCTGTCCCTCATGGCGTGGTGGGAAGGAACGTGTCCCCGTGGCACTGAGCGGGGCTGGTCTGTGGTGGCTGGAGAGGGTGCTCTGCACCAACCCCAGGGGTGTCCCGTGGAGCGGTGGGAGGGTCTGCAAAGGTCTTTGAGGCTTCTCTGGCTCACGGTGTTAGAGCGATGGAAGACATCACGGTCACTTTGCACCCAGATCTCCTGTAGCTGCTGGTAAAAGAGCCCCGAGTGCCTCCCAGGGTGGGTTTGTGGGGATGTGGATGTGGGAGAAACGCTGAAGGAGCTGTGGCAGACCTTGGCTGTGAAGCACCATTTCTTCCCCTCCCTGTTTCTCTCCCTCTTTCAAACCCCCACTCTGCACTTTCTGTCCTTCCTACAAAGGCAGCTACCCCAGAGCAGCTTAGGCTTCAAAGTTCCCAAAATAACAAAGGTTAAAATAAATTAAAAAGAAAAAGGGGTTGCTACAAGATCAAGTCAGTGCCCCACTTGCACCTGGGCTCGGAGCTTCCAAGCAGCTGCAAAGAGCCCCCCACAGTGTCCGTGGTGGAGCATCTCAATGCTTGTGGTCCCGTCTTCGTCCTCCTGCAGTCACAGGACATTCTGTAGTAGCCAGGAAGAGGCTGCAGGTAATTGAAAGAGGTTGGGGGGGTTCAGCTGCTTCTGTTGCCTGTGGGGGCAATTAGAGGAGGTCTCTTGTGTGGGAGAAGATTGTGGTGGTGGCTGCGGCCCCAGGGCTGTGTCCCCTGCCCTGTGCCCTGCCCAGGTGGGTGGGCACACAGCTCCTCTGTGCTCAACGCGGTGCTTTGTGCCTCTGCTGGCTCTGCTGATTTATATAGATCATCAATATGACAATTATATACACCTGCAGGTTTAATTACCTCCATTTTCGTCAGGCAGCGACGGATTTATGCCTCTGTTCAGTTCCTGTAAATCTGAAACAAGCTTGACTAGACCCAAAAGTCCTCCCATTGATCATGGCGCACTGACTGGTCTCTGGCCCTCTTGACAAGCTCTTCTTTCAAGAGTGATAAATTCAAGATGCACAGTTAACTTTTTCCCCTTCTACATCTTTACTCCTCCTTCTTTCTTCTTCTTCTTTTTTTTTTTTTTTTCATTCTCCCTTTTCCATCTTTCAAAGGCTCTCCACAAACTTGAAAATGGAGCTTAAAACCAGGCGAGGGCTCCTAAGGCACCGAAGAGTTCATCATGTTAGGGTGCAGCTGGCAATATCCTGTGCCTGCCTTGTCCATCCCAGTATGGGGACACAGGTGAAGGGAATCTTGGCAAGCATCTTGGGCCTGTGGGGCCTGACAGCAACAAGGGCTAGAATTTGGAAAGGGGGAGCTGATGGTTGGGGGTTGAGAAGCTCTTTCACTGGGAGGGAGCTGCCCTTGGGTCTCCTTCCCCCAGCACGGGGAAACAGAGAGTCTGAGCCACACATTCCTTCCCCCGGTGCCCAGATCTGCGCTGCAGGGATTTCCCAAGCTGGGAGGTGCCTCCGGGCTCTCTGCAGGTGGCCGTGTCTTCCCTGAATTCGGTTCCTTTCTCAGTGCTTCCATACTTTATGCTGGACGAAAAGGAACCCGTCGTTACTTTTGACACGCCTAATTCTTGCAAAGCGAGAAAGAATGACTAACCATCGCCTTTCCCACTGCTCCACAGGCCTGCTGGTTTTACAGGCTTCTATCATGTCCCCGCTCCGTTGCTTGCTTTACTGAGGACTCCTAACACAGTTGGTTTCTCCTCTTCACAAAGCTGTTTGCGACACCTCGTCTTCTCTGTGCCCTCCTCCGAACCTTCCGAGCTTTGCCTCCTCCGTTCCGAGATGGTTGACCTGAATACCACTTGCAGGATTCAAGATTGGCTTCTTTCACCGAAGTTGAATTTCACCTGCCCACTTCCTTGCCCGCTTTCCTCCAGCAATTCACAGCTTTAGCTTTGAGGACACTAAATTTAGCCTTGGTGACCAGCTTTGTCATTCGCCTCCTCTTCCAGAGTGTTTCTGAGCAGCCGAGGTCCTGACAAAGATCTCCGTGGGGCTTCTTGGTAACCTCCTTTCATTGTGAAAACTAACCTCTTACTCCTCCCCCCTCCTGGTGGGCTTCAAGAGGGCTCTGCCTCTTATTCCAACCCCACTTGGGCACTTTGGGAAACTTTGAGGGTGAATTTTTGACAGGAACTCCTTGAAATGAGTCCATCCAACTGGATCGCCCTTTACAGCATTGGGCGGTCCATATCTACCCACCTACGGGTGCCTCTAACAAAGTGTCCAGGGCAGAAGCAAAATTCACTGGGCTTTAATTTCCATGATGCACGAGAGCTTTTTTAAGAGGTTGGGGTCTCCTCTGCCAGGTTTTGCTTCTCCAGTTGCTCACCCTTCCGGAGTAATGGTGATTGTGTAGGTGAGCACCATCTGAGCTGAGGGGTTCGTGCCCTCCACGTCACTGATTTGCTGGGAGATGATTTAGCCAGGGCAGTAATTTTCCACGGCTGATTGGGAGCTTCTCCATCACTTGGGCTCTTTCCGTGGAGACCTGAGTTTCTGTCTGGAAGAGGTGATGTGAGAGCATTGCAGGGTGGGATATCAACTACAAATGTGGTCCTCTCTGGGGTTTATATGCCAACCTCACATCTGTAGGCTGTTATCACACATTTTATTTCACTTTTGCTCACTGTCGTGGTGTTGGGCTTTGGGGTTTTTCTTTTACAAGAGTGTTGTTCCAGGAGGTGGATTTGTCTCTTCTCCTGTATCTTCTCTGTAGTTCACGGTTATGGCAGATGGGACCAAACTAACAAGACAGGAGTGAAAAATGAAACACCAGGGAACATCCCAGTCTGCTCCTTGTTTTTCCCAGCTTTTGGTCAAAACTGAGAAACGCGATGGAAAAATCACCTTGGAGGGGATGTTGGACAGGTGTGGTTGGGCACGTCCTTGGGTCCGTGGGGAAGAGCAGGGCAGTGGGGCACGTTGTGTTGCAAGGTCAGCAGCTGCAGAGCGAACCCAGTCGGCTCAGACCCATTAATGATGAATCAGTGCCCTTCTCTCTGGAAACAGTCGTGCAGCGCAGGGTGACGGAGGGGTTTGTTAAAGGGAGGGATGGATTAGGGGTTGGCATATTTGGGACAAAATTCCCAGTCCAGGACTAGAGCACGGCTGCAGCTTTGAAATGTAGCTCCTTGATGACCTTCCCAGAAGCAAAGGCACCCTTCTGCTCTGAGGAGAAACCTGGTTAGCTGTCAGCGTCGCTGTGGCAGCTCGTGGCTTCACGTGTGCCAACCTCCCGTGCCGACACTGTGGTGGGGTGATCTCTGACAGAGCCAGAGAGTGCTCCAGGGAGATCACCAGCGCCTTTTCCTTGAGCCTTTATCTTCTCCCAGGTCTATGAGTCTTTTGGGAATTTTGCCCCAGGGCCCCTCTCCCATGAAGCGGGTTCTTGAATGTATAAAGTGAGGTTTATGTTTGCTGGTATGGAAAAGCTGGATTGTCTTGGAAAGGTGGGATGCCCTACAGAATGAGCTGATTTTCCTGCCTGAGACTGGAGGCAGGAGAAAAAAATGCAAATAAAATATGGGTAGTCAGTGATGAATGTGATTTTTTTTAAAGAGGCCCATAAAAACATGAATATTATACCATGAATGATGTGTCACTAAAACCTTGGACGTATAAGCGAGTGAAATATCAGGATAAGCATTTTGACATCTGAATTGATAGTAATCAAGGCCTGAGGTCCCAGCAGAGTGAGTGAGTGACTCATGGTGGGAAGGTCTCCTGAGTCACTTCAGACACTGGAGACCCTTAGAGGAGCGCAAGACTTGCTTTAGCTGAGTTGGAGCCCTTTAAAGGATTTGTGGGGCTTTGACACGGAGCAAAAGCCTTAGCTAATGGGGCACTTAAATAAAGACACAGTCAGGTTCCGGCTGGAAAAGGAACCAGGTTTAAATGTTAACAAGGAAATACCAGTCCAAGTCAAAACCTGCACTCTGCTGTATGAAACGAGTCTGCGGAGACTGGCGTTACGGCAGAGCTCATTTGACTTACTGGAGGCATCTATTAGTGCAAAACACTTCCAAATGGAGAGGAAAATCGGTTTGCTGGGTGTTTTCTCATGAAAACGCTGATGTGAGTTTTCGAGGAGAGTTGTGCTCTTCGTGTGCCACGATGCCAGGTCTCGGCAGGGAGATAAGGATGTGGGAATGGGCTCGTGCCAGCGCTGGGCTCGTGGGCCGTGGTTTTGATGTTGGACCAGCTCAAGTGCAGAATTAGGCTGTGACAGAGGGATTGGTGCCTCCTGAAATTGGTTGGTGCAGAAATGTTGCCTCCAGAAGGACTGGGTTTGCTTTGGGTGGCGTGGCCGTCCCTTGGGAAACGAGGTTGTTTGGGATAAGCAATAATGAGGCAGGTATAAATCCACGCACCTTCAATCTGACCTTTTGTCCTCTCCTCAAATCAGCCCTCTAGAACCTTTCCTTCCCTGCTCCCTCCCCTCGCAGATGGTGTGGGAGGGGAGCAGCAGCAGCCCTTATGTTGAAAGCATCAGCCTGGGCCTTTGGGGGCCGCTGCTCCTGTAGATATGAAGGACCCGGGCCACGTTTGATACCAGGTGAACGCGGCACGGCCTAATTAGTGGTCTCCTACTGTTATTAACCTCTGACTCAGGCAGGCTATTTTTTAACAGAGGTGCAAGAAGTTAATACTGGTGCTAATGGCTTCCTAGCCAAGGCCTTAATGAAAGCCATGCAGGGACCAGGCTTTCCGTCAATCTCTTTCAAACTTTGAACTTGAAATTATCCTCTCCCCCCTGCTTTTTTTATTGCTGCCTTTCTGCCCGCTCTTCTGCCTCCTCTGGGATATCCCGGCCCCGTGGTCAGGGGGGTTGGCATCTGCCAGCCCCGTGGCAGAGCTGACGCCCTGTGGCATCCAGATAAATGGCCCCAGTTGGCCACATGGGTCACCGTAGCATCTCCCACCGGGTGATGAGATGTCTGCTTGGAGAGCAAGATAAACGTGCAATGCATCGGCCTGGGAGAAGAGATAACTGAGAGATGCTGTGTTCGGGAGTAAGCTTGGTCTTGGTCTTGCTTGATCCAAACCCCATGAGAATTTCACAGGTATGGGAAAGCGTTTGCACGTGTCATTTTTTCAAGGACAAATGGAGAAGGATTTGGGCAGCTGACGTGTTGCTAAGGTGCTTGAGGAGAGGAGGAGAAGGTCCACGGATGACGCTGATTAAACCAAGTGCTGCCTCAAGAGCTTCTGGCCAGGGCAGAAGCGGAGGTGGTGGAGCAGCCTCGTCCTGCAGTGTGGTGAGGAGGTCGCAGCCTGCCGGTTTGGGGTGATGCCAGTTGATTTTGGGGTGTTTTCTTCTGTCTCTGGCACTCCTGACCCGTGGGCGGTGTGGCTGCAGGATCACATCGCGGTGTCTGCTGACACAAGATGATGTACTCAGGCTCTGTGACCGGACTGTGCTCTTTTAAAACAAGAAGCCATTTTTTTATTGGAATACATTTTTCTTTTAAAAAAAATAAGCCTGTTTAAATAAATTCGAGATTATGACAGCCTATTTTAAGGCTTAAATTTACTATAACCTATTAATCATTTAAATAACTTCTATCAAGGACTCCTCCTCAAATATTAATGAGCTCAGGGGTGCTGCTTTTACAATGATATGTCAGATCAGGAGGAAAACATCTCTAACTCTCGCTTTCTAAATGTCACAATGTCACATTCTTAGTATCTATTATTTTCACTCTCTACAATGGAGCAAATGCTGGTATTTACATTTTTCCCAAATGTCAGTGTGTTGAGTTCCTGTTGTGCATAAAAGCTCTCGCCTTAATTACTCCTAATTTCACGTTAGCAGGCAGGTGCAGGGAGAGTGTTTTCTTCTGTTTGAGCGGGTTCATTCCGAGTTGAGAGGCCGTGGGGAGTTGGGAAGGCGGGCGAGCTTGTTTTTCCCCTCCAGTCCATGAATAAAGACCAGGTGGGAGAGGAGGAGATCTGCTGTTTCAAACCCTCCTGGCTCCCAGGACCGGCTTTTCGAAGGGGATCCGTGTCCCCAAACTCACAGCTCCGGCACACAGGGGGAGTTCCAAAAGTGCTTCTGGCTTCCCGGTGACTTGAGCTCCTCTCGGTTTTACTTCCCGGTGGCACTGCGGAGCGCTCGGCATCCCTCTGCTCGGGAAGCTCCACGTGCGCTGATCACCCCCAGAAATACGGCCCGTGCTGAGCACAAACAGTCAGCCAGTTCGCCCGCTGTGGCGAATGCGTCCTTTGATTAATCAAATCAGTTTGGGAGGGTGGACCCGGTTCCTGATGCGGATTCTGCCCCCCCCCCGCCTCCCCTGCAGCCAGCTCACTTAAGGCAGCCTAATGAAATTAATTAACAGCAAATTTAAAATGTTGCTTTTCGGCGCTGTAATTGAATTCCAGTTTTCATTTGAAGGCAGCGTGAAACAAGCAAAATAAAGATGTTAATTTGCCAAACGGGCCGGGCTCTTTCCCACCGCCATCAAAGTGCACGGCTGCGAACGGCACGGAGCGGATGGGTCTGGGCTGGACTGTTCCCACGGGGCAGAGAGAGGAGGGAAAGCTGTGCCTCACTGGGGAGCTCCTCGTGGTTTTCATGGTCATTCCAACAAAATCTGCTATTTTCAGGATAATTAACTACCAGGCAAATGGCAGGCTCGAGCTGATGGCTGAGGTCAAGAGATGGTGATCAAGGTGGTCTGGTTGGAAGTGGAGGTAGTGATTAAAATAGTGCACGTCGCTCCCAGGGCTGGGCTGGTGTGACCCTCCCTTTGGCTGAGACCCAGTCATGAGGTGTTCCTGAAAGTTTGGAGTCAGCCAGGCAGATCTGGTTTGATTCAGCATTTAGTGTTCTGGAGAACGTGTCGCGTCCCTGTCCCCAGCTGCTCCTCCTGCTTGGGTCCTCTGCCCAGCTCTCTTGATCCGTCCCATCGCCGCTAAACCTTGAAGTTAAAAGCACTTTGGGAAAGTCAGGGTGCTTGGGCAGAAGCTGCAGGTACCTCTGCCGGCCTTTGGGTTGAGCCCCACGTGGAGAACCGTGAAAATGTATTGAAGACTGAGAACCTCTGAGATCACCTCAATCAAAGTCAGAGCTGCAGGTGCAATCACAGCCCTGTGCATGTTTCACTGTTCACAAAGGATGGGAGACACTTCGTCTGCAATAATCCCTGACACGGTCCCAGTGATCCCATCAGCGCCGCGGAGAAGTTGATTTTGCTCCGCTTTAACCCTCCAGGTTGTGGTTTGTACAGGGGCAGCCGTGGTGCTGGCAGGAGGTGACCGGAGGGAGCCTGCTGTACGCATCCCTTGGTCCCTCCACCCATTTTTTTGGGAAGAGGTGAATATCCCACCAACCCCCTCCTCCACATTTCCCCCTTGACCGGCTTTGCTTTTGCAGAGATCTCAGGCAACACGGACGACATCCCCCTGGTGCGCTGGCGGCAGCAGTGGCTGGAGAACGGCACGTTGCTCTTCCACATCCACCACCAAGACGGGGCCCCCAACCTGCCCGGCTTCGACCCCACAGAGGAACCCCAGACTGAGTCGGCAGAGGAGGAGCTGAGGATCCTCCACATCTCTGTCATGGTACGTGACGGGAAGGCGTCCCCTGTTTAGATGTCCAGAAGCCTTTTGAAAAGCCGTTTATTTCCCTGAATGGCTCCAGCTGCTCTGGGATGGGGAGCTGAGCCTGCCTTTGGGGTGGCTAAGAGCGTCGCATGTGTCGAGGTCGGACAGCTCTCCTCCTGCCCCCAGATACACAGAGACAACGTTCTGATGGCAGAGAAGGGAGAGGTCTGTGTGTTGGAGGCGGATCTGTGGTGCGTTGATTGTTTTGCGGTTTTCTGTTATGCTGGAAAAAATTTGAAGAATCCTACAAGCTTTGTGCCACTGGAAGATAATTAGCCGGAGACAATGTGTTGTCGAGGCTGCAAACAGGCTGTTTAATGGTCCCTACCCTAATGAGAGCTTCATTTGCTCTTCCAGATTGCAGCCCCAGGCCAGGTTTCTCCTCCATCATTTGTGCTTGATTAGTCTGGAGGAAAAAAAAAAATCACTGGCAGAGCCACTCCCAAAAACATCTTACACCATTAACTCTATTTTATTGTCCATTCTCAGCTGCTCCTGAGGGGGTGCGTCACCTCCAGAGAGGCCGGCCCTGCTCTGCTGCCGTGTTCTTGGTTTTTCTGGGTCCTGCTGGATCCCAAGATCAAGGCAGGAGTGCCTGGAACGAGGCTCATTATCAAGATGATGAAAAGGATGTCTGCAACTCATTGCTCTCCTACCGAAATGTGCAAATACAGATTGAGTCCTCCCTCTGCCCCTTTTCCCCCATCCCTCAGCTCTGCTCCAGCGTCATCCTTTCATCCTGACGAGCAGGGGTTGGGTTTTGTGCCAGGAGTCCGGATCACGTGGAGCGTTCAAGGCTGACTTTCTTTTTCCCCTGTTTGGTTGCCGAGAGAAAGCGTGAGGAAGGGGCTGGATCCATCGTGACCGTGGTCCGCACACGGGCTGTGTGAGGAGAGCTCCCACAGCCGTCCAGTGCCGGGCTCCTCACAGGGTGCTGGATCAGGGGGATGAAGGCAGAACGGGATCTCTGTGCTCCCAGTGAGGGGAACCGCGGGCCTGAGGTGGTGCCCTGACCCCTCCGATGTGCAGTGGGTGGAGGAGACTTCAGCTCTTCCTTTCGTCCTCCTCTCAGAGCCTCTTGAAATCTCAAGAGGCCACAGGCAGCTTTTCCTCGGGGAAAGTTTGAGCTCTTGGACTATCAGGGCAGAAGAAATTCAATTTCAGTGAAATAACAAGTCTCTGTTGAGAACCCACAGCTGCAGCTCGAAACAGAATCAAATGAGTGTCCATCAGACTCAAGCTCCGGCTTGGTCTCCCCTGTTTACCAGCACGGGTGTATGGCAGAGCTCTCTGTGTGGGAGGGATCTAATGTGCATGCAGAGGGGGAAGGAAAGCCAGGAATGCCCCGGTATTCCTCCCTTGTCACCCCATCTGCAGGTGGGCCTTTCCCCAGGGCGATGGAGAGCCATCTCGGGTGGGCATGGGGACAGCCCCCACTTATTTACGGATCAGAGGAACTCCTAGGGATTGAACATGGTCTGGAATTAGGCTCTGTCTTTACCGCTAAAAAACTCCGCGTGAGCACAGGCAGGCGCTTTTTACGATGGTATCTAGTGATGGATTTAACAGAAAAAGAGCAGGTCTCAACTGGATATTATTGGGAATTACTTACAGTGAGGGTGGGCAGGCCCTGGCACAGGGTGCCCAGAGAAGCTGTGGCTGCCCCTGGATCCCTGGAAGTGTCCAAGGCCAGGTTGGATGGGGCTTGGAGCAACCTGGGCTGGTGGAAGGTGTCCCTGCCCGTGGCAGAGGGTGGAACGAGGTGGCTTTTAGGGTTCCTTCCAATCAAAACCATTTTAGGATTCAGTGCCAGTTTTCAGCCCCAGCAGGAGATTTCCTGACTTCCTGGCTGCAGACTCCTGGCCAGAGTGGACCTGACAGCCCCCTCCCATTTCTGCAGGACTGCTGGTCTCCTTAATCAGTGGAGTTTGTTTGTTCTTTCTTTTTTTTATCCTCTTTGAAAGAAAGTTTGGAAGGAGGCTCGGAGTGTGCATCACAGCTCCATTATCCTGGAAATGAAAGAGAGTTAAACTGTAATGGCCATTAAACTTCCTTTTCCAGCTGCCTCTCCTGCCTCTCATTCAATAATTCCCTTAATGTTTTATCCTAATGGGAGCAGATTATTACTATTATTTTATTTTTTTAGATCACCTGTTGCATAGAAAAGAGGAGGGAGAATGGAGTCGTGGATGAACACAGAGCTTCTAGCTGGCTCTGCATGTTTTTATTGTTATTATTGTTATTATTGCTATTATTCTTGGCAGATTGTGTGTAAAGGCCCAGTTTTAGGCTTTCATCTCACCGCCCCTGTCTGTGTACAGTGACGGTGTCTCGCAGGAGGGTGGCCTGGGGGACAGTGGTGAGATGACAGGGCTGGGTGCAGTTTTGGGGTCCATTCGTGCAGGGCAGCAGCTTTCTCAGCCTCTTCCCCCCAAGACGTTCCCCAAACCACACTTCAATCATCTGTCTCTCTCGAGCCGTGATCCCCTTTAATCTGTGCTGCCATCTCCGCAGGATGCCCTGGGAAAATCTCCCAAGATTCAGAGTGACAGCACTGAAACCAGTTGGAAACGGGTCAGAAAAAGTTGCCCACGGGAGCCTTTGCCTGGAATAAATCTGATCTCTCTTTTCAAAGGCGTGTTGCGGCAGAGCAAAACAAAACACGCTTTCCTTTAAGCGCCGCTTTTTCATGCCTCGGTGGTGTCCTCAAAGCGGGTCCAGCCCGAGGTGGGATTCAGCTGGGAGCACCGGGTGCTCCTGGCATTCTCTTCTCGGCGTGACCGGGCTCCTCTCGCCAGTGCCTTTGCTTTGGCCACCCCGGAGCATCTCCAGGGTGTTTGTGTCCCCAGGGCTGGCCGGTGCTGCTCCCCGGCTGAGCCCTGCTCGCGTTCGCGCCCGCAGGGAGGGATGATCGCCCTGCTGCTCTCCATCCTCTGCCTGGTGATGATCCTCTACACGCGCCGGCGCTGGTGCAAGCGGCGCCGGGTGCCGCAGCCCCAGAAGAGCGCCAGCGCCGAGGCCGCCAACGAGATCCACTACATCCCGTCGGTGCTGATCGGGGGCCACGGGCGGGAGAGCCTGCGCAACGCCCGCGTGCAGGGCCACAACTCCAGCGGGACGCTCAGCATCCGCGAGACCCCCATCCTGGACGGCTACGAGTACGACATCACCGACCTGCGGCACCACCTGCAGCGCGAGTGCATGAACGGCGGCGAGGACTTCGCCAGCCAGGTCACCCGCACCCTGGACTCGCTGCAGGGCTGCAATGAGAAGGCCAGCATGGACCTCACGCCAGGTGGGCATGGGCTGAGCTGGGTCCTTTCCAGCTCATCTTGTCTCCGTCTTTCCGTGCGTGTGTTTTCGGCTGAGCGTTTTCACCGCTTCCCTGGGTTTTCATTGAGTGTGAGGTGTTGGTGGCGCTCTGAAGGCGCTTCCATTGCTGGGAGGCTTTGC
This sequence comes from Sclerurus mexicanus, assembly GCA_013396755.1. NCBI lineage: Eukaryota > Metazoa > Chordata > Aves > Passeriformes > Furnariidae > Sclerurus > Sclerurus mexicanus. The sequence goes on along the minus strand of VWZF01001882.1, from coordinate 478,662 downwards.
AGCCCTTTGAGAGCAGTCCCTGCTGATTAGCTGGGACGACGCAGGGTGGAGCTTTTGTGGTGGTTCCTGTGGTCTGATGAAGAACCAGGATAGTGCCCCCTCTGAGCCACTCCACGGTGACCCCCAAAATTCCCTTCTGTATTCCTGGATTTCTGGTGTCTTCTTCAGCTGAGGTTTTTGAGCAGCAAAATTATACTTGCCATGGGTATGGCTCAGAGGTAACGCTGCTTTCTGATCACCAGCAGGGATTCTTTGAGGTTTGTAACAGGCTTTTTCTTTGGCCATGTTAATAACTCGGCCATTCAGCTGGAGCCTTCTCAACTGAGACACGGTTTGGGAAGACCATGGTGTGCTGCCTAAAGCTCTCCAGGGGTTTCCTACACAGACCTGGGTGTGAAGAAGTGCCCTGAGAGGCTGAATGTTAAATCTCGGATTTAACAGTTTAATTTAGGTGGAGGTGCCAAACCTCTTCAGGATTTGAGTTGCTCCTGAGGGTGCGGGGTGGGGCAGATCAGCTCACTGGCACCCTGATCACCTCGGGACAGTCCGGAGATGGACGCAAGGAAATCTTTCTCTCACCTCCCTCCCTTTTTAAAATCTTTGGTTCTGAAAGATTTTGCCTTCAATTCTTCCTGCTCAGGGAGCGATAACGCCAAGCTGTCCCTGATGAACAAGTACAAGGACAACATCATCGCCACCAGCCCCGTGGACTCGAACCACCAGCAGGCCACCCTGCTGTCCCACACCTCCAGCAGCCAGCGCAAGCGCATCAACAACAAAGCACGAGGTAGGGGCATCCCTGGCGTGGGTGGGGTGCTTTGGGCTTCCACCCACCCGTAGTGCAGCAACTCATTCTCTCCTGGAATGAAGAAATAGGGCCAGCGGTGGGCAACAGCACGGAAAGGAGGATTTGGGTGGGGAGACGCATAAAATGTGGCACCTGCAAGGATGCAGATGATGTTGGGCTGGTTGGTTGCAGAGATGCAGAGGGTGTTTGCCATGGCAAATATTTCAGGGTACTGGCACGGCCACGGGGAGAAGTTGCAAGGTAGTGGGACGTGTGGCATGGGGGACATGGATGTGTGAGGTGGGAAGGGGAGAAGATGCTGTCCCTGCTGCACCTGGCAGATGGGGCTTCTCATCCTCAATGCGAGGCTTTCCTTGAAGGGTGATGTAGGATGCCAAGGCTTGGGGTGGCACGGTGCCAACCCCTCCATGACTACACTCAGTGTCCCCTGCAGCTGGCTCCGCGTTTCTCAACCCCGAGGGGGACTCAGGGACAGAGGCAGACACCGATCCCCAGCTGACCTTCTACACGGACCCCTCGCGGAGCCGGAGGCGCAGCCGAGGTGGGTGGTGAGCCGTGACCCTTCTCGCCTTATTTGCTGTTGCTTCTCTGCGTTTGGAGACCTTCCCCTGGCAGAAGATGGGGATCCAGGTGCCGTGCCAGCCACCGCGGGCGGGCGCGGGTCCCTGCTCCGCAGTGGGCTGCTGCTGCTCCCCGGCGGAGTTTTCTCAGCAGAGGATGAAATCCATTCTGCTGTTTTGCTGGAGGCTTCTGCCAGGCACCGGTGTATGTTAATGAGTAACACGCTTCAGAGGCCGGCCGTGCGTTCCCACGCTGCTGCTCAGCACGGAGCTGCCGCGGGTTCGCTGCGGCACCGTGCACATACGAGCTGTGTGTGCAGCAGAGCGTGGGGACAGCCTCGGTCCCTAGGCAGGAGTCTTGCCCCACTGCCCTGCTCCATCCCTTTGGGAGGTTTTCTCCTCCCGAGAGGAGAGTTAGTGTCTGTTTTCCCTCGTTGAGCCTCGTTTGCTGGATGATGCCTTGTTTTTCTGGAAGTGGCAGGACTGGGAGCCGTCTCCTTCTGCTGGTGCTGAGAGGGTCCAGGTTCAGGCTTTGTTTGCATCCAGTTTTTTTCCACTCAGCTTCTTCAGCTGAGAGATTAAAAGGCAAAGACCTGCATGCCCTGAACAGTTAGGGGTCTCCAGTTCTTTCACAACAGCATCCACAAGCCTGTTGTCATGACAAAATTAACCCGAGTGAAGTGCCGAGAAGGGTGGGGAAAAGCAGGATGCTGCACTTACAGTTCTTCTCCTCAGTATCTCAGCTCTGCTTTAAAGCTCTCCTGCTTCAAAGTTCTCAGCATTCTGTGGTGCAGGGTTGGGAACAGTCCACAGAGGGGTTGCAGGGGATCAGGGAGACCCCCAATGCAGCAGGCAGGAGGGAGGGTCCCACTGCAAAGGCTGCTTCATGCTCTTCAAAATCCAAAGTGATTGCATTTGATTGGATTGATGCTGGATTTCCAGGGAGCTGGGCAGGGTCTCTGCACCCCGAGGTCCCCTGGCTGCAACCCAAGGTCTTCCTGGCTCCTGCTGGTGTCATATTTGTCTGTGCTTCCATGTTTTGCAGTGGGGTCCCCCCGGAGCCCCGTGAACAAGACCACGCTGACCCTCATCAGTGTGACGAGCTGTGTCATCAGCCTGGTGTGCTCTTCCCATATGAACTGCCCCCTTGTCGTCAAGATCACCCTCCATGTCCCTGAGCACCTCATCGCCGACGGTGAGCATCCCACAGTCTTCCCCGGCCCTTCCTGCCTCATCCTGTGAGGTGTGATGGAGGAGAGGAGGGCATGACGGAGAGGGTGGGTGCAGGATGGATGCAGGATGGGGGGGCAGGCATAGATGGAGAGCACCAGTGTGGAACAGAGGGCATGGGCACGGGATGGAGGGGATGGGCACAGGACAGAGGAGATGGGTGGAGGACAGAGGTGGCTGTTGTGGGTTAGAGGGGATGCGTCCTTGACAGAGGGGACAGGTGTGAGATGGAGGATACCAGTGTGGGAACAAGGGATGGAGGAGGACAGGGTGGAGGGGATAGGCACGGAACAGAAGAGACAGACACAGGATGGAGATGGCTCTTGTGGGACACAGGGCATGGTGCAGAATGGACAGGATGGACACAGCACCGAGGAGGCTGCTGTGGGATGGAGGGGATAGGCATGGGGTGGATGGAATGGAATGGAATGGAATGGAATGGAATGGAATGGAATGGAATGGAATGGAATGGAGGACAGTATGGGACAGAGGGATCAGACATGAGACTGAGGGGGTGGGTGTGGGATAGAGGTGGCTGTTGTGAGATGGAGGGGCCAGGCACAGGATGAAGGGAACTGTCATGGGATGGAGGAAACAGGTATGGGATGGAGGGGACTGTCACAGGGCAGAGAGGAGGAGCACAGGACAGAGCATTCATTGTGGAACAGGGGGGGATGTTGTGGGACAGAGAGCGCTGTCTCAGGATGGAGCGAATGGGAAGCAGGTGGAGGGGTCCATCACAGGATGGGGGGAAACATTAGATGGAGGGGTCTGTTGTGGGATGCAGGAGACCATCATGGGATGGAGGGGACGGCAGCAGGCCGCCCCCCCTGACTCCCCTGGTCCCGGTGTCAGGGAGCCGGTTCATCCTGCTGGAGGGGAGCCAGCTGGACGCCAGCGACTGGCTGAACCCCGCGCAGGTCGTCCTCTTCTCCCAGCAAAACTCCAGCGGGCCCTGGGCCCTGGACCTCTGCGCCCGGCGCCTCCTCGACCCCTGTGAACACCAGTGTGACCCCGAGACTGGTAGGTGGTCCAGCGCTTGGGGTGGGTTTTCGGGCTCGCCTGTGCTGCCCTGACCTGGCTGTGGTGGGAAGATGCTCCCTCGCCGTGCTCTGTGGGCAGTGATGGAGCTGCCGGGTGCCCTGGCATGGCTGCAGGCTGTGCTGGGCAGGGAAGCACCTGGGAAGCCTTGTCCTTTCGTGTCCCTCCTGTCCCCCCCTTTCTCTGTAGGTGAGTGTCTCTGCTATGAAGGTTACATGAAGGACCCTGTGCATAAGCACCTCTGCATCCGGAATGAGTGGGGGACGAACCAGGGGTGAGTGTGTCTTCCACAGCATGCCCAGGCTTGGACTGTCCTCACATGAGCTGCTGGGTGTCAAGAGCAGCGTAGCAGGGCTGTGGTAAACTTCTTGGATGAAAGAGTTAAGGGGCATCTTGCTGAATTGTAAGGTCAGTGCACGGCTGGGCTCTGCGGCAGGTCTGCAGGAGGCGCGGATTTCTATTCTTTGAAGTAATCAGAAATGATGTAGAAGAGGCCGTTGTCACATTTTGGAGTAAATACCCCCTGGAGAAGATGGAGATTGTTTCTCTTCCCCTTGTGAAGGCTCTCCTTGGCATCCTGCGCTTTGTGGGGCTTTTGGTTTGGGTGTGTGAGGCATCAGAGGAGGGCTGAGGTCAGGCTGGGGTCCCCACTGAAAACTGGGCAAATTAGATGCTTTGATGAGGGAACAGAGCAGTCGGTGTCTGCTCCACAACTTTACAACCCCTGGAAGTGCCAAGGAAAACTTTTCTGTTGTTTTGGCAGCAATTTGGTGGTGGATTCCAAACGTTCCCATGTAGCTGTGTCCCTCAGAGGATGCTCCGTCTGGTGCTTAACTCTCACGGGTCTCTGACACGCAGCTGGGGCCACCCGGGGATGGCTGTAGGTAGCGTGCAGAAACCCAAAGCACCCCCAGATCCAGAGGTCCCCAAATCCAGAGGTCCCACAAGCACAGGCACCTCCGAGCCCCTGTTTTTCCCCCTTGTCTCACTGTGCCACAGCCGGGTTGGCGGTGGCCCTGCGCGTGTCAGGATGCCCTCTCTGAAGTTATGAGTCTCCCAGTGGGAAGGGAGAAGTCATCAAAGGCCGGCCCTGGCGGCACCCCCGTGGTGTGGCTGCGCCGGAGGATGGCAGCGGCGGGGGGCTGTCCGCGGCCCCGGCTGCCTCCCTTTGAACTGGGGCCCGGGGAGAGCACCCCTGCTCTGTCTCCACCTCCCTCTCTGCTTTTTATCCTTCCAAAGGCAGTTCAGCAGTTAAACCCAGTGTGGAGCACCCACTGTGCGAGACGGGGCGGTTGTTGCTGTGAGTGCCCCGAGCCAGGGCGATGCCTGTGGCACGGGCGGCCCCGTGCTGGGGATGTGCTGTGTGGTGTGGGGACGGTCCCCAAAACTCTTCAAGGCACCACTGCTGGCATGGGGAAATACAGGGTGAAATACAGCTCCCCGTCCCGTTTGTCCTCAGGGGACGAGCGTCCAAGAGGGATGTCCCCAGGTCCTCTGTGCCCATCTCATAAGAGGCACTGAATGGTGGGGTCTGGGGTGTTGGGGGGCACATTCCCCTGCCAGGGATTTGCCTGTGTTGGGATGTGTTGTGTTTAGGAGCGTCTCACAGTGGGCTGGAAAAAGGCCGTGGCCACCCACGACCGCACATGGCTTTGGTGCCAGCCTCTGCCTCCATCTGTGCTGGACCTTGCCAAAAGCCGAGTGGCAAGTCACTTTGTCCACTGGGGTGGGTAATAAAAATGGATAAGCACCGTGGAGAAACGTTTGCTTCCTTCCCCTCTACTTTTCCTTTGCTCCTGGGTGTGGATCTGCAGCTTCACACTTTTCCTCCCGTGCACATTGCTCTTCTCTAACTTTTTCCTGATTGAGCTGCTTCACCGTCTTAAGGGAAAGTGGAGAAAAAAGCCGCTTTCAGGTGAATTGGTAGAAAATATAGGTGGTACCAAGCAGGAGAGAAGCCAAGGGCAGGAAAGCCAAATCCATTCCTGAAGCCCTCTGGACCCATTCACAGCTCCAGACCCAGCTTTGGTCTCAGCAATGCCAACCCAAAAGATGCTCAGGACCCCCTCTGTTCCTCTGAGGGATTTGGGGCTGCTTTTCAGACCCCGTTCCAACCTGATGCCCCCACAGGAGCCTTCTCCACACTGTGCTTGAGCCTCTTTCTGCCTTTCCTCCTGCATCACTGTTCATACCTGGTAAGGGGACAGCTTGTTTTGTGCCTTTTCTTATGCACCGAAGTTTGCTATGACAAATTTTGCGCACTATTTCCAACACACTTTCCTGTTTGGGGCAGGGAAACCTGACAAGCCTTTCCCCCCAAGGTGAAACACAGCCCCAGAGCATGGGGGGGCTGTCAGAGTCCTCCTGCCCTCCTCTGGGCTCTCGAGAAGGCTCTGATGCTGCAGTGTCAGGGCTTTTTCAACACCATCCTCAGAGAGCTCCTCTCTCAAGCAGCCTGAAACTGCGGCTCTTCTGTGTTTCTTCCTTGAACTTGTCAGGTTTTTGTTTCAGAAAATGGTAGCAGCTGAAACCACACCGTGCCATCCCTGCCCGCAGCTTCCACTATTTTTAGGGGCTCTGGAAAGCATGTCCACACTAAGCGTTGTGATGTCTGGCCCAGCTGGGTGTTTAATGAGGATTTTTTTTCCCTTCTCTGCAGTCTGTTCTGATGTCCAGCTGCTGTTTGGTGCAGCTCTGCTTGCAAGGGCTTGTGATACTGGAGGTCCCTTCTACCTGTCCATGGTGTCCCCTGTGAACTCTTGGCCTCCACAAGGTCGCGACTGTGACGAACTCTCTTTAGTCCAGCAGAACCATCTTGTCAGAGATTTTTTAACTGAAAACCTTGTCACTTTAAGCTCGTATTTATGTCTTTTTGGGGTGGAGGTTGAGCTGCCGTGCTGTCTTTTGTCACACTCATCCCCTTGCTCCCCCCTCTAACCCAACAAGGTTGCTTGCAGGCTCACCTGAAAGAGAGGTCTGCAGGTCTTCCGCTTTCTCCCCCAATTCCCAGGTGAGGTAACTGTGCCCGAATCATTTCTGACCACTGTTTGTCTCATATGCTCCGAAACCCTCCAGTATTGGAGCGATGTGCTGCTGTGGGTCAGTCCCTGGTGAAGCCACATTGGCTCTTGGTCAACAAAGCGCGACTCGGGGGCTCTGCCAAATCCCTCGGCGTGCTCGGGAGCGACGCGTTCTGTTCATGACCTCTTCTGTTTTCCCAGGGTGGCGTTTTGGATCCGAAAACTCATTTCAGCCCTTTGGTTTAGACAGTTTTGCCGCTGGTTTGTTGTTATTTACGGGGGTGACAAGTGGAGTCGGTGTCTGTTCGCTCGGCAGCACCTAATTTTGCTCACGACGGCGAGCTCGTCTTTGCGCTTTATTGGCGATGGCAGCGAGAGGCTCTGTGCGTTGTGTGTATTTTGGGTACCAGACTGAGATCCACGCCCCCGCAGTGCATCCTTTACCCAACGCATCCGGACCCTAAATCTTCACCAGTTTTTCAAAAAAATCAGATCTTTTTGATCATGGGAAGCAGATACATTTGATCAGCTGCTTTTTAAAATTTATTTTTTTGATTTTTTTTTTCTGTGCTGCTCTTCAGCTGTCTTAAACAAATCTGTCTGGTGCTGTTTGTGCGTTCACAGTCTGTCTCCCTACTTTGATATGCATTGTTAATTAGCTGCTTTTCAGCTCTTACTCTAATGTTTCCCGAGTAGGATGCAGTTTCCAGCCATCCAACTAGCTCTGCCTCATCTTTGCTCGTCAGACCAAATTCCTGTGGTTCTTTTTGTGGTATGACTTGGCCAAAAATGAAATCAGCTCGTTCTGCCTTTAGTTAATAAACTGTTACCTGCCCGCATTTGTATGTATTTATCTCAGCCCTTAGATCCATCATGAACTGTTTCCCCTCCCCACATGCTGTTCTTGCCTGGGTGCCCTTTGCAGACTTCCCTGATGAGACTGAAGATACTCTGAATTTAAAGGGTCTTTATCAGTGTGCTCTTTCAACTCGTAATGCGCTTCACCCTGGCATGGGGAGGTTTTAAGCCAGTTTAATGTGACAAGGCAAATGCATCTGGCTGGACACTCTCATCCTCTTGTCGCACTTGGCAAACTGGGCTACCCCAGCCCTGCTCCCCTGCAGGACAAGTTTCCTCTTTCCCCCACCTTGCGGATGATTTTTTCCAGCACAGGACCCACGTTAGTGCAGTAGCCCATGCCCTGCTCACCCACCTCCCCTCCTCTTTTCTTCTGCACAGTTATCCCCTTCCTGGCCATGCAGCTGCTCCTCTTGTCCCATCCCCACATATCATCCACTCTCCACTCCACAGAGGAGCCAGGGACACACTGAAGTGACAAGGACAGCACTTTTCCTGCTTAAAGTCTTTCCCTTTTTCTCTTCTTTTTCCCCTCCACCCCTTTTTCTATATCTCTCCTTTTTTATTATTTTTTCCCTTTTTTTTCTGCCTCCCTGCATCCCCTGCTGTGTGCCTCGGCTTTGCAAGCTTGAAGGACAGCCAGATAAAAAGCTCCTCTTTCTTTCAGATCCTTTCACCGAACCACCCATCTGCCTCCTCCTCCCGCCTCGTTCTCCTCGCAGATTTACGGGCAGCCCAGGGAGAAAGTGCCGGCATTAGCATTTTTAATAAAGAGCTGCTTGCAAGGGATGGCAGGGGGTGGGGAGCTGCCAAGGGGAGAAGCACCGGCAGCTGAAGCCCGAGCAAAGCAAAGTGAAGTTGGGGAGGAGCCACAACAGGCATCACTGGTGGGGGAAATTGGTGCTCCTGTGACATCTGCTCTCTGTTGGGCATTCGTGGGTCCCCACTGTGGGGTCCTGGGGTGCAGCTGCTGGGGGGATGCTCTGGTCTGTTCTCCCTGGGCTTGAGCTCCTGAGGTCTCAGTGTCAGACCACTTCTGTCCATGCCACTTGCTCCCAGGACACTCTTGGAGTTGGTGCTTTGGTGCCGGGATGGGGTCTGGCATGGCCGTCCCTGAGCTGCACCCCGGCTGGAAGCCCCCAGGAGCACAGAGGGTCAGGGCACCAGTGTGAAGTCACCTGTTTCATTGCATGACCGCCGACCACCTTCTCCTTCAGTGGCATTTCAGCCACGGTCACATGCAGCGACTTCTCACACCTTCTGCAAGGACTCCTGCAGTCCCCACAGCTCCCTGCAAACCAGCTGCTCTGGGTTAGCTCACTGTGTGAGCATCCTGCCAGCATCGGGCTTTTATTTCTCATCCCACCCATCTTCCAGTTCTCCTCTGGAAGAACTTTGCAGGGTACAGCTCTTGACACTGGAAGCAGTCTGGCCCCGTCCTCTTGGGGCTGCAGTTTAAGTGTAGCTAGGGGCCTCTTGAGGTGGTTTAAAGCAGCACCAGGTTTGGAGGGCTTAGCTGGTATTTCTTAAGCTTCCACTCAAGCCCAGATGTGGAGCAAAGCATAACTGAGGGTTCACCTGGAAAAAGCCAAGAGGCCTGAAGATGGTCCCGAGGATGCACTGGCAGCACTTTGGCCATGGGAACTTGCTGACTGAGTGTGGGGAGTCTGCTGGTTCTCGGCTGCCCTGTTGTTTCAGATGCCTGCCTGAATGCCAAGGCTTGCAGGGAGCTGAGAGCTGTTACTTCTGGCCCATTTAATCCAGCCTGATCAACTGCAGGGCTGCTGATCAGTCCCACTTCTCTCTGGGAGCTCTGGAGACCACGCAACCGAAATACCCACCGAGAACAAAACCCAAGCAAGTGATCACAGAAAGCAGGAAGGGGGACAGGCACGTGGGGACACCCTCACGTGCATGGGAGAGGAAGGAGGAGGTGAAACACCGACAGGGGCACAGGGGACAAAAGGCAGCAGTGGAGGGGGTGAGGTGTGCCTGGCAGAGCAGATGTCACTCTGCAACCGAAGGTACAAGTCAACAAGAGCGTGTGGGTGGAAATGTCAGCGCTGAGCTCCTGGAGAGCTTCCTCAGAGATGAGGATGGATAAGTGTCTCTCGTTGAGTTGGAGTTCTCGTGTGGAGGATCTCGCAGGGCTTACCCGCAGAGGGTGTCGTGTCCCCCCAGACCCAATGGTGCCCGGCAACACTGGCTCTCCCCTGCCACGTAGGCACATAGCTACAGGCTCAATGTTACTTTTAACGGGCTTTTTTTGACCCCAAGTAAAGGCAAAGTGGGGCAGGCTGGGGAGATGCCATACAGTCCCTTCCTGGAGCATGGAAGCCTCTTCTCTGGCTCAAAACCATCGTTGCGTTTTACTAGGGTAGGTATGGATAGGACAAGGGGGAGTGGGTTCTAACTGGAAAAGGGCCGGTTTGATTAGATGTTAGGAAGAAATCTTCCCAGTGAGGGTGGGCAGGCCCTGGCACAAGTGTGGCTGCCCCATCCCTGGAAGTGTCCGAGGCCAGGTTGGCTGGAGTTTGAAGCAACCTGGTGTAGTGGAAGGTGTCCCTGCCCATGGCAGGGGGTTTGGAATGAGGTGATCTTTAAGGTTCATTCCAACCCAAACATTCTATGATTCTATGGCTCTGTGATCACGAGAATTTTAGCTGGAAATGGCAACCTGGGTAGACCCAACATGGACAGGGTGCTGGTATCAATCTCCCAGGTGGGTCCACACACACTGGCTGCGTGTCCTGGATGTGTTGACATCCATGGGCTGCCAGATGTGCCCCCTGGCAGAGGTCTGGCAGCCACCACGTCCCTGCAGCCCCTGCCCCAGCCCTGAGCAACGCTGCAAGCCACGAGCAGCTCTTCCCAACCGCTTTTCCACCCGAGTTGATGTGGAACAATACCTCGCCTTGGCTTTTGTTCCCGGCCTGACGTGCTCCTCCGAAGCAAGAATAAAACCCATCTGCGGGAGCACTGGAAGGCGGAGGCGTGAGGCATTCAAGGTGTTGGTGAGACACAAGGAGCACATCTCTTTCTGGACGAGGCTGACCTCATTCAGGGCAATCGGATCTGCGGGCTGAATGTAATCCCCTGCTCCCAGCTGACCGGCCGGGAAAATGGCATTGTGTCCCAGCGAGGGAATGAGACGGCGCGCTGTAATCCTGCAGTCAGGGGTTTTCTGTTATTATTATTTTTGTCCTTGCTGAAGTAACTTCAGATTAGAAATTAAAGTGCTTATGCAGGAGAGCTGTAATTGCCTCTGGAGAAAATCCCCGGGCTTGTCGATGGCACCTGATACTCTCACCCTGAATTTTAACAGCAGTGATGTGACGGGATGGAAAATACCTTTCTCTGCCCAGCTCTGAGCTCCTGCAAAGGGGATTTGGATTTTCAGGCTTTGGGACTGGGGTTTTCCAGCCTCCTCCTTGGCTCCAAGCTTCCAGCTTGTCTTTCAACCCCCTTTTCCAGTCTTCCTCAGCTCCCCTCCTGGAACCTTGAAACTCGGGGGGAATAAGGCAGGTAGTGAAGTTATGGTCCTGGACATGAGATGCTCCCTCGCAAAAGCCTCACAGAGAGATAGTTGAGCTGCAGCCGAGTTTCTTTTTACAAGTCAATAGCTGTGATGCAAATCCCTCAAACAGGATCAGGCAGGCAGTACCCAGGCACACAGGGATGTGGAGATGCCTGGAGTGCTCCAAAACAATGGATGCAATACACTGCTGGCCCTTTGGCAGGTTGGGGCTGTGGTGAGGGTCTGATGTGGTAGGGACCCCAAGGTTAAGATCTTGCATCTGGGGCCATTTTACCCCATTGTCCTGGCCTGGTTTGAGTCATCTTATGCCAGGACCCCTGTGCACGTGTGGGGGAAGTGTTTTGAGCTGTGAGCAGCAGTGGGGACATGATGGCAGTGTGATGCTCCTGGGTCTCTTTTCCAGGCCTTGGCCATACACCATTTTCCAGCGTGGCTTTGACTTGGTGCTGGGCGAGCAGCCATCGGACAAGATTTTTCGGTAAGCGGTAAATGCAACCCGGTCAGCACATTTTGGGGCTTAAAATATGACTCGGGGCATACAGGCGTGCAGGTAGCCCAGCTGGCAGGGCTGAGCACAGCTGTCCTGTGCCACCTCCTGGGGACATGTGAGCATGGCTGGGAAGGTCCTCCTACAGCTGCCGTGTGGGATGCTGCATGCATCCTCCTCTCCTCTCACTGTGAGAGCAAGATTTAGGCTCTGAAGGAGGATTTCTACAGAAGATGAATGAAAATGCCCTTTTTTTAATTTATTGCTTAATTTGCAGTTGGGTTTTTGGGGGTCATCGGGTGCATTTGGAGGAGCCACATCTTTTTACCCTGCCCATCCACCTTTGTTCAGGCCGGCATCCCTGCAGGGCTGTGGGGAGGTTCAAGGGTTTGGTTTTGTGCCGAGACAGCCCTCCAGGCTCAGCATTTCCCTCCTTTCCAGCCTTTGCTGCTCTCCCTGGCAGGTTCACCTACACCCTGGGGGAAGGCATGTGGCTGCCCCTGAGCAAGAGCTTTGTCATCCCACCAGCCGAGCTGGCCATCAACCCCTCAGCCAAATGTAAGACTGACATGACAGTGATGGAGGATGCGGTGGAGGTCAGGTAGGTGCAGTGGCGGGCTGATGGAGCTTAGGACGTGTTTCAGCAAATGGAGCTGAGATCCCCATCCCACGTTTGTCAGGTGGAGATTAGTACAGCCATTAACCTGCCCCTCTTTGGTACCTGCAAAGCTGAGCCTTTGGAGGTATCTGTCATCGTCTCGGCAGCTCCTGCATCCCTCTAAAAGCTTGGCTGCCATCCAGTTCACTGTCAGCCCGAGGGAAACCTGAGCTCTGGGAACACCCACGCAGCAGCCACGGTCGTGCACGCGTTCACAATGTCCCACTGAAGCAGTGACACGTCTCCTCCCTCCCCTCCCCACAGGGAAGAGCTGATGACCTCCTCCTCCTTCGACAGCCTGGAGGTCCTCCTGGACTCCTTCGGCCCTGTCCGTGACTGCTCCCGGGACAACGGGGGCTGCAGCAAGAACTTCCGCTGCATCTCGGACCGCAAGCTGGACTCGACGGGCTGTGTGGTGCGTGGCCCCCACAACCTGTGAACCTCCTCTGGTGTGAGCAAGGAGCGGGAGGGCAGAAAGGGAATCCTTCCTCCCTTACGGTCACTTTGGGATGGATATTTTGGGGTCGATTTCATAGCAAGGAGATGTTTTGGGGCTGGCATCTCCTTTGTTACTGCACGCACACACGAGGGAGCGAGAGTCCATCTGCTCGTTGGCTCTCTTGAGAGGTCCTTGTCACCATCAAAGCCGCTCTGCCCCATTAGCAGAGAGGTTTGTGGGGCTGGGATGCCCTGCTGTGATGCCACCCGAGCTGGGCACTGGGGTGGAGAGGCTGTGAGCATGGAACAGACAGGGGGTTCAGACAGGGCAGCGTTGCTTTGGCACTCACTGGAGCTGAGTGCTGGTGAGTGGGGTTGATGCCAGCACATACATTGGTGGGGGTGGCTTGGGGGACTCCCATCTTGGGGGATACCTTCTCCAGGGCTGCAGGGTGGAGGAGGAATATCTGCAGCTGTGGATGGTGTTGCTGCTGCCCCTTTTGCAAGCCCTGGGCTCTGCTCCTGATGCAATTTCCAAAGGAGAGCAGCTGGAGCGCTCCCCTGCACCTCAGCCCCAGGGCCAGATCTCTTCCCGGGGGGTTTCACCTCTGTCTTCCCCCACCCCTGCCAGTGCCCGACGGGACTGAGCCCCATGAAGGATGGCACGGGCTGCTATGACCGTCACGTCGGCGTGGATTGCTCCGATGGCTTCAACGGGGGCTGCGAGCAGCTGTGCCTGCAGCAGATGGTGCCCCTGCCTGAAGACCCCCTGCTCTACAACATCCTCATGTTCTGTGGGTGAGTGACCCAGCACCCCCAAGGTGCTGCAGTGCCTTGCTGCTGCCACCCTGAGCCTGTAGGGTGGGGATGGAGGGGGTCTCCTCTGTTCCTGGGGTCTCTGCTGGGGTGGCCTGGTGTCCGCCCCCACTAATGGGCGCTGCAGCTGATGGTGGACCCCGCGCTGGCTTCCCAGGTGCATTGAGGACTACAAGCTGGGCACAGATGGGCGGTCGTGCCAGCTCATCTCAGAGTCATGCCCCGAGGTGGGGGACTGTGGGGAGCCCCGCGAGCTGCCCATGAACCAGACACTCTTCGGGGAGATCTTCTATGGCTACAACAACCACTCCAAGGAGGTGGCACCAGGGCAGGTGCTCAAAGGGACGTTCAGGTGAGCTGGGGAGGTGGGGAGGTGATCCCAGCAGGGTCAGACCTCACCATCCTCTCCAAGAAGAAAGCATGGGAAAAAGCCTGGGGCTGGACCTTAGCAGACTGCCTGGTCCACCCATGTCTGGCCAAGCTTTGCAGAGGATGGAGGGGTGGGTGAGGAAGGCACATCTGACGCTTTCCACCAAGAATAGTCATCTTTGTAATGTGTGCTCAAAGGAAAGGCTTGGTGCCAGGTGTTTTTTTGGGGATGGATCACCAGCTAGTGGGGATGATCCCAAGCATTTCTCCTGTCCTCCAACACTGCAATTAACTTCCAGGCAGAACAACTTTGCCCGAGGCTTGGAGCAGCAGCTGCCAGATGGGCTGGTGGTGGCCACAGTGCCCTTGGAGAACCAGTGCCAAGAGGAGCTCTCTGACCCCACGCCCGACCCCGAGTTCCTCACCGGTGAGTAAGTCCAGCCAGACCCATCCTCTCCCAGCTGCCAGCATGCCCAGCCTCCACACCTAAAGCTCCCAGGAGATATATCTGGGAGGGATATAGCTAGTCTGGCTTTAGCATCCTCTGCTCACCTGCAGCAGCAGCAGTGGTAAAAGGAAGGCATTAAAAATGAAGGAGAGGCAAAGGCTGTAAATTAATGGTGTGGTATAAAAGCTCAGTCATCCATTGAATATTTGGGGCATTTGCAAAAAGAATTGTTGCTTTTTTGCTCCAAAGCAACAAAAGTTTTCCGGTTGCCTTTGATTTCTTTGCTGATATAACAAAGCATTCAAAACCTGCTGCCACCAAACAGAAGTGTTTTGGTTTGCTCTGCCAGAACACTGTAGGCCACCAGCAAAAGGGTTATTGTGCATTCCTAGACTGCCTTCAAGGGTTTACCTTTCTTCCACCAAGTGGCCAGAACCCCTAAATAGCCTGTGTCCTTGGTGTTCGTTGCTGTTGGCTGAAATGGCCCAGGACATCAAGGAGCTACCACACAAGGGATGTGGCTAATGAGCTGTTTTGGTCTCATTTGAGACCTTGTGCATTCGGTTTGTTTGGCAGAGCTTCCAGGAAGATTTTGGGGAGCACCCATGGGCTTCTCCCAGGGTCTGATAGATGCTGGTTGCCCTGACAGGGCGCATGGCGATGTAGGTGTTTGTGCAGGCTGATTCAGGCAGGGAGGAGGTGCCAGTGGGCCTTGGGGGCTGTGTTGGTGGATCACTCCTGCTTCCATGGGCATGCTCAGCCCCGTTTGGAGGTGCTGGAGGACACCTGCATCCCCGTGGGGTACTCCTGCCTGTGGCATGGTTACACGGATGTAAGGAAGGCACTGCCACCCAGCATCACAGCAGTGTCAGTGGGACCTGGACTTTGCTGGCAGTTACAGTGGGGAGGCAGAAGCCAGGAAATTATCCTGTTCATTTCCCACTGCTCTGCTGGCTTTGTGGCTGATTAAGGCAAAAAAAAAGAAGAAAAAAAAAAAGGAAAAGAAGTAAAATAGTCTCTGCTTGTCAGAAGCGGATCTGGATCTCGCTGCGAATACACGAGAGGCAGAGCTGCTGAGTAAGGAAGGGCTGTTTTTGCATAAACACTTTGCAGGGAAGAGCGAGGCTTTGAAGCTGTCGGGAGCAGCCAGCACCGGAGAGAGAGAGGCGCTGGAAGGCAAAGGATCTTATCCTGCTTATCCTCCGCCTTCAGTTCTTGTTAGAGGGGGGGATGCCCGCCGTTATCCTCCTGAACTCCTGCTGGGTGCCTGTTTAGCAGCAGAGTCTGCTGCTCTGCTGCCAAGTGGAGGCGTCACGTGCTGGCTGTGCGGCAGCGGAGCTGCCAGGGAGGAGGTGGCTGTGTGTGTGTGGCATCCTGGTGTGCCACACTGAGGTCACCAAAATCAGAGCCACGAGCACCCTTCAGTTCCCTTTCTGGGCCTTTGTCCGGGGCTTGGCGGCCTCTCTGTCCCTCTGCTCGTGGAAGCTGAGCTGACGGGTGCCTTGGGCAGGAGTAAGTGGCCACCCAGCCCTGGTCCCCATGAATTTCTGGCTTCTGCAACTCGCAGTTGAATAGCTGAAGAGTGAGACGTCTTTGCCTGCAGAAGGACAAACCCTGGGTCCTGCTCAGCCCCAGCATTGCTGTAGTGTCCTGAGGGAACATCAGCATCGACTTGCTGTGCCCACTCAGCTCAGTCCCAGCCGAAGGGGCCTCTTGGCTGGTTGCACTTGGGCACATGTGGCGTGACGGTGACCGTTCCCAGGCCTGCAAACAGCTCATTAAAAAGCGCAGCTCTCATTAGTGAAATAATTAGCACACCTGGGCATGTCTTGGGAGCGGGCCCTGGGAAGGAAGCAGGAGGGGATGCAGGATGCTCGTTATCTGCCAGCAGAGCCCCGGACGGATGGCAGGATGAAACGAGCCTGCCTGCGTGTTTGCCTTCAAAGCCATCATTTTAATTGCTGGGGAGCAGCTGACCCTCAGCTCCGAATGCTTCCCTGGGGGGACACGGTTTATGCACAACCCTTTTCCCTGGCTTCTTCCCACCTTGCTGGCTGCATTGCCCCAGGCGTGAAGGGCTGCAACCATCCCTGTGGGGAGGCATCCCTGGGCAGTGGCACTGAGCCCGCACGTCCTTTCTCTGGCAGGGATGGTGAACTTCAGCGAGGTGTCCGGGTACCCCCTCTTGCAGCACTGGAAGGTGCAGTCTGTCATGTACCACGTCCGGCTCAACCAGATGACCATCTCCCAGTGTAAGCATTTGGGGATGGGGGGAATAGGGGAAAAAGGGGTGTCCTCTTGCTGGCAGGTGATGGGCTCAGAGGTTGGTTGCCAATTGCCAGTGTGTAGGGAGGTGGCAAGGGCTTGGCAGACTCTGGGATCTGAGCGTCTGCTCCATCTCTTCTCTCCTCTTTCCCAGCCTTCAGCAATGCCCTCCACTCTCTGGATGGGGCCACCTCCCGTGGAGATTTCGTGGCACTGCTGGACCAGTTTGGCAACCACTACATCCAGGAGGCAGTGTATGGTTTCGAGGAGACCTGCTCCATCTGGTACCCCAACAGGCAGGTCCAGCGGCAGCTCTGGCTGGAGTATGAGGACATCAGCAAAGGTAGGAGCTCTGCTTGTCTGCGGGAAGGGTCTCCACAACGACCCCACGGCGGTGGGAAGCTGCGTTTGCTTTTGGCATGGTGAGGGAAATGCCCATCCCATCCCAACTCATCCTCTTGTCTACACCCTGCTCTCACAGTCTTGGAAGCCAGACGAAGGACTCCCGTGGACTGCAGCTGGCATTGGTCTGGGCCAGAAAGAAAGATCAATACCCACATCCCCAGGGAGATGAAAGACGAGTGCACTAATCCCACCAAGCCATCCTGCATGATTCTGGACTTAACTGCTATTTGTCTTTAATCCTGTTCCTTCCTTCCTTTTGTCTCCACCATAATTGCTCTCTTTCACTTGTATCCCACAGCCAGACTCTTCTCCCTCTAAATGTATTTCCTTCTCCTGGGCTGTCAGTGCTGCGCTTTTAATGCCTGGAAACCAGTTAGGAACTGGGAGGTTCCTCATGTTGCGGAGGGCATCTGGCACTGCTGCATCCCCTCCGGTGCCCTCGCTGCAGTGAGCTGTGGTGGATGCCCAGTGGAAGAGGTGGTGGCTGGTTCAGATGCCAGCCTTACAAAAGCCTAGGCAGCCTAATGCCTGCCCGCTGCCATCTGTCCCCAGGCCACAGCAGCCTGGTCTAGTGGAAGGTGTCCCAGCCCATGGCAGGGAGGTTGGAATGAGATGATCTTTAAGGTCCCATCCCAAACCATTCTAGGATTCTACGATCCCTTGCATTGGCCTTAGCAAAGCCGCCTGCAGGCATTTTGCTGCCTGTGCTGGGGACATTGTGCTGCAACATCCAAGCCTGGGCAGCAAGCAAGAGCCGGCTCCCAAACCTGCACACGGGGAATACTGAGTGGAGCTGCTGCTTTTGAGGTGACCTTGGTTTGCTGCCCCTGTGCAGCAGCTCTTGGGTGCTGGGAATTCACGGGTACCGTGACCGAAACATCATTTCCATCACGAAGCTTCCTAGTTCTCAGCATTGGCACCAGCCTACGGTGCTGCCCTTGCTGTGCCCCAGCCATGGAGACATTTGTTTTCTCCCCAGGGCTCTTGTGTGGGAAGGGCTTCTTTCAAAGCCTGAGTCTGGATCCTGCGGGCTCAGGCCTCCTGGAGCCTGGACTTCTTTCCAAACCCACCTGGAAGAGTACAGACCCATTGCTGTTTTGCTGTGGGCTGTCTCCAGATGTAGCATCTTTTGATTGCAAGTGCTTCTTTTCCTTTTTTTTCCTCCTGCAATTTCCTCCTCTTTGATTTTCCTGCTTGGAGGCTTTTCAGGTCTGGCAGTCTTTTTCCACCCACAATATCACATTTCGGTTTCACTCTGGCACCTGCCACTTTCCCTCCTTTGCTTTTTGTTTGCAAACGTCAGGAGCTGGATATCGATTGAGAAATTGCAAGAGACAAATCATTCCCTGGCTCCTCTGCTTTCCCTCAGCGCCTGCTAAGCTGCAATTCACATCCAGCCCAAAGTGATCCATCTCCAGCTTGCCCGGGGAGCAGAGCAACACTTTTGTATCCCGGTTTTGTTTAAAAGCCTTGTTTTCTTTGCAGGAGTCTAAAGGGTGGGCTAGCACTGGCCCATTTCTCTGTAAATCCCTGCTGTAGGAGGATTTTCCTGCTGAGCCATGGATGTGCCCCACGGTGGCTCCCCACGGCACCCAGCCTTTACCAAGCCATCACCAGCGATGGCCCGAGCCTGCCCCAGGGGTGAAGCTTTGCCCGGGCATCCTTCAGCTTCCTCCAGCCTCACTGACCATCCCCAGTGGTCCCTCTAGGCCCCTCTTTCTTCTGAGAAAAGCCAGAGATATCCTTTAGTGGGGGATTTGTGTGAAAAGCACTGTTTCCTAGCACAGCAAGGTTCTCCGTGGCAGCGCGATGCTTCCCAGGGCACAGCAGTGATGGACAGATCCTACCTTTTTGACTTCCATGCCGAGAATTTTCCCCTCGTGCCAAAATATTTCCTGCCATGGGAATGCTGGAGAAAAGCCCACTTGAGTGCAGGGTCTGGCTCGCTGCCCTGTGTGTTGGGAGCACAGTGGCACCCAGTGTCAGGCATCTTTGTGTGGAGCTGGGGAAAGCATAAACCATGGCAATGCTTTCCTGCTGCAATTCTTTTTTTTCAAGCCTGTTGCACTGCAGGATAACCTGAGGGTCGGCAGGTTCCCTTCTCCATTTCCCTGCGTGGGGACTGAGCGTAGGAGGGGTGGAGGGGCTGCAGAGGGACTTGGTGGGTTTGTAGCCACCTCGGGAGCTTTATGGGCATCGTGAGGCTTTGGCTTGTCTTCCCTGCTCTCTGTGAGCTCTTCAGTGCTGCTGGCTGCAGATCTGTGCCAGGGCTGTGAATCAAGTCAGCGCCGTTGCTGTGTGCCCTGGTCTGACACGCATCCTTGGTGGCCTCCAACACGCCCTGTCACGTCAGCTTTTGTGGGGATCCTTGGGATCTGAAGGAGATGAGTGAAGAAATCAGCTGTTGGGCCAGGAGGGCTTTTGCCAGGGGAGTGGTTTGGCAGGGAGCTTTGGCAGGGCGTCAGCCTGGGGTGAAGGTGCCCAGGCATCTCCTTCACAAGTCTCCAGCCACATGAAGGAGGCTCCCTCTCGTGGGGACCTGCTGCAAGGGTGGTCTGCCCCACCACCTTCCCAGTGCCGGGTGGAGGGATGGGGCTGGGGGAACTCAGGCACGCGGAGGCTAAAAGACCTGCAATGGCAGAGGCCAGGGTGGACTTTCCAGTCCTGATTCCTCCTCTGAAGACCGGTGAGCATTTCATCCCTACAGAGCAAACAACTCTTAAGGATACAGGGATCTCCGGGCAGCAGCGCCTCTCTCCTGGCTGGAAGGCAGAGCTCTGCCCGCTCACATTCCTTTGTCCATGGCTTGGAGACCACCCTGGTGCCCCTCTTTTCCCCCTTTCCCAGGCAACTCCCCGTCAGATGAGTCGGAGGAGCGTGAGCGGGACCCCAAGGTGCTCACCTTCCCCGAGTACATCGCCAGCCTCTCCGAGTCGGGCACCAAGCGCATGGCAGCCGGCGTGCGGATGGAGTGCCAGAGCCGCGGGCGCTGCCCCTCCTCCTGTCCGCTCTGCCATGTCGCCTCCAGCCCCGACGTGCCAGCCGAGCCCGTCCTGCTGGAGGTCACCAAAGCTGCCCCCCTCTACGAGCTGGTCACCAACAACCAGACCCAGCGGGTGAGGAGCCACGTGCTTGGGGTGGTGGGGTGGGCGTGGAGGGCGGCAGGACAGAATCGTGGTGGTTTTTGAAGACAGCTTGCCCTGAGAGCATCATGTCAAGCCATGGCAGCCCTTGCCTGTTGGCAAGCCCTGCTCTCCAGGGTGGATGGACCGTGCTGAACCCACCAGGGGATGGATGAACACTGGTTCAAGTGGTGACGGGACGGGAGGTCACCTGCCCAGCACTCAACCCCTGCCTCTCTCTCCCAGCTCTTGCAGGAGGCCACCATGAGCATGCTGTGGTGCTCAGGCAGTGGGGACGTCATTGAGGACTGGTGCCGCTGTGACTCGAGTGCCTTCGGGGCTGACGGGCTGCCCACCTGTGCGCCTCTCCCGCACCCCATGTAGGTCTCCACACGTGCCCAGCCTGGCTTCTTGGTATGATGGGTCTGTGAGGAGGTGGTGATGGCCAACACAGTGGTGGCAAGAGGTGGTGGGGCTCGGTGGCTTTGTGGGACAGGTTTGCAAACTGATGCTTGACCTGGAAATCAGGCACAGAGTATAGAGCTGCAGTGTCTTTTCTAAATTCAGCTGAGGACTGGGGAGCTGGTCATGGATCCATCCTTATAGAGCAACCCTAGGGTTGAGTCATTTGGACCAGCATTCCCAGAGCCAGGACGGGTAGTGCAGGGGGAGTCACTTCTCTCCTGAGGTTGCTGCCTCCCATGGGTTAATAGCTTTGAATCCCTTTTGCTGTGAGAGAGTGACGCAAAAATTGTCCCCCAGCCTGCATCTCTCCACCGTTCACGAGCCCAGCAGCACACTGGTGGTTCTGGAGTGGGGCCACTCAGAGCCCCCCATCGGGGTGCAGATCGTCGACTACCTCCTCCGTCAAGAGAAAGTCACTGACAGAATGGACCACTCCAAGGTGGAGACAGGTGAGTGGGGACTCCGCTGACTCCCTCTGGGGGTAGTGGGATGGACGTGTTCAAGGAGAGCCTCTTTGCCAGGGGATGCTGAACCATATCCAGCACCCTGTGGAGCCAGCCCCTTTTCTGCCCACCCTGCTGCAGAAGTGGCATCTCCACACCATGGTGAGGAGCCTTGCTTGAAAAGCAATGGGTCCATCTGCGCACCAGCCATGGCACGAGCCTTGGCCCCCTTTGGCACCAGGCAGGCACAGTGGGCACTGACCACGGTGGCTCTCCACAGCCCCAGGGACACCCTGGGGTGTCATTGCCTGTGGCACGTCCTCCCCTCTCTCCCTAGAGACGGTGCTGAGCTTCGTGGACGACATCATCTCCGGCGCCAAGTCACCCTGTGCCATGCCAGCCCAAGTGCCTGACAGACTCTCCTCCACCATCTCCCTCATCATTCGCTGCCTGGAGCCCGACACCACCTACATGTGAGTCTCCTCGCCCATGCCATGCCCATGGCAGCGCCGTCACCCTGACCCTGGTGATCCTGCCTCACGCTGCCTGTATTTTCATGAGATCTTGGGAGTCCAAAGCTTCGTCTTCTTCCTTCTCCCACAGGTTCACGCTCTGGGGTGTTGACAACACAGGAAGGCGTTCCAGGTCCAGTGATGTGACTGTCAAGACCCCCTGCCCTGTGGTAGATGATGTGAAAGCTCAAGGTGAGATGGAGGGAATTGCTGGACTGTGATGCTTGGGACCAGCAACAGGGACTTCCCCCTTCCAGTAGATCCCTGCACTTGTCTCGTGTCCTGGCGGTAACATCTCCTTCACCCATGGTGGCCCAGGGGCTGCCACACCGTGGGGAGGGTTGGGATGAACGGCTGCAGGAAAACAAACATGAATAAATGGTGTTTCACTAGCAGCACCTAATGGCACCACCCGTTTCTTTTCCTAATTAGACCAAATTACGGGAAGCTAACTTGGACTGAGTCCAGGCAATGCCATCTATTCTGTTGCTCCTCCTCCGGGACCTCGTCTTGGCATGATGTGAATCATAACTCATGGGACAAATCTTGGTCTTGGTTTCCGTAGAGCTGAGCTTTAACCTGCTGGGCTTTATTCATGCCTTTCCCAGCACCCCACTGAATACCCCCTGTCCTTTTGCTCAGAAATAGCAGACAAGATCTACAACCTCTTCAACGGCTACACGAGCGGCAAGGAGCAGCAGACGGCCTACAACACTCTGCTGGACCTGGGCTCCCCCAGCCTCCACCGAGTCCTTTACCACTACAACCAGCACTACGAGAGCTTCGGGGAGTTCACCTGGCGCTGTGAGGATGAGCTGGGGCCCAGGTAGGCTCAGAAGCTGGGTTGACTAGGCAGGCAGGCAGGCCTGCCCACCAACATGTGTGTCCTGTGTAGTTGCTGGTGACCAGGACCAGCTCTTTAAAAATGTCATGAATTAATGCTAGGTGACAGAGCTCAGAGTGTCACAGTGGGGTTTCTGTTCTGCTGGACGCTGTGCATGTGTTTGGAGTCCAGTCCTCTCCCCTGAAGGACCATAAACACAGGACAAGGTGGAAGGTGGTTGACAACTGTCAACCCAATGTCCTTGCCCACCTTATCAGGAGTTTTTCCTGGTATGTTCATGATATGCAGAGTGGGAAGGAGCTGGGATTCTCTTTTCTTCTTGGTAAGCGATGCCACAGGCAGAAGTCTTGGAAAAATAATGCACCTTTGAGGGATGGAGACTCTGCTTTCCTCCTTTTCCTGGGCTTTGGCTTGAGTTGAATGATCTCTGTGTGCTGAACTCACTGTCACTTGTGGTCCAAAGCAGGCAGTGGACTGACCTTAGGCCTGAATTGCACATGTTCCCTCCCTTCTGATCCATGCCTGTGGTTGTGTGGGGTTGATACCCTGGTGCCCAGGCAGTGCTGAGCTGTCATGGCAGGTTTTGGAGGAGGTTGTTCTGAGCTCTTCCTGGCTGAAACGGTCCTTTTGTGCCTCAGTGAGCACTGTGTCTTCTCCTAAGGCTCCTCGAGGTCACTAAAGCTCCTCCAGCTGCCTGAGGAGGGGACACCTCACGCCCCAGGCTTGTGGAGGCAGTCAGATGTCCCCTTCTCCCCACATCCTTCAACATCTGCTTTCGTCTGGTGGTTTCCCAGTAACGTAGATGTTTCCAGTCAGTTTAGCAAGCTGGACTGGGGGATTGCGTGTGCTGCAGTGGTGCTCCACACCATCTGGCCTCCAAAGAGCCACAGCTGTGAGCTCATCTGCAAGTCAGTTACTTCAAATGTACGTCAGCAGCAGCTCCTGTGTGTGAAATCCATGGGCTCTGCCTTACCCTCTGCCCCACACCTCCTCTTGCTGGTCTCACCACTAGATGTCTTCCAGCCCTGCTTCTCCAGGTGATCACTCCAGAGGACTGGAGATCCTCCACGCACCTCTCTGTCCTCCAAACCTCTGCTAACCAGTCAGAAAGACTCAGCAAATAGCAGGTGGCTGTCTTGCACTTAGTGTCTTCGCTATGTCTCCTGGTTCAGCTTTGCTGGGAGACTCCTAAAAGATGGAACAAAGCCCTGGAGCAAAGCTGAGGGCTCTCTCTTTCCCCTTTTCCCTTTTATGTCTGAGGAGCTGTGAACCCAGCCTCAAAGCTCAGTAGCGACACCCCAGCACATGGAGTTTTGTCAAGGCGGAGGCTCCCACCAGCTCCTCTGCCCGGGGTTGCCTCATTCCCATGACACCGAGTAGGATCAGCGGGCTTGGACTTACGTCTCACCTTTGTCCCGAGCCCAGCTGCGGTGATGGCGCCCTGTCTCCATTTCCAGATGTGAAATCCAGCCCTGGTTTGCACAGACCATCTGACATCTGTTGTGATGATTTGCACCAGGAGTACATAAAATTCCTTACGTGACAGACTGGAGTTGTCACAGGGCCCTTGCCATCGCTGCTCTCTGCCCCAGTGAGGAGGCTGAGGACGTGGGGTGGAAGCTGTCTCCTCGAGCCCCACCAGGCAGAGGTGCATCGGCATGGAGCAGCCAGAAACGCCACTGAATTACCCCGATGATGCCATCTGCTGCATGAATGTACGAGCCAGAGGGTTAATTCCACCCTCTGGAAATGCTGGAGCGCTTAGGATGGGATGACGCAAGTTGCTGATGAAGTGTTTGCAGCTCGCACTACTTGGAAAGAGACATTCAGGCAGCTGCAGCGGGTTCTGGTGATGACAAATCTTGGAAAGCAGACCTCCTGTTTGATCGTCTGCAAAGGCAAAGCACCCAGACTGGTGGTGACAGGACAAATCACTTGCAGATGACATTATTTAGCCAGCAGACAGTGTTTGTTTGACTGTAACTGATGCTCCTTTGAAGTCCTGGATGTGGACCCACGCGACTGAGTCTACTGTGTCCCTCCTCCTCCACGCGTCCATGCCACCTCCTGTTTTGCTCATTTGGGGCGCGCTCACCTCCCTTCCTGGCTGCTGGACAGAAGGAGATAACTCGTCTGTGTGCAGATAACTTGTCTGGGGCTACACAAGCGAGTCTCTCCCTCGCGATCTGGGAAGGGCTGCAGAGAGCCCTGGACTTCACATAAGGAGACGAAATGAAGAGAAAAGCCATTAATAAGTGGAAGTTGGACTTGATGCAAAGCCTGGTGAAGTCTGGTGTCTATGGGCTCTGAGCCAAGGTCTGTGAGACCATTTTCAGCATTCCTGTGAGGGTACCTGTAATGCTGGAGGAAGAGAGGCAGTCAAGGCACCTTGCAGAGACCAAGACAATGGAGACCTCGGCTACCTTCTCATGGGTGGAAGACCTGGCCAGCTCCAGAGTCAGCACCATGCTAAGCACCTCCACCTCTGGAGCCCTGGGGTGGCAACTGTGGGGTGGCTGCAGAGCTGGAAAACCTCCCAGATTGGCCCCTTGGAGCTGCAGCCGCGTCCACAATGGACCTCTTCAGGGTTTTCTCTCCAGAAAAGCTGAGGTTGGCTCTGGCTGGTCCTGAGATAAATTAATTCCTCTCCAAGCAGCTCTTCCATGTTGTAAGCAGCCTGGAGGAAGGTGTGAGGGGTCTGTGGATGTTCCTCTGTGGTTTGTACATGTGTCCTTGAGCTGTCAAAGCAGCCATAACACAGCTGGGTGCTCCACACAACATCCCCTGCTTATCCAAGTGAGGATGCGACAAGGAGGGATCTTTTTTTCCTCCAGCACCGTGATTTGTGCCTCCACTGCCTGTTCTGTGCTGAGCAGGTGCTGAGTTAAAGCTACCAAGGGGATGCATCTTCTCTTCTCTGGCTATATGAACTGACCTTGAAGCTGGGTAGGAAACTTATCCCGGCTCTTCAGACATTTAAACTTTTGTCTGTGTTTCCAGGCACAAGACACTCACCTTCGAGACGCTTCATTTGAATCCATTACCTCCATATTTGCCAGAATCCCTCCCTGGAGATCACCCAAAGTACAAGACAAGTTTAAAATGAACATGATGTGTTTTATCTGTACAAACTGATTTTCTTGATAAAAGCATTAGAAGCACAATTTGAAGAGGAAAAATCTGAGAAGAAGAGAACGCAATTTAGGTCATATTTGGCCAGGCTCCTCTGTGCTCTTCCAATATCTCATCTAACATGAGAGGTTCGTAATTTAGCACTTTCTCACCACCAGACAAGCTTGCTCTGAGGCTGTGTTGCCCTGGGGGTGCTGTATGTCTGCTGCAGAAGACAGGTTCATCCTGGACCTACTCTCCCTCTGTTACCCAACCTTCTCTCTTGGCTTCCTTGGCTCGGTTGTGGCTCTTTACAAAGTGCTACTACTGTGACTTCTCTTTTCCTTGACGTGCTCTCTGCAACTGGAAGATGCAAAATGCACATGCAAAGAACCGGGGAGCTCTGCCACACCCCCTGCTCCCTCAGAGCTTTTTGGATCAAACCCGTGTTTGATGTATATCTCAGAATATCCCTTCTAGTTTGCACACTCTCCTGTGGGACATGTTTCCTAAACTGTTACTAAACATTGCAAGTCATGTACCAGGAGTGTCACTCACTGTACTTATGCCTTGTGATGTTGCATCTTAGGAGGATCATAGTTTTTTATCTCACTTTCAGCTTCTGTGCAGATCCCTACAAGCCAGGCATGGCATTCTGATTTGTGTTTTGTTTTTCTTTTCTTAAATCTCCTTCATCCTCAGTGGTCCAGTCCTGTTCATTTCTGGAACTGGAGGACTTGTGGATGCCTCATTCCTGGAAATGTTTAAGGCCAGGTTGGACTGGGTTGGGAGTAACCTGTTCCAGTGGAAGGTGTCCCTGCCCCCATGGCAGAGAAGTGGAATGAGATAATATTTAAGGTCCCTTCCAACCCAAACTTTTCTGTGGTTCTCCGTGTTACACCAAGCCATGAGTGACCAGCATAGTTCTCAAACGTGGAACACGTGCACTTTGTGGAGAGGACACATGTGCTGACACTGGGCTGGGCTGGTCACAGGTGTCATGCCTGACACTTCTCAGCCTTTGTCCCCACTGCCTGCAGTGCTGTTTGCTCCCAGTTTCCCATCCTGTTATGGTTAGGGTCCAGTAGCTGCAGCAGTGACAGGTGGTGCTGTTTGAGTCATTGGTGATGTCCACCCCAAAGGGTGCCGGGGGTTTCACAGCTACACCTGTCACTGTCTCCTCCTAAACCCTCAGCAAACCCAGCCTCGTTGTGCAGGTGAAAGAAGAAGAGGTGACAGGACAGGGAAGTGTAAGGGGAGCCCCAAGGCCAGAGCAGCAGGTCCAGCACTACCGTGGTGACATGGGCATCTCCGCCCTGGGCAGGGGCTGTTCTCACAGGCATTAGGTTTGCAGTGCTGCCTTGGGGATGGTGTGTTCCTCCAGCCCTGCCATTCCTCCTCATCGTGGCACCGTCAGCCTCCCCTCGGCTGCTCTTGGATTATCTCTTCTCTCTCAAGGAGCTCCTGTGGTGTCCTTAACCGTCTTTACTTTTCTCTCCTCATACACTCGTCCTGCCCTTCCTGCCATCCCCTCCCCGTGGTGTCTCCATCCCTCCCACCACCCCTTTGCTGTCCATCGTCCCCCTGGCATCTCCCCTTGCCCGCCCCCGCTGCAGGAAGGCCGGCCTCATCCTCTCGCAGCTGGGGGACCTCAGCAGCTGGTGCAATGGCCTCCTGCAGGAGCCCAAGATCAGCCTCCAGCGCTCGTCCCTCAAGTACCTCGCCTGCCGCTACAGCGAGATCAAGCCCTATGGGCTCGACTGGTCGGAGCTCAGCCGGGACCTCAAGAAGACGTGCGAGGAGCAGACGCTGAGTGTCCTTTACAATGACTATGGTGACAAGGACTACTGAGGGATGCGGGCGCCCGCTCTCACGCTGGCCTTCCTGAGGGCGTTTGTGAGGGTTTTATACACGGACCCATGGAGGGGGAGGGTGTCACTGCTGTTTCTGGAGGCAAAAATTTGGACCGGGGAGCAAAACTGGCTGCTCTGTGCGGGACTGACTCAGTATTAGTTTCTTCTTCGACTTGGGCAAAAGCCTTTCTAGTTAGAAGTCTTGTGGGACCCAGTTTTCTTGGTTTTGTTTTATTCATTTTGCCAAGAGGTTCCTCAGCATCGGTGGAAAGGGCGGGTTGGGAGGGCACAGCCCTCTCCTCCTGCTCCATCCCTGCCCTGGCTGTGGGGACTGTCCCCAAGGGTGGGGGACATCGGTCACGGGAGAAACACAGTGACACAACCGGGATGGGAGAGCAGGTGATGCAGGGCTGGGGACACGGAGGCAGGGCGTGCAGGTCAGGTTGAGATGGTTATGGTTACAGCCGAGCTGAGCAGCCACTGGATGGCCAACAGAGTTGGGATGGGTTTTTTTGCCATTGTAAAGCATGACCTCTGGATGAGACATGGCCAAGTGGTGGTGCCACTGATGGGCAGGGCTGGTGCAGTGTCGCCATCTGGGGCGAGGGGAGAGGGGCGTCGGTGAGCCCATGTCCTCAGGTTCTTGTGCCATGGCCAAGGCCCAAGTGTGCTCCAAGATGCAGAGTCCTCCAGAACAAAGGCAGCTTGGCCTCAGGGCCGGCGGTCAGCTGGACACCGCGAGCTTTCTTCTTGTGGGACCACATTCCTAGGAAGTCAACTTTAAAATGCCTCTCATTTTTTTCTCTTTTTTTTTTTACCCACCATAATAAAGGCTTCGAAACAATGTCAAACTGCTGCTGAGGAGAGCCCCAGTCAGGAGAGCAGCAGCCAGATGGTACGGACGGGGTGACCATCTGCACCAGCTGCTTGTAGCTGTGGTGTAGCCCAGGCTCTGCGTGGTGAAGGGAAGGGGGTGCAGGATGGTCCAGCAGGTCCTGGTCCCAGA
This sequence comes from Sclerurus mexicanus, assembly GCA_013396755.1. Taxonomy (NCBI): domain Eukaryota; kingdom Metazoa; phylum Chordata; class Aves; order Passeriformes; family Furnariidae; genus Sclerurus; species Sclerurus mexicanus. Next base: position 450,365 of record VWZF01001882.1, on the reverse strand, counting down.
GAGGGCATGGAGGGCAGGCTGCTGGGGGTGTTGTTTGCCCATGGTCGTGCTCACATCTGCAGCTCTCAGTGGCTCTTTTTTTTTCAAACCAGAGAACTAGGGTTGTACTGGGACACTGGGCTTGGTTCAGAGCAGACTGTTCTCCAAACCCCTGTCACTGCTGATGGTGTTGGAGGCAGAAAACAGCTTCCTTTTGGCTTCAACTTCCAGCCTGGTTTGCAGAGGAGGCGTCTCTGGCCTTGCCAGCTGCGCACCTTTCATCTGGACAAGCCCGGAGCCCTACACTGGGATTTTTACAATGCCTCTTCAGAGAGAAATTTCCTTTTAATTTTTTTTTTTTTTTTTTTTCAGTCTTGGCAGTTTCACTCTTCAGCCTGTCTGTTACAATTTTCTGCCTCATTCCTCCTCCTACCTGCCAAGGACATGGTTCGAATATTTGCGTGGTGCTGAGAGGGAGGCGGCTGTGCTCTGCAGCATCACAGCCTTTTCTCGGCAGCACTTCAGCATCCCCCCGCAGGATCACACCGTGCTTCCCTTCTCATGAGCAGACCTCTCTCCAGGGGCAGCTGGCCTGGGCTGGGGAGCTGCTGGGAGCAGCCACCAGCAGCCAGTGTTACCTGGGCATCCCCGTGTCGCTGCTGTAATGAATGTGTCTAGCCTGCTCTGTGCAAGGAAGGAGTTGACTGGATCCTTTTGGCTTTTTCTCATGTTTGTCCTTATATTTTGATGTGCCTGATGCTGCCAAGGGCTTGGGGCTCAGAGAGAGACCAGCACCACCTCCGTGCACAGGTACATACGGGCAAGTGATCAGTCCTGAGCCGTCATTCCTTTTCCTTTCAGCCACCGAGACTCTTGGCCAAGACACTTCAGTTTGTATTTCTGCTTAGCCCAGCAGATGCTGAGACAACTTTTAACTTCCAGCCAGGCAGCTGTCCAGGGATGGGCAAAGGGCACCCCCACCCAATGCCTCGGTGGGATGCCTGGAAAAGGCTGCTCTGGCCCAGATGCCGGCTGGTTTCTCGCCAAGTAATACCGTGTACATGGCCTTTATATGAATTGCAGACTGTGTTCCTTTGGGCAGCAGACTCCTCTCCTTTATTGCTTACTAGGTGCAGCAGCAGGTACGGGAGCGGTGCCGTGTGCCGGCCACTCGCTGCGACGCTGCCAGGAAAACCCTGGACACCCCACGCCTTCACACCTGCCTAGGCTACTTTTTCCTCTGGCCCCAAGATTTGTGCCGAGGCTCTGCAGATATTTCTGTTCTGCTTCTCTGCTGACACTTCAAAGCCCTAGCACAGGCGGCTGAAACCCTGCAGCAGCAGCAGCAGCCGGCTGGGCCGAACTCTGCTCCCTCAGCCCCAGCTTCTCCATGGGCTGGGATATGGAGGGCGAGGGGAAAGCCACCCTTCCAAGGTCCTTTGGCAGCACCCCTTGCACAGCTGGAGGGGGCTCAGCATCCCCAACCCATTACGGAACGCACAGTCTGCTGGTAGGGCTGTGCTCTGCCTGGGCCACCGTGGTTCCTGCAGCCGCTGTGCCGGTGGGTCCGGCCAGTGTCACAACTCCAGGGCCATTTTCACCATGGCCCTGGCTTTGGGAAGGGTTCCTTCTTGGTTTCCTCACTCTGGCTGTGCCAGTTAGAATTTTGCCCAGACTTGGATGCTCTCGCCAAAATCTCTCAACTGACACCCGAGTCCATCTCAGCCAAATGCCAACAGCCTGCCAAGGGGGCCCAGGCTGGAGCAGGGGCATTGCCCCATGGCTGTAGACCTGGCCTTGGGGAGATGAGTTGTATGGGGCTTGCTCACCCAGAACAGGTGTGCCCTGGTCTAGTGGAAGGTGCCCTGCCCATGGCAGTGGGGTTGGAAACAGATGATTCTTCCAAACCAAACCATTCTGTGATTCTACGGTTCCCTGCAGAGGTGACAAGGTCCACATCTGCCACAGAGTCCTACGGTTGGGTCTGCACAATATTGTCTCTCTTGGACTCCTCATTCTTCCCGTGCTGGCAACAACATGAAAACTGGATAAGGCACCGTTTTCCATCCATTTCTGCAACCTCCTTCACCCCCCTGCCCTCTCTTTTTGTTTTATTTCCGAATTAATGAGCAGTCATTCACCTGAGATGAACCTCTGGGTCGTTACCTTTTCTTTTCTGCGTCTGTACCCCTGTAATAGCATTACTGCCTTTTACTTGTCGTGGAGTTATTTAACATATAAAGATGGTTTGGTCCTTTTCTTTACAAAGATGGCTACAGTTCATGTTCCTCGATGTTCTATTAAAACTCTAATGTGACGTTTTACTACTGTAGATTGAAAGTAGGGTGCTTTAGGGTGAGATAGCCATGTGGCAAGAAACACAGAACCCGTCCAGATTACTTAAAAAAAAAAAAGAAGAAGAAAAAAAAAAAGAAAAAAAGGTTTTAAACAACAACAACAAAAAAAAATTATTGTAACACTATGTAAAACCCCAGATGATAATTTAACTGACTATTAAATGGAGCTATTAGTAATCCCTGGCTCTGGCAAACTGGAGTGTTTGTTTATAGTTTTGGTCCAGTTGATGTCATCTTTTGGTCACGGATGAAACATTCCAAGCCTTTGAACTCGGGTGAGTCTTCACACAAGTTTAGCATTAGCCTGTCTGCCCACTGGGTTAGCCAAGTCCCAAACCACTCAGCACACACGGATGGAGCCGTGTCCTGCTCCCGGCCCTGCTCTGTTGGGCATGGGAAGGTGTGGATGTCTGCAGGCACCGTCGGGTTTTGGGGGGAAATCTGCATTTACACATCCTTGGCAAGGGTCTCTCAGTCCTTGCTCTGCAAACCTCCACAGGGACTGGGAATTTAGAAGCAGAGTCCAAAAAAGCTTCTTTTAGCTGTTTTTTTCAGTACATGAGGTGGATGGGATGGTGCTGTCTGGTGGTCAACCACCCTTTCAGAACATCCTGGTCCGTCTGGAAGACCTCTGACAGAGGACTAGGAGCATCACAAATATTAACATAGTACCTGATGCGAAGACCAGTGCCTGAACAGAGGTGAGAGCTGCAAAGGATGCCTTAAAAGCTGCTTGTAGTGCAGTGTTGTGTCTAATGGTCAGGCCATCAGGGCTTAAAGGGGCTGGTCCCTTGGCCAAGCCCAGTGTGCTTTCCCACCTGCCCCGCCAGGTGGGTGGGAGATCCGGGGAGAGCCAGGGATTGATTACTGCAGGCAGGATGCTTGGGAGGGCACAGTCTCATGGAACAACTTGATTTTTCTATTTTTTCCTCTCTTCCTGGTGCTAAATTGCAGGAAAATAAGCTAAAAATACACCCAATACTTTCCTTCTGCTATTTTCCATGCAGTTAAGTGCTGTGGCTGTCACCGTCTCGTCGCACGGTAACCTGTGGCTGTGGAATGAGATGTAGGGAGGGGAAGGAGGAGAAGGAGAAGCAGTGGGTGCGTGGTTGCAAGCCTGAGCTGCTGTGTAAGAAGATCTCAGGATGGCTGGCTCATCCCAAAATCTCCCCAGGGGTCATCTGGCTTGCAGTCAGTGGAGGTTTGGAGGAAACCACCCTGAAAAGGGTGGACTGTACGGGATGCATCACCAGCACACCGGCAGCTTTTCAGGAAGAGTTTGGTAATGTGTGTGTGTGTTGGAAGGGTCACTGTTGGCCCACAGTCCCCATTCATCCCCAGAAGGCAGGGAGCAGCATTTCAACACACCCACGAACACATGAACGGCGTGGCCCACACACCAAGCACCGTGTCCCCACAGTCCTGGTGGCTGCCCCCTTTCCTGGTGACTGGCTCTGTGGTGTCCTCCATTGGGATGGCTGACAGAGCTTTCCAAACCCAGCTGGTGTTGCTGAAAGAGCCACTGCCCTGCTCAGCCATGTCTCCATCATCTCAGGGTCACAGGGTTGGCGTCTCTTGTCTTGTGTTTGGCAGAAAGGAGGGCCGGGATGGGAAAGCAGCTCTCCTCTTGGCTCCTGCCATAGCCAGCTGCTCTTTGTGTTTTATGTGCAAGAAATACAACTGGGCTCCTGGTTGCTTGGGGCTGTGGAGCCCCTTATTGCACTGTCCTTCAAAGGAGCAAATCTGGCTCCTCAAAATGCATGATTCGGGGAGCTTTGCCCTAGAGAGGACATTCAGTGTCACCAGGAGATGCTGTTCCTCCTCTGGGAGTGATGAGAGAGTCCATGCAAAGACCAGACGTGAAGGAGAGGCCAGTGTGGAGCAAAGGGAAGCATTTGGCCATCAGAGGTGGATGGAAGAAGAGCAAGGTTAAACACAGCACAAGGGCCTTTTGGTGTTTCCCAGGCCATATGTACCAAGTTTATCTGGTTACTTAAAAACTACAACAACAACAAAAATATCCCCAAATCTTTAAGCAATTTTTTTGACTGCCTTTGGTTTTAATTCTCTTGCCAGGATGTCACATGGCATGGCACTCTGGCTCCAGGGTGAGCCACCCTCTTCTCCCCATCCCCAGGGAGGTAGAAAACACACACACACACACTTTCCCCTACATTTAAAGTGGATTAATTACAAAAACTGACCAGCCTTGGACCAGTTTGTAGCATAACCAGCAGAAGACCTTCTGCAAAAGTGTTCTTGCAGCTGGTGGCACAGCAAAAGCTGCCTGGGTGACAGCTGGGAGGGCATTGGAAGTGAGTGTCCCACTTGAGCCCAAAACCCAAAGGAGATCTTTCACTGGGCTGGGACAGCTCTGGGACAATCCTTAGACTGAAGACCCTGGGAGCAGCCAAACCACCTCGCTGGCCCCCTTTTGGATGAATCAAGGAGACAAAAGGGATGGAGGATGAGAAGATTATTTATTTTTCATAGATTTTTATAAAAAATAATTATCAAATACAAAAAAATAAAAATAGCAGCAGCCTCCGTTGTGAATAAAACCCTAAAGGGGACAAAAACCGCTCAGTGTCGCTATAGAAGAACAATATTTCGGTACGTAGAAGCTGTCCCGTCATGAGAAGCACAAATGTCTGTCAGCCAAGCCAGTGCCTCTGGTCCCACCCCGTCAGCTCCCCTGTCCATGGGTCACAGCCCCTTCCCTACACACATACAGGTGAGCAGGGGCAGGGCCAGGATTTTCATGCTGAAAGGGTAAAAATTTGGCGTCTGAACACAGAGGCATCCAGGTAACGCTGCCCCCAGGCAGGGAGGGGTTTGGCAGGACAAGATGCCAGGACTTGAATTTCTCTCTCTCTGTGTCGCCCTCATACCACGTCCCCACCTGTGGGGGCCTGCTGGGACCCCCACTCCACCTCTGTTGGGACCCCTGGATCTCCCCTTGCCTGCACTGGTGGAGCTGTGCAGGCTGCCCAAGCTGCACCTCCTGGGGATGTTGGACCAACTTTTATTTAAATTTTCTTGGCTTATCTGAGGGCGTTTTTGTCGAAAAGTGGATATCTGACAAAAAAATTGCCACTATCTGCGCAACTGACATGCATTTTGGGTGAAAACCCTGGGGTCACTTATGTATGATGGGAACAGAAATGTCAGTGTGTCCCTGCTGCGAAAGGATGTGGGATCCACTGGCACCCACCTCTCCTCAAGTCTCTGCCTAGACCAAGGCAGATAGGGACACCTGAAGTCAGGAAAGGGTTTGGAGGACAGGGCATCTCCTGCCTGGGTGCTGGTGGGATGCCCAGGAGCCTCTGCCCCCTACTCGTGTCTTCCAGTAAAGCACAACTGCAGGAAATGCCTGGCCGAAAAGGATGGGGGAGATCCAGTGGAAGCCAAAGGATGCCTTGAAAATCCCTGGTCTCTCCACACCGTGTCACCCTCTCTCCACCGCTCCTTCGCCAGACAAACCCTGGCTTGGAGCCTGTTTCCAACAGCACAGGCCATGCAAGGAGGATGCAGCCGGGCAGCCCGCGGTCTGTGCTCCTACTCTGTGGTCCCTCCTCTGCTGTCTTATCCTCTGTCCCTTTTCTCTGCCTCTTTACAGCACAAAACCATCAGTGGTAATCCCAGCTGGAGCCAGGCACCTTCCCTATTGCTGCCTCTCTGGGACTGGGTCCCAGCTGCCAAGATGAGCTTCTGGGGATCAGTTATGGGGGGCAAAGTTTCTTACTGGGCTTCTTTGGGCTTGAAGTGAATGTGAAGATTTTCACTGGGTGCTTACAAGAGGAAGAAACTCGTGGAAGTCAACGACTGTGATGGGCTTGCACGCAGAGATAATAATGATACTACTAAGGAAAATCCCAGTGGGAAAAGATGATGCTCAAAGTCTCCTGACAGGTGTTTTGGGTCCTGTCTCTCCTTGCATGACAGGGTCTGGTCTCCTCTGAGACAACACTGTTGAAACTCAGATGTGGGGAGAGAGAAGAAGGACCACCATCCTTCATTTGAACACCACACAGCCACTCTGGGTTGCCCACTATATACCTCGTCTAGTCGGGCGTGCAGTGGTCAGGGGAGCAAGGCAGAGAGGGGCTGTGGTGAGTCTTTGCTCCTGCTGACCATGCAGTGATCCCCATGGACACGCAACCCTTCCCAGAGGGCTCTGAAGTAATGTGTGATGGATGCCTGTGGTGCCCCTTGAGTCCATTGTGCTCACTGGGATGATTCAATGGCCCAGCAGCGTTTTTCTCAGCCCCAGAATCCTGATCCAGGGCCTTAAGCAGAGCAAGACAAAGCACTGGCAAATCCCAAGGGCAAAATTTGGTGCCTGCAAGATGCCCAAATCACCTTGAGGTGGGAGCCTCCATGCCTGGGGAGCTCTCTCCTGGCATGGCCTGGGTGTTTGGCTTCTCTCTCTCTGTCCTCCTTCCAGCTCCCTCTCAGCAAGGAAGGGGAAATTCCCTGCTCCTCTTGCCCCGACCTGCACTTTTCCCAATGGTTTGTACTTCACAGCAGCATGGGTGTGTGACATCTCAGCTTCATCAAGAGCAAAGAAAATATAATATATATTTATATATATATATTATATATATGTATATAGATATAATTAAGTTTAAATATTTGCAGAGAGATCACAACTACCTCGACCTTGCTAAAAGAAGCCTGTACAGCAGAGCGGGGTGAATAGTGACGAAATCCAGAGCAAAGACAGACACCCAGATGCTGGACCAGGACAAACAGCCCTGGCAGCACCTGGGCTCTCGGCGCGGACCCCAGCCCAGCGCGTGGCTGAGGCGGCACCAGACCCTTGGCTGAGCCCCTCGAGGGGGTCCGGGAGGGAGCAGCGATGAGGAGGGGACTGCTGTGCCCTTCTGGGCTCCTCGGTGGCCTCGACCCATCCCCTCCGTGCGCAGCCGCCATCCCCCTGCCCGGCTCTCCCGTGCGCCTCCTGCCCCCTCGCATCCTGCCGTTCCCCACGGCCCCCGGTGCTGCCCCTTCGCTCCTCTGGCACTCGCCTGACCGAGAGAGGCCCTTCCTGGTGCCGCTACTGGTTCTCCTCGGCCGCTGGGTCACGGCACGTGCACTCGTCCTGGTCGCAGTCGGCAGCAAACGGGATCACCTGGGGGGACCAAAGGGAGAGCTAAGCCTCTGCCTTGAGACACCCATCTCCTGTGCCCCTGTGCCCCTGCAAGCCCTCTCCACCCCCGTATGGACAGACAGACACTGGGATGTGCCTTGTTGTTGGCGTTGTGGAGACTGCCAGGGTCTGTGCTCACGGAGAAATGGGCTCTGACACAGCCTGTCCCTGGCTGAGCTTTATTTTCCTTTTTTTTAGGTTGTGTTTCGTAGAATCGTAGAATATGCTGCGTTGGAAGGGACCCATCAGGATCATCAAACTCAACTTCTCACCCTGCACAGGACAGTCCCAACAATCCTGCCTGAGAGCATTGTCCAAACACTTCCTGAACTCTGTCAGGCTTGGTGCTGTGACCGCTTCCCTGGGGAGCCTGCTCCAGTGCTCAACCACCCTTTGGGTGGAAAACCTTTTCCTGATATCTAACCTAACCCTCCCCTGACCCAGCTTCATGCTGTTTCCTCTAGTCCTGCCACTAGTCACTGGTGTCTAAAATTTTGCAGCCAAAGGTCAGCTTGAATCTTGCACTCCAAATGTCAAACCCTGGGAGGAAGTCTCCCCTGGTGGGTGTAAGACATTTGGACTAGGGCTGCCAGTGGTAAAGCACCTCCAGATTTAAGTTTTCTCTGTTAGAAAGCCCCCTCTGTCCACATCTGAACCCACGGACCCGACTTTCAAGCTACTGCTGGCTCTTCCTGGCTCAGCAAAGCATGAGGGTAACATTCTGCAGCTCTTGGAGGAACTCAGCCAGGCTCCCTTCTGCAAAGCTGAGCTCCACACTACCTGATAGAGAAGCCAAGGGTGGGTGCATACAGTCCTTGTGCATTGTGGCTTAAAAAGAGCCAGGCAGGATGGAGGCTCTGTGAGCAGGAGCAGCCTTCAGTGGGGCAGGCAGTGTGTTTGTGCAGGGTAACCCACCAGCTGTGCTGCTGTGAGACATCCCATGCACACAGAGAGGCTCATTGCACATTGTTCTCTCTGCAACGACTGTATGCGGCCAAGCATGGCTATGTCACCTCAGCTGGTGGCAGAAGAGAGAGGAAGGAGGGCATCCACCAAGCACCTGGCAGTTGCCTGGTCATGGGCTGTGGGAGCTGAGAAAACAGTTTCCTCCACAGGTTTTATACACACCAGGCTCAGAGCCAGGAGTTTTTCTCGCTGTGGAAACACATTTGGTTTTTCTCAGTCTGGGTCAGTGATGGGCTGGCGTGGATTTTTTTGATGATTAAACTCTTTATTCCTGCATCTGCCTTAACAGAGATGTGCTGGAGGCTTGTTGAGTGGAAGATCTGGGGCCTTTGTGGGTTGCAAGCTGGGTCTGGGTCTCCTGAGAGCCACGGGACCAAATCCTCCCACCTTCCACTGCAAACCCATCCTTTATTTTGGCCATGCCTTGCTCCAAGATGTCATGATATCGTTGTGGGGATTTCACTCATCACTTGGGTGTAAAGTCTTTTCTTTCCTATCTCAAATGGATCTTCCCAGGATTTTATTTTTCCTTTTCTCTGTGTATGTATGCGTGATGAAAGGAAAAATGATTCAAGCTCCACAACAAAGATGAGAAGATCCAAATTCACATATTTTCGCAGTGAGAAATTATCTCATGCCCTGTGATTTGTTTTGCTGTTGGATACGATTAGGAAGGATGGGCTGCGAGTGCTGGATAGCAAGTTAGGTGGGAGGGAAGGTTGTGATGGGAGACAAAAAGGGGTCTGTACAACTCCAACGCCAAGTTGCTCCCCCTACACTATTCCTCCCTCTTTCCTCCCCAGACGAGGAAGGGAAACATAGCCCACAGCAGACACCAGTGGACTGTACCAAAAATCCCCTGAGACAGCTCAGTTACACGACAAGGTGACTTCGGACTCACCATGTCTCGCACTGCATCCTATGGAAGTCATTGCTTTGGGACTCATTTCCCAAAACAAGAGGGAATCCTGTGAACCTCAGCGGGAGCTGGGCTGAGGTTTCAATCACGCTGGCCCGAGTCCAAACCCCGCTCTTAATCAGTGGGATGATGTCTATCAGCTTCAGCTGGCTTTGGTTTATAATCATGGGTTTGGTCTCCCTTCATGGGAGAATTGCACTCCAGGCTCAGTTCCACAGCCAGCAAAGCCAAAGAGCAGAGCTAGCAGTCACCCCCCCCCAGTCCTAAATCCTGGCCAGTGCTGCAGAAGGTGCTCTCTTACCTTCCTGGAGGACAGTGTGGAGGCACAGCAGTCACCCCCATCATACTGGCAGTACGCCCGGTTGTTGATGGTGTCACACCAGCCGTCTGCTTGGAAGGGCTAGGCAGGGAAATGAGGATTTGCGAAAGGGTTAGTCAAAAGCAGAAGGCTGCCCACAAAACTAGAGCTCCCAGGTCCTCACCAAGGCGCCTTCCACAATACACATCCCCCTCTTCAAAGCCAAGGGGCACCAGTTATCCTGGCTGGTGTGGATGGAGCAGTGGGCGTTGCAAGGGCAGCAGCTCCAGGATCAGGGAATTGTGTCAGAAACATTAAATGGCACAAGCAGCCATTCAGAACCCCGTTTTATTGTTGTTTAGTTACATGAGTCATCTGATGAGAGAAGAGAAACAAGCATCTGGGGCTGAGAAGCGGCCAACGATGGCTGAGAAACAGCGCTGTGCGATGGGTGCAACCGGTGACGTGCACGGGAATGAACTGTTCCCTTGCAAGGAGCCGTCAGGAACGGTCTGCAGCTGAGGCTTATTTGTCACAGACATTCCCCAGCACTGCCAAGCAACAGCTGAACTAGGTAGCTGAATGGAGAAGCCATTCATTAACTGAGTGATTAGTAATGAAATGCTTCTTCTGCTTCAGGCTCCGGGATGGTAGCTACTGGCCCAGCAACCATGGCCAACCTCCAGGGCTGCTGTCATCAGAATTATGGAATCAGAGAATGGTTTGGGTCAGGAGAGACCTTAAAGACCATCTAGTTCCAACCACCCTCCACCACACCTTCCACTAGACCAGGTTGCTCAAAGCTCTGTCCGTCCTGGCCTTGGACACTTCCAGGGATGGGGCAGCCACAGCTTCTCTGGGCACCCTGTGCCAGGGCCTCACCACCCTCACAGCCAAGAATTTCTTCCCAATATCTAGTCTAAACCTGCCCTCTATCAGTTTAAAGCCATTCCTCCTTGTCCTATCGCTCCATGCCCTTGTTAAAAGTCCCTCTCCAGCTCTTTTGGAGCCCCTTCAGGTATTGGAAGGTTCTTTAAGGTCTCCCCAGTCTTCACTTCTCCAGAGGGAACAGGAACTCTTGGTGGGAACCAGGGTACCCCATTGCTCATGGAAGCAGCTGACCCATTTAATTGGATCTGGTGGCCCCAAACAACAATAAGCCTCAGAAAATGCCCAGACTCAGCCTTTGATGATGGACACTCACCTGTAGCACCCCTAAACCAAATGACAGCCAGCTGGAAAATGCCACTGCACCATGATTGCCCTACAGCCACTGTGCCAAAGCCATCATGTGGGACTGGCCATTCTACCAGTAATTCACACAAAATAGCGATGCCAAAACCAGGGAACCAATGTGACTCTTTGTCCTCGTGACTCACAAGGGACAGAAATGGGCTCAGTGCAGGCTAGGCTCAACTTTAGGAAGTAGCAGCAGGGATTATGGCAAACCACCAAGTCTGGTCTCTGCTATCAGCACCACAGACCCCAGGCCAAATCCAGGCATCCATAGAGAGATTGCATTTGCCTGGAAGATCTTGGAAGAGCAGAAGAAAGAGCACACCTTCCTGCAGCTGGGAAATTGAGGCATAGCCAGGTTGGGTAGCTCACTCAGAAACTCCCATCATTGCTGTCACAAACCACGTCCAGAGGAGACCAGGGTGCAGTTTCATCAAGGCAGCAGGGTTAACACTCCTCTTCCACTGAAGACCATCAGGTGGGTTTTAAATGATGGTGATCCAAGGAGGTCTCTGAGCCTCGAAGCAGCTCGGAGCACCGTGAGGGCCAGGGCAGGGCTGGAGGGTGCTGGGATGCAGTCAGGGGACCAGCCAAGGCCCCTGGCAGGGCAGAGCTCTTCTGGGTGTGATTTGCTTTTGCAGCCTTCCACACGGTGGAGTTTTTCCTTGAGCTTTGCTCCATATGTCATGACTCACTGGCAAAACAACACCCGTCGCTTCGGTAGTTTCCATACAATTATGGGGAGGTTTGCCCATCCCGGCTGCACAGGTCTCAAATGATTTCCAGATCTTGTGTGCAAGGTGGGGGGAGGACAGAGACAGGGACAGGATGAGGACGAGAGGCTCTCGGTCGCTCTCTACACCTATTAGGGCTAACTGCCCCCTCCTCTCAACCCACAGAAGCCCGTACCCCACCCTAAACAAATACAGGCTCCTATGGCAACACTCGTTGGGGAAACTTAACAACTCCTGCTCCAAATTACATTGGAAAAACATATGAGGGGAAAATAGAAAATGACTAATTGGACTAGAGGCTTAAGAGAGCCAGGCACAGGGTTTGGGGACTGCTGTCCCTGCTCCTTGCCTAGTGTTCGGAGAGCACAGTGACTCCTGTGCCTTTGCCTCATTGAGGATCCCCAGCTGGTTTCATCTTTGCAAGCAGAAAGAACAAAGTAAGGTGCTGGTGGGTCACCCTCTAAGGCACAGGAAACATACACCAATCTCATTTTGGCCTTGCAAAAGTCACAGCAAGGGAGGACACGGGCAACGCAATGTACTAAGAGCAGGTGACGTGAGAGAGGGAAACCCGCACAGACTCTCCACTCTGTGCTTCAGACATGTGGCTCCACAGAAACCAAAGGCAGTGCTGGGAGAAGGGAGGTTTGCCCAGGTCGGCACCTCACAGAAACACCCGATGATGTTTTGAGATGCTGGCAGGAAAAAGGAAAACACCAATGCCCAGCTGTGCCACGCCTGGATGTGATCCAGGGAAATGGCCAACTGCGTCTCAGCCGTCAGAATGTGCATCATCCAGCGCAGGGAGGGGGGGAAAGGGCTGGTTGAAATATCTCTTATAAATGGGGAAAAAATGAATAAGGGACTTGCTGCCACCGCTCCACATTAAGTGACGGGACGCCGAGGCAGCGGGGCTGCGTCAGCGAATCTCCCCACTCCCACCACCCCTCTTCCTTGTTTGTGCAGACAGGAGCTTCAGCGGGGCAAGTGTTAGCACGTGGAGGTGCAGCATCTGGCACCGCCGGGCCCGAGCCCCGCGCTGCCGGCACAAAAATAGTAACCACGACTCAAGTGCTTGGCAATTTAAATAGGCTAAAAAAACACGGGCTCTCAAAGCCGCGAGCAGGCACGAATGAAACGAGAAACAATTAAAGGGGGGGAAAATAAAAGAGGGAATAGTATTGCAGGCAAAGGAGGGATGTGAGAAAGGATGTGGTTAGATCCTGATGCACCCGAGGCAGAAGCCTCTCAGAGGGCTCGGTGGTGCTGTTTCTCCCAAGGCTGCTGGGAGATGCCAGGCAGGGAGCAGTGTCTGTGCACAGTATTTTTCCACAGTGCTTGCAGAGTCCCTGGGCTGGCTCCCTCCCCGGGGCTGCCGTTCTCCTGAGAGGGGAGTCCTCAGTGCCTCCAGGGAGGCAGGCAGGGTCCAGGCACTTTTCTTCAAACCCACCTGATATGCAGGTTGATTCAGTGTGAAAGAGCAGGAAAGGGTGCAAGAGGTGAGTGAAAGAAGGATCATGAAGAAGGAATGCAGGTTTTGCTCTGGCTGAGCAGACCTGAAGGCTCAGCACCTTGCTCTTGGCCACTACCCCTTCCAGGTACTTCAGAGGAAGGTGGGAAAAAGAGAAGAAAAATTCAGCATTCACCTGGCCAAGTGTGTAACCAAAGAGCTGAAAGACTCTACTGCTCTGCCACCGAGATGGAAAGTGCTGGTCATTTCTATCTGCCCACAGCCCCTGAAGGCCCAGATTCCAGTTTCAGGGAATCAAGTCCAGGCTTAAGAAGCAAAATGTTTTCTCCCAGCCTGGTCCTGGGCTTTGTGACTGTGCTGAGGGTGCATAGTTTGCTTTCATGTAGCTTCTAAGTCAGCACGGACTTTGCTGTCCTTTCATTCTTCCTTCTGGGAATTGGCATTCTGGGCATCAAGCTCAGACCCTTTGCGTGCTGACACAATCCTGTGTGTCCCTGCAGCTGAGGAGGTGCAGGTGTCTTCATCCCCCTCAGCTGTCCCTTTCAAGGCAGCCCCAGAGGAACAGGGGAACCACCGTTTCACAGGGCAGACAGGCAGGGACCAGCCCTGGAAAAGCTGCCACTGCCCTCAGACCCACGCCTTGTGCATCTGCTCCACTGCTGTTAATTCTGCTCTTGCAATGGATGAGTCATTGGTGGTGGGAAGATCAGCTGGAAACCCCAACCCTTTGGTGGCAGGGGGATGTCAGGCCAGACCAGGGCTCACAGAACCACGGGACATGAACCTGAGCTGTCCTAAGGTTGGAGAGGGCTGCAGCTTCACGGGTCTAAGATGTGCAAGAGAAGCCACATCCCAGCTGCAAGGTGCTGCCTGTGGCAGGGAGGAGCGGGCAGGGATGTGTGGGGAAAGGAAAGGAAAGCAGCAGCCCATGGCCGGGGGGTGACAGAGCGCAGCTTCTCCCCACCAGATGCCTTCGCTTCCTCCCCACCTCAACCACCAGCCAAGATATTTCCAAAAGCTCTGGGAGGTCCCTGGGAGGACTTGAAGAGTGCCCAAAGCATTGTTAAACGTCTGGTTCCCTTAAAGCACCAATACATCCACCACCCCAGCTTGGGTCTCTGGAAATTTCCCCTCCCATCCCTGGCCCAACATCCCTGCAAACCACTGCTCCCCTACAGGAACCCAGGGCTGGTGTCACTCCCTGAGGCCCCAGCGGTGACAGGAGCTGGTTAAAGTGATGCTATTAGCACCGTGTCCCCAGGACCCATCCCTCTCCTTACACACACTCACACTGGTGAGGCAGAGAGCCCGGCCATTCTTGGCTCCCCCTGCTTGCCCAAGGAAGTTGACTAGGAATGCAGACTGTGGGAGGAAATGACAATGTTCATTGTTTGGATTAAATATTTTTCTTGGCCCTCTCTCTGTTGCAGTGTGTCTTTTATTTTATTTTTTTCTTCCCCCGCCTTGACACCCCAAGCACATTCACTTTCCCTCTCTCCTTCCTGAGGCTCTCCAGCACGCAAGGAGGAAATCAACTCTGAAAAACATAGGGAGGGACAGAGAGGGAACAGGACTGGCTTCTGCTCAGAACGTTTTTTGGGATGCTTGCTTGCTCTGAGCCACCCTGAGCAGTGAGCGAGCTCTACCTGGCCCATTGCAGAGATGGAGGCAGAGCGAGCATCACTCAGAGGAAGAGAACTCTAGAAACTTGGGAAGAGGCATCTGGGACCAAGTGGCCTGAAGAAAAGAGAAACAAAATCCTACAGACCTAGTTCTTCATTCCCCATTTCTGTATCTTCCCGTCTCTGTCCCCTGAGTTGTCCCTCCACTCCTTTTGTACAGTGGTGGATGTCCCTTGGAGGCACATACCAGTAGGATGGCTAGGTGGAGATCATGGACCTGCCCGATCTCCTCAGACACAGCCAGAAAACAAAAGGGAGAAATTCCAATTTCTTCTGTGCTTGCTGGTGTCCCTGAACCACTCACCAGCTTAGCATGCAGATGGCCTTCATCACACCTCGGGTCTCCAGGAACACCTGCTCCAGCCCTGGCATCCTTCTCCCCAGGCCCCACTAAGGAAACAGAGGCTTGTTGTTTGAAGACGTACCCCACATACCTGAAGGGACACTTCAAGGAAGGGCTGATGGGCTGGAAGGCAGCGTCCTGCTATTTGATTTCAGCCCACGTGCCATCACTGGCACTGCCGTGCCCAGCTCCCAGCAGTCCTGGTGTGGAGCTCTAGGTGCTCTTCAGGACAGTGATCCCCTGCACTCGGGTTTCCTGCAAACAGCTGGGCCCTGTTGGAAGCAGCGTGGACAGGATTGGTGTCTGAAGAGGACTGCAGAGCAGAGTTTAGGCTGCTGCTTGGTCTCCAGCCTGAAGGCTGCTGTAGATGGCCGTACTGGGAGAGCAGGTTCTGCCTTCATGGTGTCTGAAAGTGCTTCTGTGTCCCAGGCGAGCATTTGGCTCAGACACGCTCCTGCTGCAGAAGTGAGCACGTGACACTTTGGCTGCTGAATGGGGATGCAATTCTTTATCCCTGCCCTGCTCTGTGCTCCTCAGAGACCTCCTGTCTCAGCAGAGAGCCATGTGGAAAGGGCTTTGCACAGTCGATGGGGACAAGAGGGAAGAAGGGGATGGATAAGGTGTAGATAAACATATCAGAGCAGGTCTTTGCTTCCATAAAAACATCCACGTCCAGGATGTATTCACAGTGAGGTCCTTAGTCCTGTCTTTTTTATACACTGATCTCAGTGCTAACAGGAGAATTAAAACAGAAGCAGAGAAGAACAGGCAAAGGGGAGCAGAGGAAGATGCTGTGTGTCAACAGAGCTCCTGGCAAGCATGGTGGCTCCCAGAGATAGTCCCCAGTGCTCACCATTCCCAAGGACACAAGAGACCACCAGCACCAGCCTGCCATCCTGCCCCCAGCAGCTCGCCTGCTGCATGGATCAGATCTCCAGCCAAGCCATTTGGGCAAAATATGTTGCAGGATAGAACGGGTTATGGAAAACAAGCCCTGAAAACCACAAGGGCCTCCTGACCCACTTGTATCTGGTTTCTGCCAAGTTCTTGTTACAGATCTTAAACAGAAAGAAAAACAATGTACGAGGGATGAAGGAGCTGAAGGGGAATGAATATTCGTGTTGGAAGAGCAGTTGGCTGGGCTATGCTTGGGGATGTTTGTTTATCATCAGAAACGACTCATTGATTTTTACTTCAGCGGGTGCTTTCAGTGGTTTTCCACTCCCCCTGTATCACCGGCTGCATGACTGAGACTGCTGGGAGAGGGGGAAGCGGGCCGTGGGTGGGGACGGAGCGAAGGCACCTGAGCTGGAGAGGGCAGAGAGGCAGCTGTAGGTCAGGGTCAGGGCATCCCAAGTGCAGGGCTGCTGGCACAATGAGGCTGCTCCCACCTCTCCGGGGCTCCACCACCACTGGAGCTGTGCCTGGATGCTGTAGTCCTACCCATGCCAGAAGAGCCCCATATTCCAGGGTCCTGTGAGCCTGTCCCCGCAGGTAGGGGAGGGACATCTGTCCCCAGTCCTTGCGCCATCCTGCGGTCATTTCATTTCCCTGTTTTGTCTCTTGAGAAAATGAGGCTTCTACAATCATACTCTACATGTGTGCAGGGGACAGAGATCTTCTCACTGTTTAGGAAATGCATGCCTCAACTGAGACTTTTGGAAGAGAAATAGATTTCTTTGGGCTCACCCTGGAAGGTTATATCCCACTACAGAGATAACATCCCACACTAAGCAGCCCGACTGCTTATGCCAAGAGCAGCAAGATGATGTACCCAACAGGTACACAGAGAGCTCCCCATCTTGCCTTCCACCTGCCCAGCGTGAAGGGCTTTGTATTCACCAGCCAGGGGTCAGATCTGACCCAGAACTGACCATGACCTGCAGTCCATGCTCCTGTGCTCCCCCACCATCTGCATTAAACCCGGTGGAAGGTACAGCACTGCCTGGTCTAAAAGGTGAGAAAGTAAATGATGTGAGAATCATGAGAGGGTGACTAAATTCTGGCCATGCTGCAACACCTAGTTGCTCTAGAGAGTCTCCTTGGAGAAGCTGGGGTGCCTGTAGTCCTTATTGCCTTAAGCCCCAGAAGTAAAAAAGAATCTTTCCCAGAGCAGAGCATTCCACCAGCATCATGTTTCTGACCAGTTCCTTGTCCAAAATTAGAGACCCCCAAGTCTGGGATGAGGGACAACCAAGAGTCGCCAGCCCCAGTGAACAGAGGCACAGATGCAGCTGGATGCTGGATGCAGGGAGTTGCACAGCCTGTCTCCCATCACATCAAAGCACAGCAGTGAGATTTTAGGGGAGACTTCTCACCGTCCCTATTGTATATGCCTTCAAAGGGGTTAATTCTGCATGACAAATGCTGGACACCAGCCACAGATGTGCTGAGCGAGGGTTTTGTGCATGCTGGTGGGAAGAGCCAAGGATCCATCAGGGTCCTTGACTACCTGTTGGATTGAGAACCTTAGAAACAACTTGCAACCACAAACACACTTCAATCCCTATTTCATCATTTCCATTGTAATACCTCAGGAAAACCACAAAACAGGGAACAGATTAGTGTTTTACGACCGTGATAACATGACCAGCAGCACGAACAAGGGCAGTGAGACCTTGTCCTCATGTGGGGAAGACCTGAGAAATTCCCAGCAGCTCATGTTCCCAACAGCGTTCTCCTATGGCCCATTTCCACCCAGGGTGTGAGGCAGAGACCTCAAGGCAAGGTGCCTCCCAATTAACCCTTTGCACCCTGCATGTAATGATGACACAAAGCTGAAGGTGGGGATGAGGTCAGCACGTTGCACAATGCGTTGGCTGCCCAAAAAACCTGCCCACATTCTCTCTGATCACTGCAGGAGCAGCCTGCCTTCCTCTGAGTGCATTTGGGCACGACAGCAGTGGTTACCCCATCCTGTGAATAACACTGGGTAAATGTGATGATGATGAAAGAAGTGAACTTCTGCACCTAAACCACAGCCACAATGTGAACCACAGGAGCCCCCGTGGTGGGAGATAGAGGGGTGCAGGTGTAGGACGTTGCACAGACTATTTTGGACCACGGCAGGAATAGTCCAAGGGAGCAACCTGGATTGCTGTACATGCTGTCTCCTCCGAAGTCAATAGCCTCAATTGCTTTAGGGCACAGGAAGAGGATATATCAGAGGTGGTCACCTTGGGATGGCTTAGGAGAATGTGCCCCGAATACTGCAGACTCCTCCCTCACAGCAGCCAAACACACCACCAGGACCAAAACCGCCTCCTCCCAACCCATTGTGGGGAGGAGGGGTTTCTCTCCTCCTCCACTCCCCTCTCCCCACAGCCCCAAGCCCCCTCCCTTGGTACTGCCATCTGTTTTTCTACTGATGGCAGGGGACGAGATGTTCCGCTGGCCCTCGAGAGGCGAAGCGCGCTCGGCACTAACTCGTATTCCTGATGGGCTCCTGGAAGGGTTTGCGTCCCTCCCTCCCTCCCTCCCTCCCTCGCCGAAATATGTGCCTCACTGCTCCGGCACTGGGGAACTTGGCAAGGCACAGCAAGAGAGAAGGAGGCAGATGGACGACCAGATTAATGGAAAGAGAAGGCAGGTGGGGAGAGGAGTGAGAGGGATGAGCCGGCAGGCTGATCCACCGCCAGCGTAGGATAAAGATGAGCGAGAGTCCCTCTAATGCCACTGCACGGTGACCTGGACTTTCCAATGCGAGGCAGAGCTCCAGCTGGGGCTGGGAAGGTTGAGTCTTGGCTACTGCTCCCATGGCCCGGCCTGAAGTGACTCCACCAGGGAGAGACGGTACGAGCTGCCAGGTGGCCTGGATTTCTCTTATGTAGGGTTGTTCCCCTCACTAAGGCATCCAGAAGAGAAAGCTTCCTGATCCAACACATACTTGGCAGTCAATGGAGAGACAATGGAATCTCCAAGGGGTGACTCAGACCTGAGGTGACACAGACAGTCCACTGGAACAGCATTTCACTGCCCAGTGGATGGCAGAGTCTGGGCTCTTAAAGGAGGTGTCTCCATTTTGGGATTCCTTTGAAATGAGGAGGAACCTGGACTAAGATGTCCCATGGGCGTGGCCAGTGAAGCTGAACCATGAACGGTGGGGGTCACCATGTAGTAAGGATGGATTACAGACTGGTGACCTGTCACTAGTGGGGTTCCACAGGGCTCCATCTTGGACCCTGTGCTTTTCTACATCTTCCTAAATGACTTGGATGCAGGACTGGAGGGGAGACTGAGCAAGTTTGCAGATGACACAAAACTGGGAGGAGCTGGTGACTCTCTTGAAGGTAGGGAGGCCCTGCAGAGAGACCTGGACAGATCAGAGGGCTGGGCAGTCACCAACTCTAGGAAGTTCAACAAGGGGAAGTGCCGAATTCTGCCCTTGGGATGGGTCAAGTTGGGATGTATGGACAGACTGGGGAATGAGATGCTGGAAAGCAGTGCCATGGAAAGGGACTTGGGGGTGCTGGTGGGTGGCCAGTTGGCCATGAGTCAGCAGTGCCCTGGCAGCCAGGAGGGACATCCCTGTCCTGGGGGGCATCAGGCACAGCATCACTGGCCAGGCAAGGGAGGGGATTGTCCTGCTCTGCTCTGCACTGGGGCGGCCTCACTTGCAATAGTGGGGCAGTTCCGGGCACCACAATATAAGGTAGATATGAAGCCATCAGAGACCATCCAAAGGAGGACAATGAAGATGATGAATGGTCTTGAGGGGAAGCGTGTGAGAAGCAGCTGAGGGCATTTGGTGTGTTCAGCCTGGAGAAGGGGAAACTGAGGGGAGACCTCATTGCAGTTACAGCTTCCTCAGGAGGGGCAGAGGAGGGGCAGGCACTGATCTCTGCTCTGTGGGGACCGGTGACAGGACCCAAGGGAATGGCCTGGAGTTGTGTCAGGAGAGGTTTAGGTTGGATATTAGAAAAAGGTTCTTCTCCCAGAGAGTGGTTGGGCACTGAGCAGGCTCCCCAGGGCAGTGGGCACGGCCCCAAGGCTGGCAGGGTTCAAGAAGCGTTGGGACAATACACTCAGGCATGTGGTGGGACTCTTGGGGATGGCACTGCGCAGGGCTCAATGGTCCTTGTGGGCCCATTCCAACTTGGAATATTCTGTGGTATTCCATCTCTTCTCTACTTTCCCTGTCTCATGCCTCCACATCCCCCAACAGATTGGTTTCCTAGTGCAATGGCCCTGGAGAACTGCATTGCTCTTGGCCACAAGGATGAGGGCAGAAGGGGAATAAAGGAGGATGAAAGGCAGCACAGATGAGGTGGAAACAACATTCAGGGCACTTTCTGTGGTCAGATTGGGAGTCTGGTAACAGCTCCCTTCTTCTCAGTACCAAGCAGCAGCTCCCAGAGCAATACTTTGAACAAGACACTTTTGGTAAGAGTTATTCTTTATGACAAGACAATAATTATTATAAAACACAAAATAAAAATAAGTTATCTAGGAAGATTTGGATTATTGGTCCGACCTTAACAACTTGCAGCACTTTAGGAGGAAACAATGAAAAGAATAATCAAAGTATGGGAGAGGTGAGGAGGAGAACAGGGATGAGAAGGAGGCTGCAAGCTGTATCAAACAGGAAAGCATCAGGGGGAAAGAAACTATGTGAGGATGAGCCTTCATTAGTGTTACAGCATGTGACTGTGACCTTAAAAATAGGCCTGGGCTGATGAAACTGCTAACGAGGAAGAAGGCACTGTTCCACAGAGGGGGATCAGGATATCGAACACATAGTTAGATGACCTGAAGGACTAGAAAGAGAAGCAAGATGACATTCGCTTGTATAAAATTGAAGGGCAACCTCTTGTACTGATGGCAAAACATCTGCTGTTAGCTTGGCACTCATCAGTTGGAAACAACGGAGGTAGAGAAAGATCTGGGCGTACTTGCTGACCTCAGGATGTCTGAGCTGCCAGACTGATGCAACAGCAGAAACAACAGATAGAGTCCTGTGTCCCATCAAAAGAGACATTTCCAGCAAAAGGGAGCTTTGTGCAGGGCTTTGGTGAGACCTCAGATGGAAGAGTATGTACTGACTGTTTGGTCATTCCTGATGAAACACTAATTGAAAGCAGAAAAAGCATTAACAAGCCCACAGGGCTGATGGAGAGCATGGACTCTCCATCTTCTGGTGGGACACTGTGAGATTTTGGCTTGCTTAACCTCCTGTATGCCAAGAGGGCTGCCTAGAATTGCTTTCTAGGAACAGGAGGTGGCAAGCAAATAGGAACAGAAAGAGATCGTACTGGCCATGAGCACGTTTGGGTTGCTGATGAGAAGACAATGACTATTACAGTGAGATGCTGGAACTCCAAGTGGTCAGTCTCTCTCACACACACACAAATAAGCTGGCATTTTCCATCATTCCCTACAGGATCTCTCACTGAAGATACAGACCCAAGGTGAGGTGCAGGAACCACAGAGGAAGGAACACTGGGGTCAGTCTGGCGTACCTGAGCCTAAAAAATCATCAGCTTTCTGTCCCCTGAGCCACATAGGAAGGGAAGAAGGAGCACCTCACACCCCATCTGCTTCTTTTGTGGAAGAAACTCCCAGAGAGCACAAGGAAAAGTTCTCCCTTGCTAGCAGAACCACCACAGAGATAACCACCACAACCATCTGCACTGCTCTTCCACATAAGCCATGCCACTTCAAATACATTACCCCAGATCTGAGCTAAAAGATGTCGTTTAGAAGACGTGGAGCTCCCAAAATGCTGAAGGATCCATCACTAACCTCTGGCACTCAGTCACCAAACACCTCTCTAGCACACAGCACCTCATTCCCCTACTCTTTCTGCCTGTGTCTTGCAGTAGACACGCACAACACAGCCATGAGTTTGGAAAATAACTGCTGCACCTTCTGTAGACCATACGGTTTCCTTCCTGGGGACGTGCCCCCTGCAGCATCGCCCTTTCTCTCACACTTCAGTCGACAAAGAGCTGAGCTAGGCAGAACTGGGGAGCAAAAGCAATCATTCGCATTAAAATGAGCACATAAAAAAAATATGATCAGCAAAACCCAAAGCTATTTTTGGTGTGCAAACTCCATTTACATTTTCCTTTTTGGTAAAAATCCCAAATTTTCAGCGTACAACATTCCAAAATTCCCCCACTTTTTCCTTTTATCCTCAATCATAATAACAACTAGTGCTTGACAAAGACTGCCTATTTTTAATTTCCTTTGCGAACTGACTCCAGGCTGCCTATGATTTTCTCCTGCCTGGTCATTACTCAAAGCAAAATGAGTGGCTAACCAATTTCTGCAAGGAATTCTTTGTCTGCAGATTCTTCAGGAGCAGTTTGTTTTGCATGTACAAGGCTGGAAATCCTGGTTGTTTGGGTTGGACGTGTGAGTCACACAGGGCTTTTCTGGACCCATGTTACTCTAGAACTGCGGTTCTGGTTAAGGAAATATTCCAGCTTGGAGTCAGCTCGGGCTTTTGGGGGATACCCCTTGCCAGTGAAATCCTTTTGCTAGAATATTCTTCCCAAGCTGGCCAAGAACAAGCAGGCGAGCAAGGAAATGGATTATTGTGCAGCTCTTGCTCCCCAGCATTACCCTGGCTGTGGGGGACCATACCCAAGGATGCCTCCTCTGTTATCTCCGCTCATCCAGCAAGCCCTGGCCCAGCTCAGAGCAAACACGACGGCAAAGCCATCTGTCTTTGTTCTGGAGCAAGTCTTCATTGCCAGGAGTTCTCCTGCATGGTGCAGGCAGCTCGTGCTGGGGGCAGGGAGGGCAGGGAGGGCTTACCTCGCACGACTGGATGCAGTGAATGACGGAGGGGTCCGGGTACCACCGCAGCCTGCCCGTGCACACGATGTTCTGGGAGGGAAGGAGAGGAGAGCTGTGAGGCGAGGGGGCAGAGGGAGGGACACAGCCACCAGTGCTTTAAGGAGCTAGAGGGTCTCCTACAACACTGGGTTGCTCACTGTGGGGCAGAAGAGCAGTGGCACCCCCAGGACCCTCCCTGCACCCTTTGAGGCCCCACAAACCCAGGGCAGCTGCACCTGGGTAACCCATAAACAAGGGTACGGTGTGTGTGTGTGTATATATAGATGTGTATTGGATGGACTTGGTGATCTTGGAGGTCTTTTCCAACTTAAAAGATTCTGTATTTCTCTATCGATGCGAAACTGGAAAAGGACAAAGGGAGATGGCAGGAACCACCAGAGAAGTGGGTTTAGCTGGCAGTGCCACTACACAGTGTCTGACTAGGCCAGGAGCTGCTGCTGGGGGGAAGCAATGACAGGCTGGAGTCTGCCATCATCTCTCTGTGTGATGCTGGATTCACCAGCTTCTCACTCATACAGGATGGGGGCTCAGCCAGTCATCACTCCACGCCTGCATCAATTGGCCCATTGATGCCTGCTCAGGCTCCAAAAGCTGAGCCCTGGAAGGACCCATCTCCCCAGACCTGGCCTGGAGCAAATACACCAGGCTTATGGTCACTCTGAGGTTATCTCTGGTATTTACAAGGCACGAACTCAGCTGTTGCAGCCAGATGGACACAAGAGTGAGATGTGAAGGGCTCAGTTTCACGGCCCTGGAACGAGCCACCCCGCTCGTTTTGCTGGGGTTTGTGGGGAACACTCATGATTACACAGGGGGAAGAAAAGCCCCACCGCACATGCAATTTCCTCCTTGTAAAGCTCAGGCAAGCTTTGAAATCTGAGGCCCCATAAAACAGTGTCTGGCCTGTGAAAGTGTCCTAGGATGCCCTTTGCAGCATGGGAGTCACACAGAGGAGTGGGTACGTTTCCTCCCAGCCTCCTCTTTGGCGCGTGCAGTGGCAGACAGACCAGCTCCAGCATTCCCAGGTGGCATGTCAGCTAGGGATGGGGCAGCTCTGCCCACAGAGACCTGCTGCAGCTCCTTCTGCTGCATCTTAGGTCGAGACTGTGATGGGGCTGGAGCAGGGTGAGGTCCTGGCCGTGCTCAGACAGTGCAGGGAGGGCAGGCTCAGAGGGAGCTGGCCCAGTGGGGTAAATGCTGAGGATGCCCACTCAGCCCAAGGGATCTGTGCATCCCACTTTCACTGGGGTGTTTTGTATGCAGTGGTTGTGCAACTTGAATGCCATTTTAGCATACTCATATTGGTATACTCATATTCCAGGCTGGGGAATTAGGGCAGAGGGACAAACCTGCTCGGATGTGGGATGCAGTGAATCAGACCTGAAAGCAAAACAGGACTGCGCCCTCTGCATCTCCCTGTGTTGTTCACCCCATCCTCTCCCTCCCTTCAGGAGCATGGCAGCTCCCAGGACAGCAAACTGCTGGATACTTGGGGGACAAAGAGGGGAGCAGAGACAGAAGCCAGGGCAGAGAGGAAAACAAGATGGTCCAGGGAGAGAGCTCCTGGCAAGGGGCAGTGCTGATTCTTAAAATAACATCTCCTGCTCTCTCCCCCTCCTCTCTGCAAAATGCCTCCCTTGCACGAAAGCCCACAGTGGTGGTGAAAGGGAAGCCGAACACCACTGCCTCAATGGGCCAAGCCATCCGATCCCTCAAAGGCAAGGACTCCTTCCAAGGCTCGTGCTTAGCCGTCCCGCACACCCCAGGCATCCTCACCCCCCCGGCAGCCGTGGGCCGTGGGTCTGATTCAAGGCGACGTACAGTAGTATCCACAGGCACGGTGCTGGGCCTCCTGCGGGTTCCCGGGAGGAGGGGAGAGCGTTTGGATGGGAGCACTGGCTCCTGGGAAGATTGTTTGCTTTTCTTTGTTCCACCTCCTTCCTTGTGCATCTCGTTTTTATTTTAAGAAATATTACCCCGGCAGAGCTGCTTTTTGGGAAAGTCGTGCCATGAGGATCCAAACTATTTGAGCTATTTGAGCTGCCTTGCCTACAAAATGAGTAAGAGATGGGGAGGGAAAGGCTCCCCCGTTCCAGCAGCAAAGGCAACCGGCTGGCCAGCGGGTCCTGGCAGCTGGAGACACCTTTCAGCTGTCAGTGCCCTGCCTCCTCCTTGGCAGGGCAACCCTGCCTGGGGTTGCATCTCTGCTGCCAGGTAATTGGGGACCCAGGCTTATGCTGGGCCAGGGGCGGCTTTTGCTCTCCCAGCACACTGGCTGACAATAAACAGCAGCTTAGCAGGTTTAGGCACACAGCACGTCCTGAAAAATCAGTGGGATTCTTGCATTAAACTTCATTTATTGTGGTATCCTACAAGTCCTTGAAAGCTGTCTTGGCAGCTGGTAACTTATGCTGAAGTTTGGTACGGGAGAGCAGGAGGCTGTGCAGTAGCATCCACTGCTTGTCTTACCCTTCTTCACCCAAGGCAAAGAGATTTGGGGCTAAAACACAAGACAGAGAGGAAGGGGGCTCCCCTCTATGCTGCCAGCCAGAGGGCTCCATCTCCCCTCTTACCTGGACTCTGGTGGGCTGCAGCCGGTGATCCATGGTCTCAGCAGTGACATTTTTGGGCAGTATGACAGGGTCACTGGGAGGGATGACACAGGAAGGCGTGCACACAGCACCTGCGGGAGGAGAGAGCCTTCAGGACCTCACCAGGAACCAGGCAGTGATGTTTTACAGGAGGGCACCAAACCCAAATTTGTCGCTTCCTTACTGAGGGCGCTGATAGACATAGAAGGGACCCTTTTCCTCCCAATCTGGAACAGCAATTCCTTCTCCAAATCCTGAACTATCCAAGAGCCTACAGGAGTTGAGCCCAATTCCCTTCTCCCAGATGAGAGGAAAACTGAACACAGCCTAAGAGATAGATTCACACCTTGATGGCTGGGACCCAGCAAGAAAATAAGTCTGGCCTGGATGCTATGGGAGGTTTGTTGACATACTGGGAAGCATCTTTCATGGCTTTACTACCATGCAGAACTCACACTGCCTTCCCCATGACTCAGGAAGAAAAATGTTGCAAAAATCACCTTGGAAAACCAGGTGGATCCCAACCCTAACCCAGCCTCACACCAGGTTTGTACAAAGCTTAACCTTAGCAGTCCCTGCCATTAGATATACTGGCATCAGACTGGTTGGATCAGACTGGGATGACTGGTGTGTTTGGTTTGGAGTGATAGAAGCTTTGCTCGAACATCCTGTCCAGGGGGATGTCAGATGGGACGCGACTGTGGCTGAGTGCTGCAGCTTTTCCTGAAAGCACAAAGCAACCGAGTCCTGCAGAAAGAAATGGATGATGTGGTCCCTCATCTGGTGGAAGTGCCCTGTTACACACGATTGTCACTGCAGCTTTTGTGGCTTTTATCTAGGACCTGTCACATTAACCCTGCAAACATCGCAGTAGTACCAAGTGGAGAGGAGGAGGGAATGGAGGGCTACAGATCAGGAAAACTCATGCAAAGGGTTGCATTTGCCCTAGAGATGAGTCCCTGCTGCTTCTGAAAAGAGAGCTTATGCTACAGCCAGCATTAACTTTGTGTCTTGCCCATGAGTACAACCAGGGCAAGAATAAGGCTAAAGCAATCCCTGTTTAGAAAGAGGATTGAACAGAAAACAGGATATTTGTCACAGATTTAACGGGGATCGGTACACGAAGAAGAGTCGCCGTGATGTGCAGCTCTCTGGGAGCACTGAGCCAACACAAAGTTTGGCTTTCATCTGCCCTCACCTATGCTGTGTCCCTGCTCACACTTGTACTCCACAAAGTTCAGCTCCGGGGGTGGTGGGCAGGTGCCCCGCAAGCTCTCACACAGCTTGAACTCCTGTGTCCACGAACCCTCCTTGGTGCAGACAATGGGAACCTGGAAAGCAGAGGGAAAGCAGGCAGGGTTACTGCAGGCAGCAGCTGGGCTCAGCTTGCCTGGGCACTGCCCAGCTCTGGGGGGAGCACCATGCAAGGACATCCCTCCTGCCAGGGCACTCCAGAGGGACGTTCCCCAGGACAGCTGGGTTGCAGCCATCTGGTCCAGCCTGTGTGCACTGACCAGAAAGCCAATTGTTTTCCAGCTGCTGCTCAACCCCACCAGAGGGATTCGACCACTCTGCTTTTGACAAGACCCTTTCTGAGCATCGTATGAGATACCTGGGTGGAAGAGCTGGTAGGCAGCAGCCTCCATCCTCATGGAAGCCCCTTGGGGAGTACATCTGTTGCAGCAAGACGTGATGCAACACATCCATCATCCCAGGTGAATGCATTCACAGCAGCTCCTTGCATCTACTAGAGACCCTCTGCTTAAGCTTTCTGACTCTTTTTACCCAAGACAAGGCTGACTTTCTTAAGATCACTGTTATCCAGATAGGTCCCCCAGGGAGCAGAACAGCATCCTTAGGCAGTGGTGCACTCTGTGCCACGGCCAGCAAGAAAAGTTTTGGGCTTACAGGACACCTGCTTTTTGGTGGTACAAAGGTATTTGACCTTGGGGACGGTCAAGCAGCCACAGGGCCCCTCTGCAAAGCAGAGCACAGGGAGCCCTGTGTTTTCCAGGTGCTCTGTAACACAAGGTGTGGCTGATTTCAGCCTCCCCCCACAGACACCCACCTGCTGTCCCTGTGGCTCACAGCTGAGGACACACTGGCTGTCCAGCTCGAAGCCGTGGGTGCAGTTGTACATGCCCTCAAAGACTGGAGGTGGGGGCTCACACACCACAGGAACGCAGCGACCCTCTTCCCACTGCCCGCTCTCCAGGCACTGGACCTTCAGGAACTTCCTGAGGAAACAGAGACACGAGATTGGGCTGCAGCACCACAAAGACACCCCACCTGGGCTGTACCAGTCATCCACACGTGTCAGGAGCAGCCTAAAGGCTTTGCTCCTGGAGAACAATCAGACCTGCCATATGTGGGGCTTTCCTTCACCAAACCACACCTCACACCACAGGCAAGTCCTTCCAAGGGGACAATCCACGCTTAACAAGGACCTTTTCTTCTCCTTGTGGAGGGGATTGCACTGATCTAGGAGCACTGGATGCTTTTCCCTTGCACTCACCACCCCACTGCTCCCTGCTTCTCAGGGTGCCCTCAAACCATTCCTCTCTGCCCGGCAGCCCCTGCTGCTGCTTTGGTCCTGGGCTGCTTTGTCCCACAGCCAGTAGCTACATACTTTGCTGGATGGAGTTTGCCTGCACCAGTAAACCCTCTGGCCTGTGCCCAGCTGCTCCTGAGGCTCCTCTTTGTACTCCAGCCAGATCTGTCAATCCCACTCTCGCCAAGGGGCTGCCGTGCTGCAGCAGACCAACACCATCCCGTGCTGCTAAAACAGCTCAGGCACAAACCACTTGCCAAGAAAAGAAAGAAAGATAAAGTCCAGGAGTGGAGCCCACCCATTTTTCAGTCTCCTGTCCTTGGTGGCAATAGAGACACCACATCTTTTACACAGAGACGTCAAAACCGGTGAGGCATTGGGCTGGCCAAGGACTGCTCTCCCAGCGGAGGATATGTCAGCACCCTGATGGGCTTTACCTGAGCCAGAGCCAATTGCTCCATCCTGAACGAGCCTTTTCCCCCACTCCTGTCCTTCTTTACTAGACAGCCTGCTCCAGCTGCCTGCCCCTGCCCTCTCCCACTGTAGGTGCCAGCAGGCCGGGCTCCAGGAGCCGTGTTACAGAGTTTATAGCATGCCACAGGTATGTGGAGGGGGGTAACTGGGTTAGAGAAACCCCTGGGGGGAAGAATTAAATCGCCCCTTGTTCTGAGAGGCAGCAGACAGCATGTTGGGCCACCCGTGTGCCTTCCAACACAAGGCACAGGGTTGTGACACTGTGGAGCCACTCAGCTGTCCCCAACACACAGTGCAGGGTCACACAGCCCGAAGCATCAGGGGGACCTGTCTGCACCTCCCTGCCAGAGCCAGGGCAGGAACTGGTGGCCATCCCCATCACACGTCTGCTGGAAATTTCCTGGATGTGAAATTTTTGAGCTTTTTGAAATATTCTCACATTTTAAAATACTTGCAGCTCCCAGAGACTCCCCTTCTCCCTTCAGAAATTAGAGATCTCTTTTTCCTAGAGTATATAAAGGAACGGTGGGTTCCTGCCAAGGTGAATGCAGGCTCCAGCAGGTAACAGGGAGGCAGGCAGGGCAAGGAGTGGGACACAGCAAGTCCATTAGCACAAAACTCTGCACAAATCATCCCACCAGTCCATGCCAGGAGTGAGGATGGCTGTGGCGTGAGCACCTGAGCAGAGGGCTGCTGAAATACCACCCTGACACCAGTAGCCTTGAGTTGACTAAGGGAATTGCAACTGTGTAGGATATCAGAAGGCTGGTGAGCAGGAGCAACTCTGGACCCCTTTGTGGGCATTTGTGGTTTCAGTACGTTCCTAATTCAAATGACTTCTCTGCTTGCCCTATCCATGGGGATCATAGTCACTGCATTTCAAAGATGTCCCCATCAGACCTTGCCTCCTCCCATGTCTGTCTGAATGCTTTGCTCTGCCCAGTTTGAAACGTGAGCAAAGGCAAATCCCAAAAGGTACTAAACCACGTGGGATGTCCAGGCCCTCAAGGCGTTTTCCCCTTCTTGAACTTCCTAGTACACAGGGTGTGATCCAGCTGTATGACTTGTAAGGGGCAAATCACTGGGGTTTATGGACATGGGAGCAAACGGGTGGTGTGAAGTCTCACTGCAGCAAGTGATGCCTCGGGCACTGAGCAAACTCAGGTATGGCCTCCCAGCCATACCCCACTCCTCACTCCCCCACTGACCACTGGGGTATAAGTAATGCAGCCACTGCTCTCCACATCGTGGCAGAGGGAAGACCTGAGCAGAAGGGCTGAGCATGAGAGGACAGGCGGAGGGAGATGCAGTTTGCACAGGTGCAGGCTGTGGTTTGCAGCCCCATCACCCGCACCGGGGCTCCTCGTTTTGATGTGGTGCTGGAGCGACCCAGCTCTGTGCACGGCTTCTCACGCCTCTCCATGACCTCCATCCCCCCCTAGACCACCTTGCTCTGGAGGCTCACCCCACCTCCAGCATCCATGCAGGGACTTCAAATGCTGTTGGCCTCGGCTGACCCCGGGGTACAGTGACATGTGGGCCCCGGCCATACGTATGAAGTGAGCAGTTCATATCGAGGCATGGAAAAGGGAAGGGAGAGGCTTTTTAAAAAGGTTTATACATAAATACACAAAACTTCATAGGAGTCTGAAGTTTCCAGGGTCCCCCCCGCAACTTCTGATCTGGGTTAGTGGCGTTACTTGAGGATTAACAAGGAAGCCAGGAAAACTGGAGTCTATGCTTTGCCCTCCAACCAGACACCTCCCGCATAGAGGAGGCACAGGAGATGCCTGAGGCCAGCGAGGGCTGTACCCGAGGTGAAGGCAGAGCACTCCACTGGCTCCTGGAGCTGAGCAAGCAGGAGCCTGTCAGGGATCCAGCCATCTTCTGAGGCAGCCAGCTTAGGGGACTGGGTTTGCTGTACAGGAGTGGGGATAAATGAGCCTAAAGCCTCCTCTTCCACAGCAGAAGACTGATGTCTTCCAAAAGAATAGTGGGGAAGGAGGGATATTTGCCAGTAAATTGAAAGAAAGCTACACCACCTTGTAGGAGCCTCCACTGCTGTGCTCCAAACAGCCTGGGCAACCCAGGCTGTAAATCTTCATCAGAGCCCTTAGAGGTAGAAGGGACAGAGGAGCCCATTTGACAGCCTGTGTTTTCTTCACCTGGTGTGCAGGTGTTTGCTTTTTATCTGGAAGGGGCCAGGTGTGGGCAGAGACAGAGTGCCCCGTGCTTCTGTGCCCACCAGAGATGTGCCTGGTGCCCTGCCAAACTGGGATGCTCCCAGGTTAGGCTGCCCTGCTTGGCCTGCTGTGAACTTCATTTTGTTTCCAGCTCCCAGTCTGCTAACTCCTTGCAGTCCCCTTTTCTCCTCCACACTCTCCCACCTCCTTTTCCTCTTTCATGGTTTCTATAGTCTTTGGACAGGGAGGGGAGGCAGAGGAGCAGACATCTCCGAAAGCTCATCAGGAGGCTGTGCTGTGCTCCACTGATCTCTGGTCAAAATGCATGCTGAGACTTTAAAAGCTGCCTCAAAAGACCTGGGTGTCAGATTCTTCATTGCTTTGTTCCCTCAAGCTAGAAGGGGCTCAACTGCTCACAAAGGCAGCTTTGAGATCCCCAAATCTCTTTTCTTCAGGGAATCATCCCACAAGGGGCAAGTGAAATAAGCCCTCTGCAGGGTCTGACCTGTTTTGTCCCCAAACTGAGAGCATCTTCTCAGCATTAAAGTGCTCCTCTAAAGTTTCTCCGAGATGTTATCAGAGAATCATGAAACTGTTGTGGGTTGGAAGGGACCTTAAAGATCATCTTATTCCAATCCCCCTGCTACGGACATGGACACCTTCCAACTTTCAGGTTGCTCCAAACCCCAGTCTAACCTGGCTTTATTCCTGTCAGAGACCTGCTTCAGATGCCACTTCACGGTGGAAGCAACAGCAAGGAGCACTGTGGGAGCGATGCCCATTTTCCCCAAAGTACCCGACCCTGACTTTCAGGTCAACACTTTTCAGTGCTGCAGCTGTGGGCGACGCCAAACACTTCTCCTTGACAGTTCATGCCTTTGTGCGACCCACGTGGTGGGCTGGTGCTGCCTCTGAACAGATCCTGCCTAAATCCAGGGAGCTCCCATGGCAAAGCACAAATGCATACATTAAGTTCCCCTTGTTACCCATACTTTGGGATTAGAAGTGAAATAGCTTGGCAGTGGAAACCAGGCTGTTACGTGGCTTCTGTGGGCTGAAAACAGATTTCCTTTAACAAGAGTCAAAGAAGCTTTACCCTTCATGTCAGCGTTGTCAGTCAGATGATCCTGCCAGCAGAAAGGCAGCAAATCTCTGGCAGGATCTTGATTACACAATCAGTATTTCCTCAAGGATCTCTTGCTGACAAGCAGTGATTTCCCGGGGGCCTTTCCTCGCCCAGGTTTATAGATAAAAGTATCTTTTCTGAGACAACGGATTTCTTCACCCCCTTTCTCTTCCACTTATGCTACGGGAAGTGAATTTCAACTATGATCTCAGCACCTTCCAAGCATCCCTACTGCATCTGCAGCAAAATTAACTATCAAAAGAGAAGTGAGGGAATTGCATGAACATCTGTGTCCAAGATCATCTTGGCTTGGACAGAGACAGCTGGATCCCACCCGTAATTCAGACCTGCATGAAGTGGGCACTGTAGTGCTACCACATGAGGAGCAAAGCTAGAGCTAGAAGAATAATTCAAAGGCAGTCTGACTACATTTCCAAGGCTGAGCTAGTTAGTGGGCATGAGGAGTCTTCAGTATTGGTCATGGATCACGCCTGACTTTTGCCCAATTTATAGTACACATAGAGTTTGGCTTCCCTGTGCCCATCAGCACCTGTATGGGCACTAAATCCTATAGCAAGGCTCATGCTTGCTGGGTTGATGGACAACAGGGAGACAATAGATCAAACACCCTGCTTTCTGCACCCATAAAGACAGCAGGAAACTGTAAAACCAAATCATCAGCTCAGCCCCTGCTTGCATACCAGGAACTTGCACCCCACCAGTGCTGGTCACTTGCAGAGCTTTCCACCACCTCACTTTCTACAAAACCAGCCTGATCAAAAAAAGAAACTTCTCACTCTGGCAGCTCCCAAGCTCTCCCTGCCAGGGCTGAGACACCAGAAGGATTTCCAGCAATCCAGCAGCTGACTGGCCCACTTACTGGCTAGTAGCAACTACACCATGCCAAGGGGTTTGTACTCATGCTGAGTGTACACACAGGGCTCCAGATGAGACCGTACAGTGACATTCACACTTCTGAGAAAACATTTTTGCCCGGGATCAGGCCACTCACATAGGAGTTTATCTGCATGATAAAAAAGCAATGCATTTTCTGTTTATGTGGGTTTTGTATTCCACCATCAGATATGTCAGATGAAATAGTAGCAATAATAATAACAGCAAATGTGAAAATGCAATGCCAACAAGCATTCCTATGAAAATGCAAACCACTTCACATGATTTTCCTTGACTTGTCTCACAGGCTGTTCCCCATAGGGAACTTACTCACACACCAGAGGAGCCTTGGGATCTCCCAGAGGACATCCTTTTTACCAGCAGTTGCTGCAGCAGGACGGAGGTGGCCCAACTTTGCAAGCTCAGTCAATCTGTTTGCACGTCCAGTGCCTCGAGTGCCACAGGCACGCAAGCTGCTCTGCAGTTTGCAAAGCAGTCCATGTGATCACAGCCATAATCATCATTTGCTCAGCTCCCCTTGGCCCAAGAGCTGCTCCTAGCGCTGTGAAAAGCTGTTTACAGAAACCACTTCCTTCATTACAAGGCAAGAAATTTGGCAACTGCTTCCCACTGCACAACAACCCTACCCCAGAGCAAAGTAGAGATGAAGTCTGCATCCAATTAAAACTGGAAGGGGGCATTAAACAATTAGCACATAATTACCTGATTTGGGCTAGAGTCAGGACTCTGGGGAGGACCCTGGCCAGTGCCAGGGAATCTTTAGTGACCAAACCCAATGGGGATTTCGGCTGGAGGCGTCGCAGACAAAATGCTGCTTTACCCCCCCAGAGTCCCGATACTGGCTGAGAGCAGGGCTAGTGAACCACCAGGAATTTTTCCCCAAAGCATCAGGAAGAATCTTCTCCCATTGAAATGCCAATGCTGGAGATTAAATTTAGCTAAGAGGCACAGGGGGTGAAATGTTAGCCCTGACAAAAGGCAGCCATTCATTCTTACAGTGCTTTGTTCTGTATTTTGTCACTTTTAGGAAAGACTGAAGGTTCAGGAATATTCCAGCACCTTGTTACATCTACTTACCTGGGACTCTGCAAACACTTAATTTGGTGCTTAATTTTCACCAAGTAACAAATACATTGAGGAGCACAGGGAAAATTTGCCTGTTTTGGGTTAAGGCACTTAACACCCATAGCAGATTACACCTCATTCCCACCTGGTTCACCTTAACCAGGGGACGTCCCCTGTGTTTCATGAAATCTCTGTGATCAGAGCAAGCTGCTCTGCCTTCTACCTACCAGTCCAGCTCTTCAAGACTGCCA
This sequence comes from Sclerurus mexicanus, assembly GCA_013396755.1. Lineage (NCBI taxonomy): Eukaryota > Metazoa > Chordata > Aves > Passeriformes > Furnariidae > Sclerurus > Sclerurus mexicanus. The sequence continues at coordinate 416,269 of VWZF01001882.1, read as the reverse complement.
GTGCACCATCACCTATGCTCCTTGCTCAGGCTGGGAGAAGAGGAGGAAGGAAATGGTGATAACAGACCTGCCACAGACTTACCTCTTAGGCTTCTCCGCTGCGTTCTCAGCCACGTGGTACCCAGGCTTGCACTTGTAGCGACAGACCGAGCCCACGTCGTGGTTCCCCTGCAGGCACCGGGGGACCAGGAGCTTGGCGTTGGCCACGGCGGGAGGTGCATCACACTCCAGCTTGCAGTAGGCTTCGGGGAGTGACCAGAGACCGTCCTCCAGGCACGTCAGCCACTGGTTTGCTCCTGACCCCAAAAGAGAAGTAGTTGTTGAGGTTGCAGCTGAGCCAGGGGTGGAGTCCTGCCGAGGGGAGCTCAGAGTAACCAGCAAAAGTTCTCTTGTTAAAGCGTGTCCTGATACCAAAGGAGGCAACAAACATGAAGACCAAGGACTCCATTGCCTGCTAGGTCAGGCTGTGGCAGAAAATACTTGAGTGCAGAGGGAAGCAGGGAAAGGCCAGCTTCCAGGGGATGGAGAAAGGATCTTGGTTCTGCAAATCTCCCCAAAACTTTCCCTCAAACTTCCTGTCTCTGGTGATACAAGACAGCCTTCAGCGGGCCAGGGGCTTTTGTGTGGGACACCTATCTGTCATATTCAGTTCAGCCCATCTTCATTCTCCCCAGGTGCCTTTTGCAGCTTGTCCTTACGTGCCCCTATCAAGCTGTCATACCCTACTACATGTGCAGGGTAAGATCATGGAACGATTTGAGTTGGAAAGGACCTTTAAAGGCATCTAGTCCAACACCCCCTGCTATGGGCAGGGACACCTTCTACTAGGTCACATAGCTCAGAGCCCTGTCCAACCTGACTTCGAACATGTCCAGGGATGGGGCAGCCACCACCTCTCTCAGCAACCCAAGAGTCAGGAAGACAAAGTGCCAGGAGGGCAGACATGGGAGGTTTCACTGGTGTGACTGGGAATTCAAACCACTCATCATTAAAGGTTTGGGTTGAGTATTACAGGCCAGCTCTTTGTTGTCACTGGTAGAACCAGCTAAATGGGTGGCCGAAACTGCACAGATGCCTGCAGGAAGTGTCCAGGACAGCATCACCCACACAGTGTGGATGATGGACGGTTCACTGGGAACTGCTGAGCAAGAAAAAAAGCTGGGCTGCAGTGAATGAGACTCTTCCTACTGAGAGGTTTGGATCAGCAAGTTCCTGGTTCAACCAGGCTGCTCCGTGGTCGCTTCAAACGGCACTTTCTTTTTACAGGATCGCTGCTTTTGGACCAGAGGCAAGACCATATCTTCACTCAGCGCTTGTGTTCCTGACAGGTCGGGGCTGCCAAGGGTTGTCCCCCATCTCTGAGTGCCACACAGCTGTGTCATCCTTTCCTCTCCTTGCCTATTCTTAGCCTTGAGAGCCTGCCCACACGGACATGAGCCTTTGGGGAGAGCAAGCATCGAGCACGTCCCTGCCTGGTCAGACCTCTCAGAGTTCACCCACGTGGCTCGGCAGCCTTGGCCAAGCCATCCTGCTGGAAGCCACCCAGGGTGCTCCTCTGAGGGGATGCCTTCCCACCAAGGGAGCCCATGGCAACCCTCCCAGTGACTTCAGCGGGAACAAGAGGTGGCTATGAGCGAAATATCAGATTAAAGTCTGCCCTCAGTTGACCCACCCAAGGCAACGGGCACCCGCTCATGCAGAATTTGGGCTGTTGAGATTTCGATGCTACCCTTTGATCAGCTCACACTGGGGATCTGCCACCATTCTCCCTGTCAAGAAATGAGACCTTAACTCCCTGCAGTTTTTGCTCCTTAGATTTAACTTTTTTTTAAAAAAAAAAAGTAAATTATTCTCATACATTTCAGCTATAAATGTCTCCATAAAATAGGGCACCCATTAAAATGATTTGTTGTATGTGATTGTTCAGAGCAAAGGCGTTGGTGGAAACTCAAAGTCCCAACGCTTGAAGCTGTCAAGGCAATTACCCCCGAAATCCCATCCAGCTCAGCCTTTGCACAGACAGGAACAGTAGCTCTCTTTCTCTAGCTTGGCTTGAAAACATTCCTGCGGCTATTGATGGAGTCGGCAGAATGAAAGCCAGGCCATGGCGTGTCTGGGGGACTGCTCTGTGTCTGGGTGGTGAACATCTCCCAGACTGCTCTGCAGCTGTGGGCATCAGTCTCTATGGCTTTATACAGCCCCAGGCCCCCTGAACCACAGGCTTTCCCACAGCCACCAGGCACTGAGCCACTTCTGGCTCTCTCAAGTCCTCTCTGTCTGTCCGCACTGGCGGCCTGCGTGTTCCCTGTCTCCCTCTTCCCAGCAATACTTGAGGCTGCTGGGCCTCACCAGCTATCAGGAGAAGACTTCACTACACCCCGAGGTGGATGGATAAGGGCTGCCAGCCAGGGGATGGGAGTCAGAGGGAATGATCCCCACACTAGGGTGTCTCTGCTCAAGGAGCATGGATATCCACCATTTTGGGAAGTATCTCAAGAGCCCACCAGGATAAATGGGAAATTCCAATTGCTTGAACAGCTTGGGACAGGCGTGGCAAGGTGACATCAAAAAGTGTGGCTAAATCTCTCAGCACTTCAGACTGTACCTTGAAGCTTGGCTGGGTGGATGCAAGAGAAGGAGCATCTCTGCAGGTAGGTCGTCCCCATGGGGCAGGAGAACTTGGCATAGTACACGTGGGACTGGCCAGGGACACCGCAGTCGACAGGCTCACAAGTCACAGATCTGTCCCACCGTCCCAAACTGCACATCAGCATCACCTCCTGCTGCAGAAAAAGCAAAGCTCCATCAGACTCCTGCAAGGGACTTTTAATCTACTGGTGTGCCACCACAGCAGAAAGGTCTGACCCAGGTTTCAGGACAAGGATGGCTCCCCAGTGTTTTCCTCCTCCAGTGTGCCCTTTCTCCCCACTCTGCACACTGAGTCACGAAGCCCTTACCTGTTCATGGAGTGACACAGGTGGTGTGAAAGCAGCAAATGGCCCTTGGGGTAACACCTGAGCTACGTTATTCCCAGCTCTGTGCACTGTGGTTTTTTCCCCCTAAAAGATCAAGTCTTACTTCAGCTGTTGTCAGGCAGCTCTTCTGTTGATTGTTGTTCCCTAGATGTACCGATTCCCTCATGCCTCAGCCCACAGAACTCCCCTGAAATCACAGCTTCATATAACCTAATTGCATAGCCTATCTTACATAGCTGGGGGACTGTGTAAGAACAAACCCCTGTGGTCCCACCACTAAACATGGTCAAAATGTGCTAACAGCTTCATCAAAACTGAGTGGTGGATGGGGGTCTGCCATGAGCAACCCGTTCTAGAGGAAGGTGTCCCTAGCCATGAGGAGGGAGTTGGACGAGGTGATCACTTAAAGGTCCCTTCCAACCCCAGCTATCGATTTTCACTCCCGGACTGCTCACGGCTATCCAGCAGCCCTCAGCCAGGGGCTAAGGACCAAAGAGGTGGCTCTCAGCTATTCCTATGTCCCTTCACCAGCTGGGTACAACCATGCTGCTCATGCAGCCAAACGTGTGACCCCGTCTGCCCAGTCAGCACGTTTTTATTGAACCTGGGTGTGGTGGCCCCGAAGGACATCACTAACCTTGGGCCTGGTACTCTCAGGTGTGCAGCAGGGTGATAGTGTAGATGAACAAGGCAAGGAGGGTGCTTAGAAGAGAGGTGTGCATTTTCCCAAAATGCCTCAAGGTGAGTAGGGTCACAGCCAGACCAGTAACATCACTGGAGGCCTCAGGGCAAAGCGTTTGCAAGTTGCCATCTGCTGTGACAGCCACATGGTGAAGCCCTGTTCAGAAGTTTCCCATCTCATTGCCAAACTCAGGAAAACTGTCACCCGAGGCAGATTTATTTTGTGTGGTTTCATTTCAGAGAATGGGAACATTTTGTTTTCCCTGGGCATGCCTCGGCCCACAGAGCCGTGTGGCCGGGTAATTAATAACCTCCCAGTGATGAGGGGCTGAGCAGTGCATCCCCAGCTGCCCTATTGCCCTTTCCAGGGCACACCTCCCCTCTGGGCAATGCCAATGTCTGCATGGCAACATGGGACACCTGCCTGCCAGGTGTCACAAGCACATGCAGATCTCCAAGGAGAGGAAAGGTGGCCCTACTCACCTCCATCTGCCCAGACCCCACACAAGCTCATGCTCTCATTCAGTCTGGCACGGGAACCACCTCAGCCCTGGAGACTCCTGTTCCCCTTCTGGAACATCCTAAGGACAGGACATGCTGTGCCTACAGTCCTGCCAAGGTGACTGCCTGGATCCAAGGCAGCTCAGCTCCCAAGGACACATCAGTCCCAGGTCTCCTCTGTCAACAGCTAAGAGCTGTGCTGGCATGTGGCTTTTACAAGGCATCCCCCAGCTCTCTGGAAAGTGGGACGAACTCTTTCATGGTGACTTCTGTGCTGCCCCGCTGGCGTGGGCAGCGTTATTGCAACGCAACACAAAGGAAGAAAAGCTCTCTGCAATCTCAGCTGCCGCTAAATATAGTTGCTCTGCAATGACTTCATTTTTTCCTGAGCCACTAACTTCAGCTTTAAGAGAGAAAGCATCCCAGGGATGTTTAACCCTCCCAGCAATGCCCATCTGGAGAACAGAAATGCCTACCTCTCCCTCTGCGGGAGTGCATCACCCTGGCTCGGGACATGCCCTGCTGTGCCTTTCAGCCTGGCAGAGCTGTGGTCTGCAGGCAGCACTGGGCTGGGAGAACTAGGACTGCAGCGAGGGAAAGAGATGGATCTCCAGAGCAGGACCACCATCCATAAGCGTAGAGGTCCAGCACCGCAGTAACACTAAGCTGGGATTTATTGAACAGGAAGCAAGAAGGTTGAAGCTGGAGGAACAAGGTGGTCGGGGGTGACTCCAAACGCTTCAAGGTGGTTAAACCTCTCTTAACTGGGTCTTGGTCCAATAGGCCAGGACGTCACCCTCACCCTGAGGTCCACTCACCTGGATGGAGCCCAGGCTCCTCCCGTTGCTGGAGCGGACAACGAAGCCCCTTTGGCAGGTGACAGTGCACACCATGTGCCCCGGGCCATCCGAGGTACAGTTCAGGGCAGCATGAGCAAGCAGTGGCTGCGTGCAGCTTCCTGATCCCACACAGGCTCCGTGGGCACAGCTGTGGAGGAGAAGAGAGAAAGGATCATCCAGTGGGTGCCAGGACTCCTTCAGCAAGAAAGCGGTCTCTCCAGGTTGCCCCTGAATGGAACACTCAGCAGGTCACAGATGCCTAGGGATGCATATCTATCCCTCGGTCCCATCTTCTTTCAGGCTTGAAGTCACTGGATGATCATGCCAGGAGGGCACTTTTTCCCTGCTGTGTCTTGGCTGGACCTTATCCCAGTCCCAGCTCACACCTTCCCACCAATCATTCTACCCTTTCACGCTGATGAAAAGAGGCAGAGCCCAACAATGCTCCTCCAAAATCCACGCTGCCTGGTGAGGCGACTCCGGCTCCTCTGCCCCAAGGTGTGCAGGCTGCATGGCACAGAGCCTGCACACAGCCTGGCACCAAAGGGGCTCATTGCGGGTGGACCAAGAGAACAAAAAGAGGGAGGTGACAAGGAGAGGAGAGGCAGAATGTCACATTTTTGTATAACTTTTGAATCCACACCTCCATTTCTGTCAGCCTTAGCACAGGATAAGACAAAACTTGCAGAAACAGAGGGTCAGGAAGAAAAGAGGAAGAGGCTTTTTTAAAGCCTTCGCTAACAGAAGAGTGTTGGGGTTTTAGCAATAAAAGAATCCACAGAGGATTCTCCAACTGCAAGGAAAGGTTTAGCCAGAAAAGAAATTCCTGCAGATATTAGGGAACCATCCATGAGACATTCTTCAGACGATGTGCAGTTCCCCTTTGTGTCCACACAGCTACACCACAGCCTGTGGTGGAAGGGAGAAGCTGAACATGCAATTGGCTCCCCCACCCCACTCGTTTCATCTTCCCACTCTGCTGTGATGGTCTTCTGCACCTCTGCTCTTTCCACAGGCCCACACAGCACATCAAGCCTGTGCAGCTAATGCCAGACTTTTTGGGATCAAGACCATCCCAGCACGTACCTGTCCAGCTCTACAGACTCACCTGTGGCCACTAAGGTGAGATGTATCTAAAGGGAAGAATAACCCTCCCCTGGGCATCACTGTGAGTTACAAGATGTCCCAGGAAAGTTTGCAATGCATCACCCAGCCCTTGGAAATACACAGGCTCCTCCTCCTCAGTGCAGCAGCTTCCCACTGAGGACCAGTCATTAGGTACTGATTATTTAAGCATCACAAAAAATCCCATACTGAAGAGCAGCATTGGCCAAGGATTATGACCTCCATCAGCAAAATGTAGCCAGCAGGTTAATTACCTGAGATGGAATGGGGACAAAACACAGGGGAGACACAAATTGCTCTGGTTATCCATCAGTCTGGCTTTGTCTGTTACCAAGTGGCGTAGGTGCAAACACTGACCTCAGCCCTCCTCAACCAGGGGCAGAAGTGCTGCAGCTTCGAGCAATAAGTGGGGAGAGAAGGGAAGGGGTTGTTCCCGAACACCTCGCTCCCCTCTGCTCCCTGCTTTGCATGGGGCTCCCGGCCACTTCTGTGGGCTGCCTTCCTCCCCTCTTGCCTTCACTCACCCTTCTCCAGCCAAGGATGCACAGTGAGAAATACCACAAATGACACACACACACAAAAAAAAAAGAAACCCAAAAAAACACAAATCGGTGCCGACACAGACATTAAGGGAACACAATGTGCTGTTGACTCTGGACAAGTCCACCGAGCCAAAGACACGGTGGAAACCTGCAGGCCACAGCCCTGAAAGAGCCGGTGGGCACAGGAGGGGACCACAAAGGAGAACAAGAAGAAAGGGGCTGTTTTTTCAATGCAGACCTGTTTATGAAGTGAGAAATGGTTTCAGGGCAGCTGCTGCAAATTCTTTCACTAGCTTATATTTCCATTTGCTTCCTTTTTAAAGAATTTGTTTTATGAGCACAGCGTTTGTCAGGTCATTAGCTTCTGAGGGCATCTGGTACCAATTGTAGCCCTCTCCCTTCCCTCCCCTCCCGCAGTCACCTTCCCCAGGCGGTTGCTTTGCTCCCTGTCTGTGCCCCCGGCACACACATCCTCCCATCCCCAGCTCCACCTCCCTGTGATGGAGCTGCTGTCCTAAACTTCCTTGTGTGCATGTCTCTACAGGAGAGGAATATCGCCTCTTTCCAGCCTTGCTTCTGCAGCTCATCCCCTTCCACACCCATCACAGGTACACACGAAGACACACCTTCCACTATCCCAGGTTGCTCCAAGCCCCGTCCAACCTGGCCTTGGACACTTCCAGGGATTCAGGAGCAGCCACAGCTTCTCTGGGCACCCTGTGCCAGGGCCTGCCCACCCTCACAGTAAATGCTGATGGTCACAATGCTGAGTTATGGAGCATGTGCTCATCACAGCACTGGAACAAGGGTGGGTGGGTGGTGGCACCCTCCAGACACATCCAGGCCAAGACAGCTCTGCTGGTGCTGGTGGAGGGATAGCACATCATCTGGGGCAGCCTCAGCAGCTGGGACAGTGCTGTTATAGAATAACAACTACCAAAGCACTGATCCTTTTCAGCACTCCTGGGCACATCTTGGTTCTCCACCAGTTCAGAAACTTAAGTGGCAATGGGGTATAAAAATAGAGAGATCAGCAAATTTCTTATGTGTTATAAATACAAAATGTTATATAGAGTAGTAATACATAAGACACTAATAAATAGAGGTCATAATACCAAAATACTTCTCATTCTTCACACATACATACTCATGCACAGACTCTGTATGTGCCTGTAGATATATTCTGGAAATCACAGAATAATAGAAAGGTTTGGGTTGAAATAACTACCTTTCTCTTTGTCCCAAAAGGCTGGTAACTTAGCACTGTTTTCTCTGTGATTAACTACGCCCCTAATCCCAGCAATACCCACTTGATTTTATTTTGGAATGATCTGAGACCAATCAGCTCAAGTTCTGAGAAGCTGTTCTCATCCTACACATAGCTTTGAAGTCTGGTGTTGCTATTCCAGACCTGAAGAGGGGCTCACATCACTGAAAGCTGCCCGATTTTCTCAAATATATCCCTAAGCTTAAAAAAACCTGTATCAATTCCACCCACGAACTTTGTCTTGATTCCTTCCTGTGTCATTATCACCATTGGTACCACTGTTTTACTCCAGAGCAGGACACTCCTGAGCCTGGTGCTGTACAAGTGCAGGTCAGAACAGAAGACAGCCCTGTGACCTGGCCCCATGGTGACCCACATGCTTTACCAGGGCTCGGGTGAAGCGATGGAATAGCTCGCGGCTCCCAGCCCCTGGAACACCCTAGCGAGGGCTGGACAAGGAAATGGTGCAGTTAGCCCAGTTCTGATCTCAGCATGAAGGAGCTCTTTCTGCTTTTGATGATAAATGAAATTCCTGTATCGCAGCTGCAGACTCCTGACTTCTGCCCATTTCTGATTCAGGCCATATAAGATGTGGGATGAGCCAATATTTTTTTACTTTTTTTCTGCCCGAAACATCCAAAAAAATTTCCACTTCTATCCCAGCATCTTTTGAAGCTCAAACTAATGATTTGTCAACAACATTTTTACAAAATACCAAGGTTTTTCTTCTAACTTATTCCGTGTCAGCACAAGCCTGCACAATTTTCTGGGCTCACCAAGTCCCATAACTTACACATCAAAGGAAGCTTCAGATCTGGAGATCTGTGAAATTCTGCCTAGCGATGGCCTGAACTGCTCCGGAATGGTGAGAGCTTTGTTCTGCAGTGGGAACAACCCTAAAAACTAGAGCAAAACTTTTCCTTCAGGATCCTTCATCCTTCTAGAATAAAAGGCAGTGCCAGCAATGGAGCACACTGAGCCAGTGGGGTGGCAAGGCTGGTAAGGAGATGTTGCTTTGTTGTGACAAATCCCAAATCCATAAAAGCTGAAATTCCATGTTTTACAGCAGTTACTCCATGAAACGCAGAAAACACTGATGGATTTACCCACATCAAGCTAAGCCAAATCAAGTGTAGTGCAGCTGCCTAGAGTATAATAAATCATCTGTACATTGCTGTAGCATCTACCCAAGCTTTCAACCCAGAGATTGCTGCTAAAACATCCCTTATCATCGAGCTCCAACTCTTAACAGGAGAAACTGATAAGTTCTTCTCATGGTGTGAATTTCTGGGGAGAGTGGGTTATAGGAGATGTTGACAGAAAGGTAAAGGCTTCAGCCAAATCTCCTGTAGTTAAAAGTCATCACTGCACGTACGCTGGTGGAGCCTGGACTGTAGCACTCAACATCAGTGAGATAAAAGATGTTTACCCCAATGTGGTCTAGCAAAAGAGAATAGCTAGGAAATGAGGAAAGGTGTTTTGGAAACACTTGGGAATGTCTCCCTTCAGGCGTGTTTCCCGTGAAGGTGAAAGGTCTCGCTTTTCCAGTAAATCTGATGGCAGCCACCCTTGTGGGAGCAGGCTACGTGTACAGACCCAACGGGGCTGATGCTTCTTGATTACGATCTGCATTGAGGTTGCCATCTCAAGAAAAGGTGTTTGCTTCTCTACGTGACTCCCAAAGAAACTTGGCAAAAAATCCCAATTCCAGTGAGTCATCCACTGTCATCGACCTCAGAGACAGAGAAAAGGCACCAGTAAGACATCAAATGACCTGTCGGCCCCTCCACGGCCATAGTGGCAAAGGGGGGAAAAAAAAGAAGCAAGAGTAAATCATCTGAATATATTTCCAGAGAGTTCCTTTCTGCACTAGGATTTTTGTTGTTGTTTGCTACACCAAAACAGACGTACAGAAGCACAGGAAGGAAGGTTAAATGGGATGTCAGGTTTGGTCTAGTCAGCTTCCCAACCCGAGCCAGGACAGACCGTACCTAAAGAACATCTTCGTCCATATCCGATCCCCACAGGGACATGCTGTACCCTCATTTTCTCAGCCTATCCAGAGGAATTCACTTCTGATCCACATCTACCACCATGACAGATGTAGAAATAGCAAAAAGATTTCAAAAGGGGAGCTGCAAGACTTATGCTGTAAGATTTGAGGAGGAAAAAAAAATATCATGACAGAGAGGAGACAGAGGATCTGATGGCTCTGTACAAACACACACACACAGAAAAGTCACCTGTGGCAGGGGTATTGAGACCTTTCTGACAAGAATGGAGCAAAAGCAACAACTTTCATCTTGAAATCAGAGGCACCTGCTCAGCAGAGAGGGTTACTGGATATGAGAATAGCTCAGCAGGGGAAATGGAGGACTCATCACCGCCTGGAGCTTGTGACAGAAGAGAGGAAAACCTTCTGAAGGATGAGTTTAATCCAGTTCCTGTGAAAAATCCCTGTGCCTGTAACATGACATTAGGGAAGGCAGGGCAGAACAGGGGAGGCTGCCTGTGGTGGTACACTGAGGGCTCTGCAGGCAAACCTCAGGGTCTTCCAGTGCTTGTTCCTTCTCTGCTGGACACAGGAAGGACAGAAGGCTTGGCATGATTCACATAAGATCCATGTTGGGAAGAGAATAAGGAATCAAGATCAAGCTCCAGGGTATCACCAGGGCCATGGCCAGGCAGGAAAGCCGCCCTGCACCTCACATGATTGCCTTGTGTTGTAGTTCATCGTCCCTCAGTGTGTCAGGGGCTGGCCCTGCTTGGAACAAGTTCATTGGACTGGGTGGCCCTTACCATGAGGTGACACCAAGCACAGTGTTTCACAGCTGTTCAGCTGCTGTGTTCGACTCAAGATCAGACTGGTGAAAAACTTTTGTTGGGAGATATTTTTTCCTAGGAAAGACCGGCTAGTGCCAGGCAAAGGCAGATCTCTTGAGCATTCAAAAGAAAAAGCCCATATAACAAAGCATTAAAGTCAGTAAGCTGAATAGGCTGCAGAGGGAAAATGCAATATAGTGGTCCATGAAAGTGGTCCCTGCCCTTCCAAGGGTTACCCCTGACACCTTCCAGCTGGACAGTGAAGCCACCGGCTGAAGTGAGTGGTCAAGCCCTAGAGTAGGGCCTTGGCCACCACAGGCTTTGATGCTGGAGGAGAAGCACCTTTAGAGGTCTCAAAGGCAGAGGCAAAGGCTGATATGAGCCTATGCCTCAGGAAAAGGTGATCCTCAGGACCCCAGAACCATGGAATCATTTAGGTTAGAGAAGCCCTCCAAGTCCAACCCTTAGTCCAGCACTGCCAAGGCCACCACAAAACTATGTCCCCAAGTGGTACATTTACACACCTTTTAAATCCCTCCAGGGGTGGTAACTCCATCCATGGGGCACCCTCAGCCAGAAGGAAAGAATCATGACCTTTAAGGTCCCTTTCAACCCAAATCATTCCACAGTTCTATGAAATAAGACACCAGCACCTCTGCCCAGGGTCCCCATAAATCTTCACAACAGCGCAGACAGTTCATAAATTGACCCTGCATAGATTTGGTGCCTGAAGAAAGAAATCAAACCAGATAAAACCTGTTTGGGAAACAGCCAAATAAAGTTTACAAATTGGCAATAAGCAAACAAGTCCCTCCTCCGTCTGATCTTCGCTCTGTGACATCCACTTTCCATATAAAAAGGAATCCAAACCAGACTCCCAGTGGCACCTTACACGCACTTTTTGGGGGAGCAGAGGAGGGCACTACACAGGAAACAAACACAGCGCAGATGGCCTTTTGTAGCACCTTTCCTGAGAACTCACCCAGGCATTTCCCTAACATGAAATAAAACACACTAAAAATAAAACCGAGCTAAAAATAAACATAACAGAGGAAATGAAAAATGTTTCCCTGGTTCAGGGTATAGCCCGTACCAAGGAAAACAGGAGGGTCTGTGGCTCACTTTGAAAACGTTTTGAGTTTGAGTCTTCTGGGTGGAAATTTGTTAGAAGTCTGATTTCTGCTTGACTTTATAAGGTTGCGACTGGGTGCAGAAAGCAAAGGTGTACCCTGAGCTGCTGGCAGAGGCAGCAGAGAGGGGTTCCTGGTGATGGCAGCAGTGTGTGGCAGACAGACACCACACTGCTCTGGTCTGCAGGTGCTCTGCCAACCTTCAGCACCTTGAGAGGCTCCAAAAGCAGAAGGCAACTCTTGCTGCAAAACAAGGATGCGCTTTTCTAGTACCAAATCCCTGCTGCACCCTGACCTGGAGAAGGCTGCCTTTCATCAGCATGAACATGATCTCTGCGTGTGCCCCAGCCTGCAAAGCACTACGAGATCCTTCAAGATGAGGGATGCTACAGAAATACCAAGCTGTCATATATTTATTATTCTGGCAACGAGCATTTCTAGGCTGAAGTCAGGAAACCTCATTTCTTTGTTGCTTTTGTTACTGTCCCTTTCTCGGGTTATTTTAGGAAAGCACTCGTATGCACGTACTGTGTGTGTGTGGGGCTGGGTGCTGCAAATGGTCAGTTCAACTCCATACAGGGAGAACACGGATCTTCTGCCATCTTTTACAGTTGAACGTCTCTCAGTTCTATTCCTGGATTTTTATAGAGGACTTTTTTTTCTCTCCCAGAGCCCTTCTGCCTTATATGAAATGAATTGTTAGCCCTTAAAAGTAAAGATACTGCTATGCATTAATTTTGGAGATGTAACAGATTAAAAAAAATTAACAAGGGGGGGATACTTGGATGTTTCCTGATTTATCAGAGGAAAATCCTTTATTATTACGGTAGCTACTGGAGGCTGCAAGCCTAAACCCCTTCTAAATATTCAAGCCTTTAAGTTCAGAAAATCAATACTATAAATAGCATTTCCTACCCTGAAAACTCTGGGAATCTGTTTTACTCTGAGTATTTGCTAAGGGCACGTGTGTATCCCTCTAATTCAGTATATTGCTGCTAAGCCAAGGCCATTGGGAGCCTGTGGGATGGCAGGGAGGGGAAGAGGAGGCATGAGGATCCTGCTGTGCCCATGCAAGGGGACATCACACCACTCGGTGTGCCTTGCTGATATGGGAACTGGCTTGTGCTTCAGATGTAATGAGACTTTTAAGAGAAAAACATCTATTTTCCTCTCTATTTGCCCCTATATGGGCATCTCCTAATCCCTAGTCAAGGCTCAGCTGGGTCCAGTCAGTCTGTTCCTCCTTGCAGTCGTTTCTGAGGGGGAGGGGGAAGCTCTCAAGCAACGAGAATGCAGAATTATTTTAAGGGATGAGAAAATGTAATTGAAAAACCACATCAGTTGGCCGGGGTCTTAGAAGCATGTGGGTACATAGCTGTAAAAGCTACCAGGAGGAAACGTACTGCATTTCAGGTGGACACTGATCCTTTAATGTAAGGCTGAGAATAATATTTACATGCTGACTCACTAAGATTTATGTTTCTGTATAAATCACACATGCACTTAAAAAAAATAGTGAAAAAAAAAGAGAAAGTAAAAAGCAGCTTCAGGATATTCATGGCTTTCAGCACTCTACATAAATCAACTGTACCACAGTCCCACAGGCTTTTAGACAAACACACGCACACTGATTTGTTATCAGGGTCAGTTGTCCATCCAGGGCCATCAACAGGAGAAACACAACAGTAGCAGTGATGTGATGACCCTGGCCAAAGCTCTTCCGTGCTTAACACCCCCACAGCTCCAGCAAAGCTTGCCTCAAAAAAAAAAAAATCAGTATTCCCAGTGGTGTGGCTTGAGTAAGTGGCTGAACCGGAGCCCTGGATCAGCACATGCGTGTGACTTCAGGGAGCCTGGGATCCGAAGGCAAAGCCACACTTGGCAGGTCTGGCTGTCGTCAGCCCTGCCACTCCTCCAGGACACCATCCCTTCCCTCCTCCTTGGGTCTGTGCCTCTGCCCAGCACGACCCTACAGCCTTGTTTATTTAGTCTATTTTGGACACCAGGCCTTCCCCATCCTTCTGCCAGCACGACCCGCTCAGAGAGCGGCACCCCTTCTGCAAACACCGCCTCTCACTTGCTGCTTTATGAAGGCAGACATCATAATAAATCAATAAATTACAGTGCTGACTGCCACCACTGGTGTTATCGCCGTGTTATGATGAGGACAGTGTGAGACTTGGCCAAGATCCTGGGATAGGCTGGGAGCAAGCACAGAGAGGAGGAGGAGAGCTTCATCTCCACCTTCCACAGTGGGCAAGGCTGGAATGGATGGAGATGGAGCTTGTAAAGCATGTGCTGAAGGAGCCAACTCCAGCTTTAGCAACAACCCTCAGTGATAACTTCTCAGCTGAGGGAGCCGGCCGTGCAAAAAAAATCTGGTTTTCTGCCTTTCCCCGCACAGCAAGGTAAGCAAATCAAGACTCACTACATCAGATTTTCCAACAGAACCTCAAAAGCCACCTGAGAATAGTCATGAAACATTCACTAATAAAACTCCAGCACAAATCCCCATAGGGGAGAGGTGACCCTGGGTGCCCACTGGGACATGCCCTGAGGAGACCATACCTGTAGCACTGATGCCCACACCCCTCCTCGTGCTGCAGGAGGCAGGTGGTGGGGTCAGAGGAGCCAGGCTGAGCTGAGGTCCGCAAGGCCACGGCTGCGACACCCACAAGAGGGGAGGAGAAGTTGAGAAGCACCGAAGCAACCGGGTGGGATGGGTCCTGCTGGCCACGGGTCACATTGATGATGAGGGGGTTGTGCTGGCATGACAGCTCATACATCCCTGCAAGATGGGCAAAGAAAGAAGCTACTAGCTCAGCTCCAGGGCTTTGCTTTTGATTTACCTCATCTGCTCCCACCCACATCCCAACAGACCAGCCTGCGAGGCAGAAGATGCCGCAAGAGGGGATAGGGAACAGCAGCACCCAATTCAGTGAGAGATCACAGCCATGGTGGGGGCTCTAGGGGTCCCTCTTGGTGTCACAGCCCATAGGGTGCTCACCCAGAGAGTGGTTCCATCCATCCGTGTCAGTCAGCTGGACAGTGACCATCGGCTTGTGCTGCTGGCTTGGGACAGTGCCGGAGGAGGCCAGGAAGACCAGGAGGGAGGTGGGCACTGCAGGTCTCTCAAAGCAAACCTGGGAAGGAGGGCAGGAGAGACCCTGAGAGCAGGCATGCCAAATTCAGCTTTTCTGATCCCATATGTGCAAGAGAGGGAGAAAGAGAGCACAGTGAGAGAGCAGGAGCAAGTGGTCAGAGACTGCAGAGGTGCCAGGCAGCAAATGGGTGAGAAGAGAGAGAGGAGAAGGAAGGGAACATGGCCCTTACCCTCCTAATTCCCCTTCTCCCTTTTACTAGTCTTCTCCACATGCATCAGTCCCATCTTGCTGTACATTTATGGCATCCTCACAGCATCCACATTTGCTGCTTTTAAAATTGAGTGCATCCTGGGTAAGCCTTTTTCTGCCCTTTCTTCACCAGGCTTCAACTCCCACCCCACACAGTGCTGGCCAGGCACGTGAGGCACCCAGAGAACACAGATACCAGCCTCCACTCCAAAATATCCCCAATAAGAAACCCCAAAACACAAAACAAGCCCGAGGAAAGTCCCCAGTACCCACAGTGACTGCAAACTGTCCGTCAGCCAGCACATGGAAAGATTTGTGGGAAGCAGCCCTGGCTGCGAGGAGAACCAACAACTCGCCACTTGCCTGCAGCCCCGAAGGCTACAGGAGGCAGCTGGGAGGCTCATGGCATCAATCACGGCAGGGCAGATGTTCTTTGGAAGTAAGAGGACAGAAATGTTTTTCTCCCCCACCCTGGTACCCACCCCCCCAGCCGGTGCTGAGATGTGTTTTGATCGAGATCCGCCCGATAGAGTGTTTGTGTTGAGCACTGGTGTGGAGGAAGCTCAGAAATCCAAGGCGAAGGTGTATCTGGGAGGAGGACAAGTCCCAGCTGGCCAGGCACAGCCCAAGGAGCCGACTGTGGGAGCGGAGGGGACAACCACGCGGTTTGTGGTGGCAGCCCAGCCTCGGGGGGGGGGTTGTGCCACGTCAGGCACTGTTCATGCACGGGAACAGGAGAAAACCTTGGGCTTGAGCCCAGGGGTCCCACCCTGCAGGGATGTGCTCAGCAGCAAATGCCCCACAAGCGAGTCCCCACTGCTGTCTATTTGCTCTCCTGCAGACCTGGCCCGGCTGCAAGGAGAGGACCAGAGGGCTTAAGCATTTTTATTTGGTACATCCCCACTGTCTCCTTTGGTGAGACAAGCATGGGGAGGAAGGAAAAGAAACAGGTAAGCAAGAAGGGAGCACAAGAAAGCAGGAAGAGCCCAGCAGTGCTGACAGGCAGCTCCAAGGAGCCCTCCAGGATAGAGCCACAGCTGGAAAGTCCCAAGGAGCCAGCCAGTTTTAACAACACCCTACTCCTCCAAGTGTGATTCCTCAGGTGAGGCTTTCCCTGGCCAAACAGCTTGGGGTGGAGAGTTTAATCCTTCCCTTCCTACAGTGCACCTACACGAGGGTGAAGGACGCTGGCCCCAAGCTAGACCAACAGCAGCTGACTTTTCAATACCTATTATGTGCTTGGCCACAGCAGGCTATCTTCCTAATTTTTCCTCCCTCCCTCTCCCCCTTTCTCTTTAATTTCCTGCATGGTACACACCCTGTCTTGCTTACAAGCGATTTTGATGTCTCTCCTCATCAGATGTATTAAAAACTGAGAACAAAGCGTGGCTGGAGATCCACAAATCATAACGATTCCCATCTGCAGACAGACCCACGGGGCCTGGCAGATGCTTTGTTAGGTGGGACAGACACAAACATCTCTTGTTCCCAGCCTACTTACAGCATGGTAAAGCACTGGCACAGGTTGCCCAAAGCAGCTGGGGATCCCTGGAAATATTCAAGGTCAGACTGGACAGGGTTCTGAGCAACCTGGTCTAGAGGGTCTTTAAGTTCTCTTCCAACCCAAATCACTCTATGGTCCTTTGACCCAGCCTTTCCCTTGCTCATTGGTGCCACCTCTTGAGAAACACTGTAGGAAGCAATTCCTACCATGAGTTTTGTGGTGCAGCTTTAACCTGGGTGACACAGGTGCAACAGCTTTAAAATGGCCATGGGAGCTGGTGGCCACAAAACACCACGTGCACGTGGGCACACATGTGCAACAACAGCACCATTCCTGCCCGGGCAGGCAGCTGTGCTAGGCAAATTGTCAACAAAAAGCTGTCCTTCCTAACCCAATATGTTAACAATCAGGCCAACTCTATTAAAAAAAAAGAAAAAAAAAGGGCATATTTATTACTAGTCCATAAATAATTTTATGGGCGGAAAATAATAGCACTCCTAGAGAGAGCACGGAGAACAAGTAATGAAAGTCTTTAATATAAACATCCATAGAGGAAGAGAACTGACCACAAGCTCCAATAAAACTGGAACACACTTTAACCCCTGGTGAGAAGTGGAAAGCAAGCTTTCATCTAGGTAGGGCAGAGGGGGAGGATTACTGCCTTCTCACTAGCAAAGGAAGAAAGGAAGAAAGGAGGCACATTTGTCACCACCAGAGACTGAAGCCAGAAAGTGGGTTGTGAACACACAGACAAGGAAGTGAGGAAAAAGTAAAAAAAAAAAAGGTAAAAAGTGTTTTGGAGAGACAGAGGACCTCAGAGCAATACCCATGTTTACTGACTCAGGTTTGACAATTTACCAAGTCATCTGAGCGTCCTGGGAAGAGTCCTCTCCAGAGAGCCTCGAACAAAACAGGGCAAGATGCCCCTCAGACTGCAGAGGGAGCAGCATGCCAGAGCCTGGCTTTCCAGAAACACCAGGCAGCAGCCACAAAACCTCTAAGCTGTGCCTGTGGTCACAAACCCAACGCTGTAAAAGCGCTGCTGGCCTAACCCTCAGCTCTCCTCTGCTCTTTTGCCTGTTGGGGCAGAGAGGTTTGAGATACTCCCAAAGGCAGCCCCCAAGCCCCTGTTGGGCTACAGGACCAGCATCTTGGGGCACAGAAGTGTCACCTTTGGTCTGGAGTGATCAGAAGGATCTGCAAGGCACAGCTGACTGCTGTGGTGCTCAGGACCCCTCAGGATAACAGGGTACATTCAGATACCCTCTGCTGCTCTTCACAGCCATGGGGGACAAAGGCAACTAGGACTTTAAACACAGCCTATGCCCACCCTTTGCAGGTGCTAAAGCACTGCTGGAATGCAGGGGAGAGTCAGAAGCAATTTGTTTCTCAGCCTGAAGGCATTTCTGTGGGATTTTGGTTTCATGTACTGTCCTTCCCCCGGCAATCTGCCCCAGGACGGGTCTGCTGTTCACAGTGAGAACGGGGTGACTACACAAGACCCAGGCACAGGCTTTTGGTTTTAGCAAAGAGGCCTGTCTGAGTAAGTTTTAAAGTTGCTGTAGCTCCTACAGGATAGAAAAGGATGGGTGTGTCGCCAAAGTGCTGGATAAAGACAAATAAGTCCTCTGTGCCTGACCACACATCCACAGTTACCTTGAGCCAAACTCCCTCACTGCCCAAGGGCATCTTCTCCTCATCTGGATCCTGAACATTCTCTTGGCTGGGAGCACAGGGGAACCAAGCAGCCTGCAAAAGGTCCTTTGGCACATCACGAAGGTGGGATTTGCACACCTGAAGTGAGAGATTTATTTCAGCTCAGAAAGTTGCAAGGAAAGCAAGAGAAAAACAATGCCTACAATATCCCAAGGAAGACTCAACAGGGATCCCAAGGATCCCAAGGTGGTTTCCAGCATGAAGACGGTAAGGATGTGGTTTCCTAAGGGATACCTCACTGCCCACACATATGCTCATGAGGCCTTTGCCATAATGGAGGGATGTAAATATGCTGTTTAAGCACCTCACGGTGTCTGTGGGACTGAGTAAGAAAGAATGAGCCAAGCTGTGAACTGGTAGGTAAGACCACAGCATCCTGAATTTGGCTGGGCTCATGAGACACAGTGGTGTGATTCATTTGCCTGAACACCAGCCTTCTGCTCCATTTGATGCCCTGTGGTATTCCAGACATCCCCAGAGGCCTGGCAGACAAAACCCAGGAGATACGTGTGCCATTGCAGAGGAGCAGACACCTGATCCCAGGGCACCTCGTTAGACACGTACATCTGGGCAACTTAAGCACACTGCAGGTTCTCAAGACTGTTCCTTATATCAAGTCAGTGGAAACACATGCATAAGGGGCTAAATATGATCTCTCTACATATTTCTTGCCCTTCTTCAGCTTGCTAGGAAAGAATATACACACCACGTTAACGCCGATCAGGCAAAATCCCCTCCAGGCTCTGCTCCAAAGCCCATATGAAAGATGGGAACTCTCCCATTGATTTTTCCTTGGCTTCAGATCAGAGGGCTTGAGAGCAGCACAGATGCTGATGTGTGCGTGATTTCATCCTTTCAGGCCCTGACCTTATAAGGTATTAGACTTACAGGATTGTTTTTTAAGCCACCAGTGGGACAAGTCACACGCTCCACGTTGTGCATTTGGCTGGTGGGACAGGGGTGGTCACAGGGGAGATGCTCCCCCTGCCCTGATGAAACAACCCCTCCATGAACTGCAGTTCCTGGGCTTAGGGACTGATGAAAATGGGGTGTGAAAAAAGCCCAGGTCTTCCACTGGCTCCCTGGGAGGGAATACTGTAATCAAGTAAAGCATGCAGAGCTGCCCTGAAGGTTTTGTTCGTGCTCTTGCAGCAGTGACATCTCCAGCATGGCCTTTCCTAGAAAACACTCTTTTTGACCATGCCTTCACTCACCTTCACAACAGGCTCTCCAGTGACCAAGGAAGCAGGGCAGGACTTCACATCCTGATGGGAGGCATAAGCTTTCACTGCCCAGAGATCCACGTAGCCATCAGGAGTGTAGGGACCACAGTCCAGGACACTGCTTGTCCTCTCGAAAGGCTCACACACACCGTCGCCATCATGCACGTAGCACAGGCTTGGTTCTCCTGCAGGGAGAGCAGGGATGAGCTGTTTACAAACCAGGCTCCAGGCACACACATCTTCCCCTGGCCCAAGAGGTTTATTGGCTGGTTAGCCTGGAGTTTTCCCACCACAAGGGCCTGACAAGACCCGTGAACTACAAACCCAGGCCTCGCTGCTATGAGGTGCATTGCCCTCTGCTCTAAGAAGCAGTGTGAATAGTGTACAGGCTTGACTCCTGCCTCAAAATGAATCAATCCATTTGGATCCCCATCTCAATCCATTTGGACTCACCAACACAGTTGAAGCCTTTTTCCTTTTTACACTTCCTTGAACAGCCATCTCCATCCAGCAAGTCCCCATCATCACATTCCTCCTCCAGGCTCCTGAGAGGACAACAGCCAGATGTATTAAAGCCACCTTTGACTCAACACTCCTGTGCTTCTGCCCAGTCACGAGTGAGGACCCCATATCTCGGTTCCATTTCCACAGAAGCAGAGAGAAGAAGAAGAACCACAAGTGGAATCAGGTAGAAAAGAGAACAAACCTTGCCAGGGGATAAAGAGACATTGAGTCACAGCATACGGGAGAAGACATGACTATACTGTGACTTTCCTATAAGACCTGAGGCAAGAACTAAGGAAGAATGGAGGAAATACAGAACCAAACACCAAGAAAACTTGTTGCTGGAGAAAACAAGTGTTGGAGAGGTTCTGAGATGTGACTGGTGCTTCAGTGGGAGCTGGAGAAGGAGAGGCAGGAGAGAAGGTTCCTTTCCCTTTTCTCACACTGCTAAGAAAAGCATTTCCAAAGGAAAGTGATTGAGTAACCTGGAAGTTAAAGTCTGAAAAAGCTAGAATATGGAAATTTGGCATAATTATCCCCTAGGCAAAGGATTGGGGTCTCTCAATGTAGAAATAGTGCATCCCTCATCATTTGGGGTCTCTGAGCAGAGAGCAGACAGCTCTCCAAAGGCATCACACTACATGAGACTGTGCTTCTTGCAGAACTTACTTCTGCAGGGCCATCACTCTGTGCCCTATGCAAGAAGTTGTACTGCCCAGTTGCAAAGGCAGATCCTCTGTGACAGTTCACTGAGATGGGTCAGAATCCAAGCACTGCAGTCAACCATGGATGATGTTCAGGTTGGACCCCTCACCCAGGCCCTGCCTCTCAAAAAGACCATCCCCTTTGCACACACCATTTTACAAAACACAAGCTCTACAGCCCAGTCTGATGGAAGAACTCAGTGCAGCACCCTCAGTCAAATACCCATGGGTGGAGAACCAACCCTCTGCTTCCCTTTGGGGCAGGACAACCTGACAGCTTGAAGAACCTCAGCTCAGAGCTTGACTTACGTGGTCACCTTCCCATCCCCACAGTAGGGTGCTCCATGGACGTGGACAAGTGGTGGGGAGGCTTCTCCTGAGGTTGTCCCAGAGACTACCTGCACCTGGTAGTGGTACACCTGCCCAGGTGTGACTTCCCTGCAGGAACAGAGAGAACTTGAGGGAACAGCAACATCTGCAGCAGATTTGCTCACCACAACTACAGATACTGCGTGTGCACCTGTGCAGTATCACAGTCTGACATGTGTCTTTCTACTCTGCCACAGGCAGAGACTGTGGGAAGAGGGTCTCTCCTAGGTCATGCAGAGGGGTCTGCTGCTTATTTCCCAGAGGTCTGAGCTGTGGAGAAGCGGCATTATCCCAAGAAATCATTTTATTGGCTGTATTGTTGGAGAAATTGTCATTTTACTGGTTGCATTGATGGAGGAAATGTGATTTTACTGATTGTATTGTTGGGAAAAAGGTTTCTGGGTTTAATAAGTTCCTTCTAGTTAGCCTGGGCTCATGGGCAAGGGCTATGGTGGGTCTGCAACACGCTTCCTCCATGGCGCTGGCTGTGGTACTTACTTGGAGGAGGAGAAAAAAACCCCAAAACACAAGCAAAACCACACAGGGATTTAAAGAGGTGGGACCTGAGGCCACCAAATCTGCCCCAGCCACCCCCTGAGCCCAAACTGGAGCACCTTTGTCACTCACGTGTCGATGAACTGGCGATGCACCTGCACGGGGGCGGCGGGGGACCCATTTGCAAAGGGGGGATCACGGAGGACGCGGTACTGGACCGGCTTGCAGGAGGAGCAGAGGGAGCTGTGGGGCGTGGAGGTCAGCAGGGCCGTGTCTATCTCCATCCTCTCGTCAAAGGTGTAGATCTTGACTCCGGACATCTTTTTAGGGATGTTGAGCTTCACGGTAAAGGGGACATCACAGAAGGTGTCCAGGGGGCCCAGGTGGATGGACTCGCCCTGCTCTGTCAGGATTTCAATGTCAGAGAGCGCCTTGGGAGAGCCCGTGGAGAGGTACGTGGTCCAGAGGGTGAGGGAGTCAGGGTAGACGGGGTGCAGGAAGCGCAGCTCCAGGATGCAGCCGTCGGGTTGGGGACATGGCACGGTCATGTTCATGTCGTACAGGTGGAGTTCTGGACTCCAGGCCTGCAGGCTGGGCCCACAGGGCTGATCCACATCTGGGGGTCCTGGGCAGAAGGGACAAGAAGGAAGCTGGTGAGAACCAGCAGACAGCTGACTTCACAGGAGACCCAGAGGCATGATCCTCCCTGTAGGTGCTTACACATCTCTGCACATGGGTTTGCACCCACTACAGGCATGTCCCAGAGCTGGTGGCATCTGCCTTAACATCCTGGAAAGCAACAGGCACCACTGACCTCCCAGCTCTTGGTGGATCTGGTGTCTCACAGCCCTCTCAAACAGGGACAACAGTATCCACACTGCAGCTGGGTGCAGAGTCACACTCTAGGGACAGCCTGGACACAGCTTGCTCTGTAGTCTCATGGGTGCAGAAAGCTTGCCAAGGGGACCTGAATGCCCCAGGAGGCTGTTGTTCCACCAGAACCTTCAGGAGAGCGCCCAGGCTGACCTCAGAACCACAGCCTGCCTCCTCTGATGGTGGATAAGCACTCAGCAAAAGAAATGCAGTGTTGGGTTTTCAGACTCAGAAAGCATCACTAGAATTTTTCCTGCTGTAGTAGAAATACCCTGATCTTCATTAACCACTGGGAGCATTTCTTAGGGCCCAGCACAAATTCAAAGCCTTCATCCATTTAATACAAGTCTAAAAGTTCGTAAAAAGACCCCATAAAATCTCTCTTTTTCACCAGAATGAACACACAGTGCAGATGCACAGAATGACCAGAACCACATGGACCCAGAGGATCAACAGCAGCACATGCACCACACACAGCCCACAGGATCTCCTGGGCACCAAGATGTTCTTCCTGCACTACAGAGCCCCCACAAAGGGCACACAACTGATCCTCTAAAACAAAAAGAGATTCTTTTTCTTGTCCCAACAAGATCTCATCTCTTTCTGAGGATTCGCAGAGAGGAAAAGAGAGGAGATATTTACCTTCTGCTTCTTCTGGGGTCCAGTAGCCAGAGGAATCGCAGACACGAGGGGAAGAGGCCTCGTGCACGTACTGACGGAAGGTGCCATCCTCTGCACAGCTGTCACAGAGCGTGTCCTGCTCCCTGCTGACAGGAGACACACACACTGGCACCTCTAATCATGGCCAGTTAATTCTCCATCCATGCTTGTCCAGGCAGGATCAGATGGGAACTTGGAAAAGCAAAGCTAAGCTCTCAGAAAACCCCTGGGCATATCATCCTGCTTGGAACAAGCTTCTTCAAAGACAGGGAAATACAAGTGGCCAGGGGAGGCTGGATTTAATCCCTTCTCTTCTCCATGCTCTCTGGCTAGTCTTGGATGAATAACCTGTCCCCTACCCACCAGTCAGAGCTAACAGACCCCACACTTCCCCAGGCAATGCCCCTGGAGTTGGGTGGGTGCACCTGGGGCTGTCTCTGCTAAACCCAGAGTCAGGTTTTGGCTTTCAACACTACTGTAATACAAACTAGTCACGATAATGTCAGTCAAAGGAGGTCCCGCTGCACTCTCCAGGAAAAAAAAAGGCATTTTTCTGTGCTAAGGGCTAGCCTCAGCCTCCTTCCTTGACCAGTTCATCTCAGGGGATGCAGAACCCCTACCATAAATCAGCTGCTGAGCCAGTTATGAACAAGAACTTGAGATGGTTCCAAAGACCCAGTGCCTCCCTTCTAGAGCCATGTTTTCTTGCTTCCAAACTGTTTAATTCCCCACCAAAGCAGTTTGTTTGGATGACTTGAGGCCACCCAGCACTCAGAGCCTCTCGTGCCTGGGGTGACATGCATCTGCTCTTGTTATCCCTGAGCAAAAGGCTCATTGTGGAGAGCACCAGCTCTTTGAAAAGGCAGCAAACACTGACCCAGGAGTGTCCCAGCTGCCATCAACAGCACTTTCCTTTTAATTACAAGGGACAGCTTTGTGAAGCAGCTTCAAAACAAATTCAAGAGCTCTTTACTACCTGCTTATGGTCCCATAAGAAAAAAATACAGTCCCACCACCTAAAGCCCGGTGGAAACGAAAATGTTTTTGTAAGAGAGGCTGCTGAACAGAGGCACTGGTGGTGTATCCAGGTCTCGCTGGCTCCCAGATATTGGGGAGAAGACAGACAGCCACCCAACACTCATAGCCACATACTGCTCTCCAGCCAAGCAACTCTTGTTCCTTGGCATGGTTTCTCTAGTTTGAAAAGTTTCCTGACTTACCCCCAAGTTCACTGCACTGCGAGTCCGTGACAGCACTGGGAACGAAACCCAGCTCCTGCGGTTCAAGCTCCCTGCCTTAACCACAAGGCTGCATTTCCTCCTGGTAAATAGCTACTTTATACAATAAGTGCTAAATGAAGCTCATTTTTCATTCCCTGATTGCACTCTGGGGTTTAAGAGCTGGCTTTGCCTCCTGATGCTCTTTGGCTTCCCGTCCCAGCACCCCGACAGCAGAAAGCCTGCAGGAGAGCCCATCTGCCAGCGGGGCCATCGCAGCAGCCTGGCTCCTCTGTCTGAGGGCTCTGCTGGAGACGACCAAGGGGGAAAGGGGTGGGGGGTCTCCACCACAGGGGATCCCTTGTCCCTTCCAGTAGGCTCCTGTGAAAGCCCATGACCCGGACAGCAGATCCCTCACCTCTCATGGATGACACCGCTGATGGGAGGCAGCCAGTAGATGTTAAGGGAGTCCTGGGTTTGCCCCATGACCATGGGAGGGATCGGGATGGGCGCTGGCTTCTTGCTGTGTCCCCAGCGCTGGTACACCAGGTCCAGGTAGCAATGCATCCGGGCCACTTGGTTGGGGGTGAAGGAGTTGGTGCAGTCATCATCTGGGGGGGAAGAGAGGCCAGGCTGAGGGTGGTGGGGTTCAGCCAGTGGGACACGGCAATATGCACCTTCTTCATGGCCAAACTCCTTAGGGGACTTCTAGGGAGAGCTGGGAGGCACCAGCGTGTGGTGTCTCTCCTGCCGAGCCTGTCTGGTGTCGTGTGTCCCCAAAGCCACAAGATGGCACTGCCTCAGCGGCTGCACATCCCTGCACCTGCTCAGCACCAGCTCGGCCAGTTCTGACACCTGGGAAGGGCCACCGTTCGCCTGGGGCTGGCCGTGGGTCAGGCAAGGGGCGACAGAAATGCTCCTCAGGCTTTGGTCCTGTTGGAATGCCAGGAGGAGCACCAGCCCTCTGCAGCATGCCCTTGGGAACCAAGCCAAAAGGGTTCAGAAGGTGGTTGTGTTGTGATGAGGATGGTAACAGTAATGATAACAATAGTAATAAGAGCAACTTCAGGACCAGAGAGCAAAGGTACAACACCATGCAGACAAGAATGGCCTTGACACCTGTCCAATGACCCACTGGCAAGGAGGGAGGGATGGATGCAAACAACCTGAAGCAAGAAGGGGGTTAAGAAGCTACTGCAAGCACTGCCTGCCACATCCAAATGAACCAGGAGGGGCCTCTTGGGAAGGGACTACTGATGGAGGTGGAAGGGAGAGAAACCCAAGTTTTAAGGAAGGTGACACCTTATAACTCCTAAAAATGATTACCCGTTACCTGTGTAACTCATGTAGTTGTTGAAGGGTGTCCCTGTGAAATGTGTCTGGCCACAGGTGTCATTAGCAGGGTCTGGATCCCGGCAGAGTTTACTCTTTGGGGTGGGGGCAGTGTCGGCACAGAGGTCTCCTGTCTCCATGGACGGAGTTGTCTCCCTGCAGGGATCGTCACAGGATTCCCGCTCGCTCACTCCCTTGAAGACGTGGTACAGCCCCAGGACATGTCCCACCTCGTGGATCATGGTGTTGGTGTGGCCGTGCATGCCGTAGTAGGCAGGGTTGAGGACAACTCCACCTGGAATTGCAAGTACAGAGAACATCACCCCAAGAAAGAGACAGCAGACAGCTGCCATTACTCACCTGTGAGAGGCAAAACTCTCACTGTGCTTCCAGGTGCCAGATGGAGACTTGAAAGCAGACATTCACCCTGTTCTAGGATGAGAAGATACTCCTTTGCCCTCTTCGACTGGAACGGGGTAGGTGGTTTTTCTTCCCCTTCTGACCACATTCCCCCTCTCAACATCTTCAACCCTTTCAGCTACCATTTCCCTCAGTGTCTTTTTGCATATTTATGATGCAGTGTCTGCTTTGGATCACACTCACAACTGTAAATGAAGTTTGGAGCCAGTGCACCAAACCAAGCCATGATGCAACTTTACAGGGATCATCTTTTGAACCAGACACCAGAAGTCCTTCCCTAGCCTGGACAGGTGGCTTTGGCATGCCAGCTCCCTTGGCAAATGAGAACAACGAGGTGCTGAAGTCCCAACACACTTGACAAGAAGCCACCTTCAGCACAAGCCCATAAGGAGATTCAAATGCACTGCCTCTGGCCCCTGCTGAGACACCATCCATGATCTATTGCTTCAACCTCCAAACCAGGCCCTGAGGAGTAAACTAAATCTCTCGTGAGGTTCTGTTGCAATCCACTAAGCTTTACCACCAACCTGATCCAAATTTAGTGTATTTTAGTGTGGGATTTTCCAACACAGCTTCTGAAGATCCCATCATCCCCTTCAAAGGGGTTTGTGTGCAGCAAAGCACAGCAAGTTAACAAGGCAGGATCTCCCTACCCATCACAAACCTACTCCTCTTCACTGGGGCACCCCAACCCCTGACTCCAGGGGGCACAAAGGGGCAGATCATCTCCAAGCCAGCCTGGTGCAGGTTTAGCTATCAAAATATAGGAGCACAGGCACCGATGAAATCCCCCAGAAACTACCCAGCACTCCCTCCTCATACTGAGAGCATCATCATGGAGCTGGGCAGGACCCACGATGATCCAGCCCTAAACTTCCCCATGGCTCCAGGACAAGTTGCTTTTCCCCTCCAGTGGGCCTGTGATGGGAAGAGCAAGGGTCAAGGATGCTGAGGAAAGCCACTAGGAGCAGAGCCTGCCCTCTGCTCACTGCCAGCCTCTCCAGCTCCTGACCTGGCATGCAGACCCTGCACTGACAGCTTGGTACCACATCTGTTGGGAAACTGTTCACAGAAGATGCTCAAGAACAAAACCAATTACTTCTCTGTCCTTTTGTCCAGCTTAAAACATCTCTGAAATCTCTGCATTTTTCTCCCTGCTTTGAGGCTTGTTGCTGGCCGTTTCCTCCCTTTTTCATGCTCCATCTGTTTTTCCATGCTGCCTTACAGTGGAGGAGCAAGGGCTGGGGAGTATCAGCAGCGAGACAAGTGAACTGAGAGCACACCCCAGCATGTGCCCAGGCTGAACTCCAGGCAACACCTTCATGGCTTGGGAAGCTGTTTTTATACAACCGCTTTTATCCCAGACAGCTTGGATGGCAGCGTGGCAAATAGTTGGCTCTGGCACAGCTTGCTGCCTCCTTTGCAGGGCCCTGGAGGATTTACTGTGCCAGCTACCTCACGGCAGAGCCTCTGCCACTGCATCTCTGCTGATGATCACTGCCTCTGCCAGCAAAGCTGGAGCTGGCAGGGAGCCACGGTGTGATCTTGTCTCCAGCCACACAGACGGCTTGAAATCAGCTCCGTGCGCTACCGGAATACCTCATGTCCTCGAGTACAGGGCATTCCTTCCCAGAGAGGGTTTTCTTCAGAGCACGGTGTCCCTGGCAGGACACCAGCAGGTCTGTGACTCCTCTAGGGGAGCCATGCTGGGTAAACACTGCATTTGGGGCTGGAAAGGGACCTTCAGAGATGCCCTCAGCAACTCTCTTGAGCCCCTGCTCAGGGTTGCAAGAGGGTGAAGAAATAAGGGTGGTATCATCCTGCGTGTGTGGCCCATGGCAGGGCTGAGAGACACCACTGACCTGTCAAATGGCACTACTTCTTAGCTCAAAATTCATGTTTATTGCCCTTGCTTCCCACAGCGTGGGTCTTCTGCCCAGGGCTTGAGGCAAAGAATGTGTCACAAAGTAGCTGCATTCTCTTTCTCCCTAGTTGTAAAAAACAGAGCAAAGGACTTTGTGCCCCATCAGGCAGCTCTTGACCCTTTAGTTGCCTAGAGATGAGCCACAAGAAGGTAGAGAGGTTGAAAAACCCTTTTGGGACCTTCATGTTGTGTCCTGTCAGCTATTGGGTTTTTGGAAGCCATCTCCCTCTCAATTGCCACCCTGGTAAATGCTATAGATAGCAAAGGGCATCCCACTGATGGAGAGCCCAGTGGGGACATAAAGAAAAAAAAGAAAAAAAAAAAAGAAGCTGCTTCTCATTTGAATCAAACCAGGGCATGAAAGAAGAGAGAACAGAAAGAAAAGGCATCTCTGTAGCCAAACCCAAGCCTGAGCGAGGCAGGGGGCTGCCTGCCCAAAGGTCTGAAAGGAGGAATGTGCACTCAGAAAGAAAATAGTGTTCATAAACAAGTAAATGGGATGTGAAAGCCCTGCACACATCCTGCAGCTCTAACCACAGGGAAAGGGGCTGAGCACCAGGGCACGGGGGGCCTTGTGACCAAGCAACCTCCTCCCAGCAGAAACCCAACACTCTTCCCAGGCGGTGGAATAAATGGGATTCCGGTACAGGGAGGGAGAAAACTGTCACAGGGGAGGGATGCCAAGGCTGGGATACCCTGGTCCCTCCCCTCCTCTCTGCTGGCTTCCCCTGTCCCATTCCTCCCCCACACTCCACAAGGATGATCATATTTTTAGTACTTTTTTAACAGCTAATTAAATGGCAGGATTAGAAACAGCATGAGAACACTGCCTTCCTTCCAGAACATCCCTATCCCTTAATTCCATGTCCCCACAGCTCCCTGATGAGTTGGGAGAGCTCCCAGCTTTGGACCAGGAAGTTCTATTTCCCCTCTGCAGGATCCTGGCTGTGAAGGCAAGATGTGGAAAAGTTCATAACAACCCAACAGGACCTGCCTCCCCTCTCTCTCCTCTGCAGACCTGACATTCCTTCTCACCTCTGCCTCCTCCAGCCCTGGGAAATGGGCTAAACTGGGCTCTAAGTGCCCAAGAACCAGCTCAAGGAGCTTCCCAAGGGCAGCATTTACACAACAAGCTAAAAACTTCCATGTCCCTGTAACATCAAGGGGGTCCAGCACTCCAAGGCAGGTGAAGCAGAGACTTCTTTGGACATGCACACCCAACCAAGCCCAGGCAGCTGCAAAGCTCCAGGTCTGACCTCACAACACCTCGTCCCTCCAGAGAAGACCTACCAGCTGCAGAGCTGGTAACATCCCCGAGGTCAAGCCTCCGCTCTGATCAAGGAACACAAGATGCCCAGTCCACCAGCCCAGTGAATGATTAGCACTGGTGTGGATCCCACTGCTCCTCACACATCCCTGGGAAGCTCACGCTCCCAGGATATATTCTGCTTGTAGCCATGATCAGTGGCCACGCTGAAAGACTCCGCTCCATTCCAGCCCCCAAGAAGCCAACGAGTTCCTGTGTCAGGGCCGTCCCAGAGGACATTCTGAGCAACCATGGGACCTTTAAGCAGCAAACCACAAAGCTGAACCTGCATCGCAGGGCCAGTGTTCCCCAAACACTGAGTCACAGCACTAGTGGAACAAGCGCATGACAGTTAGTCAGACAGGAAGATGGCCATTGCCTAAGGTACCTTTGATGGAAGGGCTGGCCCTCCTTCAGGATCCACCGGCCTCTGCCAGATATATGAGCTGGCCTCAGCTTATATAACTGCAGAGAGTATTTATAACATCAAATGTTCACAATTCCCCTGCCTTTCGACCATGTTTATGCAGTTCACATGCAGCTACACATGTGTGGTTTTACATTGCTGGGGCTTTTGAACAAGGCTTTCCACCACCGAAAGCTCGGGGTGTTTTAAAGGAAGGTCTTCGACTTCTTCTGTTTTGTAGTTAAAAAGATTTACTTCTAAGTTCTCAGAAAACTCACTTCAGGCTCCAAGTACTCTGAATTTCAGAGGAACTCGCTGTGATTATGGTGGAAAGACTGAGACAGCATGGTCACAGGGAGTGGTGCAAATAGACCTGAGACTTTCTACCTCTGCTACTGGCTGGCTGCAAGTTGTCTCTGTCTAGGAGCTCCACAGCAGCAGAAACACTGTCTATAGAAATTTCATAGACCATTTCTCCCTCTCCAAGCCAGTAATTATCTTTTATGCTTCAATGAAAGTAGTTGCTGTTGGCTGTGTTACTGGTAAACCACTCCTAAGCCTTCAGAAAGTCTGCCTGAAAGTCAAATTTACTCAAGGAAAAAATCTGGAAGAGAGCAATAGAACTGCAAGTTATCAGCATAGGAATGGTCACATAACTCCTTGTAGCCCCAAAGGAGCACCATGAAGAGAAGGGGGTGAAAAACAAAGTTCACTGAAGACCTTCAGAAGATGAAGATACCAACACAAAGGTGAGGAAGACCCTCTTGAAAAACATACTCGAAGATCATGAAAGAATGTTTTCTAAGGACCTCAAAGCCCAGATAGCAGATCAAACAACTTCTTGAGAAGAACTGATGGGGAACAGTTTGGAAACACTAAGTTTAGTGGTCTGTGCCCTGAGGCAAAGTGTTAAAATAGAAGGGAAGGCAGAGAGGAAAAGGTCTCATGGTGCTTCTCTTGAAAACATCTAAGAAAGTCCAGTTGAGGAAAACAAACAGAGCAAATCTTGCCAAAGCTCTCTGGAGCCAACAGGCAGTTGGTTTTCTTGGAGAAGTCAAGTCAAACTCAAGGAACCAATTTGATTCATGCAGGGAATCAAAGCATGAGAGGGTCTGTTTGTGTGGGGGGAAAATCAGCCTGGCATTTCTGCTGTGTGGGAGCAGACACCGGCAGGAAGGGAGCAGGGCTTGTGTGCTGACCGTAATACTTTAAGGTCAGGATGGACAGGAGATTAGCAAGATTCAGTGCAAGGGAAGCAGTGTGTCTTTTCGGAGACAGACTCCTCTGTTGTGGATAGACCTGTCTCCATCCCTGGCCACTGTTAGGTCCCTAAAGCCAAGGAATTTTATTTTTTTTTTTTCAAACTGCTATTCACTTCTACCAAAGTTTTCCTTGCTCCTTCCTCACTGCTGTACTTTCGCATCTACTCAGATTATCCAGTAGCCTTTTGTGAGAGGTTTTGTCAAAAGCCACATATTCATGGCCTCCTCAGTCCTGAGTTTGTTCTGTGCTGGACAATAATATACACTGTGCACGGTACAAAACACATGATGATGTGGTGGAGCTCACTGTTTATGGAGAACAGTCTGCTGCCTGCCCTCCAAAGCTCATTAAACCTAAAACCAAGGACAGCCTCAAACCCAAGTCTTCAGTCCATGCCAGAGCCTCGGAGAAGCTCAGATCCAGCTTCATACTTCACAGGTCTGGCACCAGGGCCAAGACAACACCCCTTTTCCCCTGACCCTCCAAGCTAAAACCCTGATCCAACATTTCCAGATGGTACCACCTCTCATGTCCCTGGCTGGACACGAGCTCTGAGTCTGGAGCTGAATGCAGCCTTTTGATGAGACCAGTCACCCCAATTACTCCTCCGTACAACCCCTTGTGAGCCATTGGGAGGGGTCTGAAGAGAATGTGTGTGGCTGAAGCACTTGCTGTAGTCAGATGATTGTCAAGCTGAGCCTTGGACGTCATTTCTGGAAGCTGAGAGAATAAATTTCATGGAGATTTGCCTTCCTCAACAAGCGACTGTAGCAATACACTATTGAAAAAACAGTCCTGAAACATATTGAGGGAGGGAAACTGGCAAAAAGGAACTTTAAAACAGGTCTTTAACAGCAGTGTAAAACTTTTAAGAGTTGAACATCACGCACTTGTAAAAGCGGAAGGTCTAGGTCTGCTGTGCAGGTGTCAGGAGTAATTATTTCCAGTTACTTATTGAGAAACACTTCAGACATTTTGACTGCAAAGCGTAAAGGGCTTTGCCAGAAAGCTCCAAAATTAAAGAGGTGAAGGGAGAGGCAGGAAAAAGAGCAACAGTAGAAATAGCAGAAAACAGAATACAGCCACATTCTAGGGAGCCAGTTGTCATCTTGGCTGTTTTGTAGCCTACGGGGACTGATGACCTTAAGGGTCTGCCTTGAATCTACTGAAGCCAAGGAGAACCTTGCCTCCAGCAGGTAGCAAGCCAAGTTATAAAAGCATGGTAAAATTTGATAGTTATCCTCACACTTGCTGCTGGATTCAGAAGTGGCCAGTGCTGGCTGCCTGGTCAGCCCTGGAGTCTCAGCTCTCAAAACACTGACACTTCCCAGTTTATCTGTTTGTCTGCTGCAAAGCCAAGTTCACTGTTTCCAGAATCCTAGAAGATAGACCTGGAAGGTCCCAGAGAAGCCAAATACGAGTGTAAAATTCTCTCCAGAGCCTGCACTGATGGTGAACCTGCAGTTCTACCCAAGCTCTCTGTCCCACTGCCTTCACTGTTAAAAGTTTCTCATAACCTGGAAGTCCCTTGTCAGTGTGTAACCTGTGCCATCTTATCCACATGAACATGGAACAAGCAGCTCCTTTTCTTACAGCAGCAGCTGTTGGTACACTCCACCCCTGCTCTTGCGACCTTCTTATTAAACACCCACAGAGCTGAGCCACATCACATACGCCTCTTTGCCAAGACAATGAAGAAAGAGGAAAACCAAGAATCCTGAGACCCTGTGAGTGGGATAACTTACTTACCCAGGTGACTAAGGGCCTCTTTATCCCATGGCCAAGTGGCAGCACCAGCCAACTCTTCCCTCACCGAACTGGCAAAGTAAACGTTGAGGAAGTGGGTGCTGTTCAGCTGCAGTGCCTCCTTCAGCTCCTTCACGCTCATGTACACCCTGCAAGGACAAGGAAGGGGAGACAGTCAGCACAGACTCCAACAGAGCAAACAGGAAAAGCATGAGCCACCCACAGATATCCTACAAAGTGTGCAGCAGACCTGGAGACCCATCCTCAACCCTCTGAAACCAGTGGTGCTTTGTCAAGTGTGGCAAAATTCAGCATTTCAACAGGATATTCCATGGCACTACTTCCTCTGCTCTGTAAGGTGTAAAGTCCGCCAGAAAGGAGTTTGGGTGGCAGGCAGTCATGCAGGTCTGAAGAAGTTTTGCTAATTACAGCAGATTTGTTGATGAGTTCTACTCTTAAAGAAGGTTTTCCAACAACAGTGACAGAAGAGACAGCAAAGAACAGGATAAAAGGAGACAAAATGGGAGAAGAAACGATGAGAGAAGAAAGGAAATTCAGAGGTTGGTCCTGCTAGGCAAGAGAGAAGGGGCCTGGCATCAGAAAAGAGGAATTTGATGTGGGAGAAAAGTGAGTTTTCCTTGAGGTGTGAGAGAGAGAAAGGAATCCAGAACTCCAACTGCTTCCAACAATGGGTTTATAGGGCAGGAATGGACATCAAACCTTACTCTTGGGAGCAAAGAGTTTGCCAAGAAGTCTCTTCTCCAGCTTCTCTAGTCTGTCTAGAGTAGCTCATGACCATGGCCCCCCACTCTACCCTTTTCCCCAGAAAAACCAGTTTGCCAGAGGTGGCAGCTCATGGCAAGAACGAGAGTGTCCCTACAGTC
This sequence comes from Sclerurus mexicanus, assembly GCA_013396755.1. NCBI lineage: Eukaryota > Metazoa > Chordata > Aves > Passeriformes > Furnariidae > Sclerurus > Sclerurus mexicanus. The sequence continues at coordinate 382,487 of VWZF01001882.1, read as the reverse complement.
ACACCACACATGGACAAACACATTGCCTCGCCCCCATTCCCAGTGCACTGCACAAGGAGGAGCATAAACAAGAAGTGGTACCCCAGAACGTGCTCCAAGAAATCTCCCTTCCAGCTCTGCTCAGAAGGGACTTTGGAGAAGAGTCTGCCTGGGCCACCTCAGCACACCCCAACAACAGGGCCCTCTTCACATCAGTCTGTCCCTCTGCACATGATCTGCAGGAAATTTAGGTTTCCCTCTTCCCTCTGTGTGGCTCTTTTGCACAGGACAGAAGTCTGTATCACATTCACCAGTACACCAACACTCCAGCACGGGTCTGCAGGGAGTTCATGTCCTCAGCTGTGCAAAACAACGAGAATCTAACCTAATAAAAACAATAATAATAGCAGTGGAATTACAGGGCCTTGGGCTGTGCTGCACATGCCAGGTACTCTTTTAAATGCACTTCAATGATCCTTGTGGGCCCCTTCCATCTCAGGGTATTCTATGATTCCATACTCTGTGATTCTATAAATCAAGTACTACCATTTCCACCGGCAGTGCCATTTACCTCACGGGCTGAGACAGGATTAGGACACCTAGCAGATAATGTCTCTATATTTCTACAGCTTGTTTCTAAAACAAACCTGAAGACCCTGCCCCAAGGTTTGTGAAGCCACCAATTTAAGATATTCTAAGCAGTGAAAAAAACAACCACCCATGGAAAGGCTTCAAATACATCACTGTGCAATGACGATGGAAACGCACCATTGTGGAAATATGTCATAAGAATGACTAAACCTGCAGCATAAGGCCAACAGCAACATTAAGGTGGTGGAAAGCATTTCACTTATCCCCATGCTTCCAGGAGCAATTGGCACCTTCGAGCTGCATGGGGAGGTTATGAAGGGAGTACGGGCACTTCTTTACACTGGACTCACTGTGAAGGCACAGCAGCTCTATTTGAACAAGCAGAACAAGTAGAGGTGGTGCCCGTTAGTGCAAGCAAGGAAGGACAAAAAGCTGAGCACGGGCTAAGGGGAAAAAGGCACCTTCTCCTCAGAGATGTGAATCGAGAAAGAAAGCCAATGAAAAGTGCAAATACACTGTTTGAAATGGCAAGATCCCTAGTCAAGTTATTACACCACCAGGCTTGTTTAGAAAGACAGAGGTTGCTACAGCAAATTGAAGAGACGCAGGAAAAAGTGAAAAAATAGAGGATTCCAGAAATAAACTAGAGCAGGATGGCATGTGGAACAGAGCTGGATAAACCCAAGGGCCACTTCCCTGGATCTGAAATAGCAGAGACTTCCAGAAGCCATTACTGATTTGGGAGGTGTCAGATAATCCGGATCTGCTGACTGCCTCTCCCCTACGAGTCAGCCCCAAAAGACCATCCCGGGCTGGAGGCATCTCACCCACCTTCCCATCAGCTCTGACACTTCAGCTACTTCAGAAAAATCTTGGCTGGACTATGTGGCGAGATGAGATGACCAGCTTGTCTTCACCAGTCCCCGAGATCCCCCACCACAAAGCAGCATTCCCAGAACACTTTCCCCAGCCACATCAGCTTGCGGAGAGAAAACTCTCCCAACCGGAAAGGACAAATTAGGAGAACATGATCTCTTGCCTGTGATGTCTCGCCTGAGCATCCCAGACACGCGCCACGCTGACGCCATCCCTCCAACCCAACCAAGACGGGAGCAGGCAGAGAGGAATAGATAGGGAGAAGAATAAACAAACCTGAAGGACATATTTGTGGCATGACTCAGAAGAAAAAGAAGCAAAAATTTCATAGAAATAGAGCATAAGGAGCAGGGAGGGCGAAAGAAAGTCTCCTTCACTCATCAGAGCTGCTCGGGGGACACAGACTTAAAAATAACATCAATTCCTGACCTATGATATTTCGGAAAAATAGCCCCAAACCCTTCCAGGCTGTCTAAATTCCAAGAGCCGACGTCAGCCCTATTCAGAGGGATATTCCTGCTGCCCCTCTTCTGGAGACATGATGTTTTTCTGGCTGTCGCCTGCCGGTCCCTTGACATTAGCAACATTTTTTGTCAAGATTTAATTATAAATAACTGTCATTTCATCCATTGAGAGATTTGGATAGTTCAGGGATGTGTCAGGGTTAGAGGGAGCAGTTCCAGCCCTGACATGCTCAGATGGTTTGGATGGACAAGGAGCGGAAAGGACCCCAATTTCACCCACTATGGCATGGAAAGCACAGATATCCAATGTCCCCAAAGACACGAGCTAGACCAAAACAACTCTAGAACGGGCAACTCCAATTCCCCTCAATCCACATTTCCCACTGGCATCCTTAGGTTAGACTAGGAGCACGCAACTGGCGTCTGAGCCTTTTGCTTACTGCCAAAGGTTACACTCTCCCTCTTCTCCAGTGCTCCTGTGACCTTCCCTGGGGAGAAGGCAGAGCAGCCTTTGGTCTCCACAAACAGCCTAAGTGACAGCCCTCTCCTCTGCTCCCCAAATAGTTTTCCAATGCCTGCAAGACCAGAGTGTTCCAAACTAGATGGTATTTTCAGCACGGTGGGCACTGCAAGCCAACATGGAAACACAAGGAAGGACAGAAGGATACATGAAGGCACAGACACCAGCTGAGGACTAAAACCCAAACCAAACCCAAAGAACAGGGCAGAGGATAGAAGAGACATGGAATAGGGACAACAGGTTTGCCAGATTCAAAGCAAACGTTTTTCCAAAAGCACCCATAACCTTTTGGTGGGGAGCCAGCCGCATGATGAGACCACTTTGACCTGAGGAGCACACCTGGGAGAGTGGAGGTCGCAAGGAGAGCACATGCTGCAGTAGAGAGAGATTTGGGATGGAAGGGCTATATACTGCCATTATCAGATATGAGTATGGGCATGAACACCACCAGAAATAACAGTATTTGAAGGACTGAGTCCAGACATGATGGATATGACACGCAATATCACTGGCTTAAAGTTCTGCTGAATGACACTAGCTGGTGACCTGGCTCTAGGTCAGGCTTCAGCACCACAGTGCATCCTGCTTTACTTGTATGGGACAGCTGCCAACATGTGACACTTCTCTCTATCAAAAAAAAAAAAAGACAGTAAGATGAAGTCCAGCAGCTCCAGTGACTGATTCCATCATTTGACAGCGACACAGACTCAGTTGCAGATGGATAGGATTTCGCAGATCATTCTGACCCCCTTGTTCAAAACAGGTCTAATTAGATCAGGTTGTTCAAGGTCACATCCACCTACAAGGGCAGAGGTTTCTCAACCTCTCTGGGCAACCTATTCTAGTATTTAACCATCCTCAAGCTAAAAAAACATTCCTAATTCCTAACCCAATTTTGTCACACTCCCAATTGTGCCCATTGCTTTCTGTCTTCCTGGAGTCCTGCTCCTTCTTCTCCATGTCACCCCATCATATCAAAGGCAAAAGTCATCAAGTGACTCTAGCTTTGCATGGTCTTTTTGGACTAGACCTTACCTTATTAAAGTCTAGAGACCCAAAGCTTCCTTTCTGAGCAGTCAAAGCATCACTCTCATCCACCATGCCAGACCTCCCTGGACAACCCTCACATCCTTTTCTCATGCTTTTCCTTGGGCACTTTTATCCTAACCCATGGGGGAGACAGCATCTTCCTAATCGTGGTTGTAAGTCAGGCTCTGTGCTGGCTTGGTCGAAGGAGAAGACTTGACACACCCTGGGGAGGTAGAGCTGTTGTTGCTTCTCCAGCAGAAGTTTCTGGCAGCGACAACAGGACCACTGGTGGTGCACAGATGGGAGAGAGGAGAGGATCTGCTGCTCTGTGGGGCAGCAGAATGTACAATCAAGCTGTAGCACAAGCCTGATGTGGTTTATGGTCGGAGCAGAGGAGCAAGAGTGGCATTTTTTAGTGACAGCCATATCATAAGAGGAAGCCCTGGGGCCACAAAGTGGCCATGGCCACTGAGAGGCAAAAGATGGCACCTCCAAATGAAAAGCAAGGCCAGCGTGCACCCTGTGCAGTACCATAAATCAAACTGAATTCTCTGGGTACTGCAAAGGATGCAGTGTGTAATGCCACAGGAATTCCACTGCAATTCAAAAATAGGAGTCTTTTCCCTGTAGACGTTTCCGAGGGGATGTGGGAGTGGGGCTGGGTGGAAGCTTTCCAAGTGCCCTCCATGGACAACTGGAAAATACTTGAGACCCAGCCAGCTCCAGCTAACCATACAGTCTAATGAAGTCACAGGGGATTCCTGGCTCTGCTTTCATGTCCTCCAACCACCACAAGGAAATTCCTCTTCCTACTCCCCGCAAGCAGAGAGGCTCCCTTTTCCCCAAAACCTCTGCTTGACAAATGAGGAATCCCTCAGACTTCCCAGAAATGAGCACTAGTCAGCCAATAACATTTTTAGCGTGCGGGTAACACATTTCTCCGAGGCAGCAAAGGGTTAACGAAACACACAGCAACCTCATCTCTGAGGCAGGAGCCACAGAGACCAAGCCATGAAGACAGGTGCTGATTCAAGTGGCATGAACATTTTTGGAGAGCAGGCTCGAAATTCTCCGTACCCTCCACGAAGGGAAATGCTCTTCCAGGTGGTGAGCCAAAGTGATTATCTCCCAACTGACCCCACCAAAGGGCTCATCTCCATGGTGGCTCTTTAGCAGGGAGGGTCTGAAGAGAGAATCCTCCAGTCCTGGGCTCTCTGCTTGCATAAGTGAATCTTCCTTGCTAGAATTTGTGAACCCTCATCATCCCTGTTCCCATTCCATCCCAGCCTTGCCTCCCTTCTCCCCACCACCGCAATGTAAGCGTGGTACCGCCCTGGCACAGCACACAAGCCCAGATGGGTTACTTAGGCTGCCTCCAGACTAGGCTGATGGTGGCTCTTTGTAACTGAAGCTGCCTCATGCTCCAGGCTTACCTGCCCTGAAATTTCTGACATTAATTCAGCTAGAGGGGGATGCTGTATTTTTAAGTCCTTCTGCACTTACGAAGACTTCTTGCATCCCCATGACCACGGCCTAGGAGCTCTGACTCCAGTCCAGCACTATGCTGGTACACCACAAACATCGTTGCCAGCATCATGACAACTTGACAAGGCAGCAGCATCCAAATGGCTCTCATCTGGACAGGCTTTGGTAACACGGCCAGATACAAAACACATGCAAGATGTGAAGGGAAGGCTGAGAAACAGCCAGACATTCCCCTGGGATCACAGGAAGCACAACACTGCTGGAATAACACCCTCTGTAGTGCTCAGGAGTCTTTCATCAGCTTTACTGGGTGTTGGACTTCGGCCAAAGAGCATTTGAGTCCACAGGGGATGAGGACATCACACAGCTCTTGGACATGCCTGGAAAAACCCACCTCAGACAGTGACAGCACGAGTAGAACAGCAGCCTAGGAAGAGGCCATCACTGGCAGCACAGTTTAAACTTGGCATGAGTGGCTGACTATCAAGGTGTCAAAGAGGGTGACAGGGCAAAACAGGATCCCTCAGGATCAGGAGGTTTCCTTACGCATGAGCAACTCCTGTTGGATTCAGAGTTAACCCTCAATGTTCACGTGTGAGTAGGATTTGGCTTCGGGACCAAAGCAGTAGCAGATGCTGCAGGGTCAGAGAGGTGGACAGGCAAAGCTGCAGGCGGGATCAGAAAGACACGCTGTGGTTCAAGGCTGTGACCCTTCCATACAGATTTACTGGGGAAGGCCACGGATCACTAGCACACAGCAGGCAAGCTCCCAGTTACAGCAGAGGGTAGTACACAACTTCTTGAGGTCAGATTTGGGAAAGACAGACAATAACATTAGTGTTAGACCAGAAAGCCTGCAGGGCATTTTGCCCTAAGATAGGCTGAAGAATAAGTGCTGCTAACAATGGCATGGCCCAGATATTCCTGGAAGTGTTGGCTAAACGTTATTCACTAAATCATCACTGAATCAGCCAAAGGCAGTGCTATTTTAGACCTGCGTTTGGTAAGCATTGTAGAAATTATGGGAGAGCAGACGAGAGAAAGAAAACTTGGCCTGAACTAATAATAAGTTGATTCAGATCAACTTAAATTGAGGGATGAACACAGGTCTTGAATTAAGAATTGAGAACCAGGACTGACCAGCAGACACTGCTGCGTCTGAAATGACAGGGGAAACAGGGTGAAATGGGAATTCCCTGCAATCAAGCTGACTCCAGTGAGAACAAAGAGGAAGAGCCCTATTTAGAAATAAAACAGGCAAAAGAAGGAAGAATCAAATCTGCTGAGCAGGGAAGCTGAGGCTCAGCATAATTAAGATGCATACCTGGACAAAATCACAGTGTGGTCTCCATCCTTTTCTGAGACTAAACACATGGTAGGGGAGCAAAACTCAAGATAAAGGAAAGAAAATAAAAAGGTGGCAGCAGTTGGATGGGGGCTGGAGTGCCATCTGGACTGAGTGGGAGGGAAGATGAACCTCTGGGGAGGTGGCAAGTCCCAGCTCTGAAAGTGTGGGATGAAGGGATACAGAACAGGGGGCAAAAAGCAAGAGGGAAGAGTGCAGAAATAGAAACATTTACAGATGAACAAAACTCTGTGGATGTAACAATGGCAGGGGAAATTCCACCCCAGATCCAGAAGGACTGACCATAGGACATGATGGGAGAACAACTGATAGTGAGGTCTGAAGGGGTGAACAAAGATCACAACAAGACAGGCTGATCTGGTTGTCCTCTCTCTCACAGACCTTAAATCCACACAAAAATCTCTGCAGACTTTCAGGTATAAGGGTCTCCACGTTATTACTTTCACCTTCCCACCTCATCTTTCAAAAAAATAATAGAAATGCTTAAACACAGGGACTGATGCAGATGTGATCACCTGAAGGTCAGTGAAGGACACATAATGCCCTCTCCGGGCAAACTCTCAATGACACAGCCAAGGATGCCAGGTTTTTAACCAACTCCCTGCACTGAGAGATCCCAAATCCTTCCAGTGGGAATGCTGCACCTGCTGGCCTTTCTCCTGGGAATCTCAGAATCAGAGTACCAGGTTGGAAGGGACCTCAAGGATCATCTGGCCCAACTTTTTTGGCAAAAGCAGCCTAAAGAAGACAGCCCAGCAGCCTGTCCAACTTAAATCTTACAAGTGTTCAATGTCAGGGAATCCACCACTTCCTTGCGGAGATTATTCCTATGGCTGATTGTTATTGTGAAAAATTGTACCCTTTCTTCTAGTTTTTTTTAATCTGTGGCCAGTTTCAATTCAAGCTGAGCTTTTGCTTTTCTAAATGCGTCACTGCACACCCTGGCAATGCCCTTGTAGTTCTCAACAGGTATTTGTTCACTTTTCCATCTCTGCTATGCTTCTCTTTTGGATTTGAACAGACTCAGAATCTTGCATTAAGGGTATCTCTTTCTGCACCTGGTTCTCCTACCTTTAAGTGGGATAAACTGGTTTTGGCCTCCCAGGAGAGCGTTCTTGAAAAATTCCCAGCACTCGCTAGCTCCTTTATCCTCCATGGAAGCAAATCCCTCACAACTGAGCAAGCTGAAATTCACTCTTCTAAAATCCAAAATATTTGTCATAGAACTAATCACTAGCATCTCAGCAAGTTCCCAAACCAAGGCTACCCCTAGTCAAGATATTATAAACCAGGTTTGCGACTAGCAAGTCCTGCAGTGCCTCATTCCTGGTTGGACACCCAACACTTGGATGAGGAAGCAGTCCTCTACACATCCCAGGAACTTTATGGATGACCTGTGAGCTGCAATATAAGTCTTCCAACAAATGTCTAGGTAGTTGAAGTCACCCATAAGAACCAGGTTCTGTTGACTCAGAGTTTAAATGACTCAAATATTGCTTCTCTGGCCTCATCATCTTGGTTTGGAGGCCAACAGCAGATCCCTGTAAGATCTCCCTTGGAGACAAACCCTCTGGTCATAACCCAGAGGCATTTGACAGGGCTTCCACAATCACCACAGCTGGCTTCTATACAGTCAAGGTTCTCCTTAACACAGAGCAAAGCCCCAGCCAGGCACCAAGGACTTGTCTTTGCCTCAGACAGGGCACCCAACTTTAGGAAAGCCATGTTAATTCCTGCCCATCAGCCTGCTCAGAGGCTGTTTGCTTTCCTGCCACATGCTGCTTTCCCCTCCGGATCTGGTTACAGCTCTGTTATTCGCCTGTGTGCAGGACAGGGGGGCAGGGACCAGTTTTAAGGCTGGCTACATGTGGCACACTGGTACTCATGGTTTGGGGGTTGAACTGAGGACAGTCCCCCACTTGTGATGAATCCATGAGAATAAGCCTCAGGAGAGGTTTACCCCCAGCTGCGCTCTCACAGCATGGTGGGCACCCTCAGGACACCCACGCCAATGGGGTGCACATGTGCATGAGATGCTTGGATCACGGAAAAGCACCATTTTGGGGATGTTTGCACCCTGAGGGCAAGGCTGGCTCACTGTCTTGCCCAGCTACTGGCTACCAAGCATGTGGTGGGCACCACAGTCCATCTGAGGGCCTCCTGGGATGGCTCTGCTGGGAATCCCAGCACATCTCCATGTGCCTGTGTAGCTTCCTGGCTGTAACTGAGGTACCACCAGCCCTAGGACACCTTAGGAGGAGGTAAGGGCTTTGAGAAACACACCTTTGAACCCAGGCACCAGCATTTTGTCCAGGTAGCATTTCAGTTTCCAAAACCAAAAAAGTTCTGATGGTTATGGGTATTTGATAGACCTATAGTCTGTCCTGAGCTCCTGAGGGAGCCAATCCTGCACTGCAGAAAGCACCAAGACCAAACACCAACAATCCCAAATGGCCAAGTGGTTCTGATGCCTGACACAGAGCCCATCACATTACAACCAAGCCAAAGTCCCACAACATTGGTTCTAGGGATTATTGTCTACTCTCTCCCCAGGAACAAGAATCCACTTGTTCCTCTCCACCTGCCTCAAATTGAATTCGCTTAAGGAGAAGGAGACCAATTCACCACAAATATCATCCAACATCAGCACATTGCTGGAGGGGAGGGGACAACTTTTCACAGTGGCCTCACGAGGAGGCACCTAGACATGGCCCCATAGCACAGACGTCCTCCAAGAGCCAGAAAGGGCTTGGAGAGGCGACGGCAGCAGGAAGAGGGGTGCTGGGTCAGGACCAGGCACACACAGCAGAGAAGTGCAGGGCTGTGGGAGGGAGCAGAAGGCTGTGGTGAGGCTGATTGAAGGAGGCATGAAGGGAGACAAACAAGGGAAGCGCGGCCTCTGGCTCGGCAGGGACTACCTGACCTCTCCTCCACGGGGGCACAGCAGCTTTGGGCTGACGCCGGCAGCCTGCCCGCGTCCTGAGAGCTGCTGCTGTCTGGCAGGGATGGGAACAGCAAAGCCCTAATCGGAGAGGACAGCTGGACTGCAAAGCTCCCTGTGTGCTTCTCTGCCAAGCCAAGACATGGGAGCAGGGGCTGGGACACCTTTCTCCTGCACTGCACACACACCAACGGGTCCCAGCGCTTCGGGTCACCTCCTGGGGTGGACCTGCCAGAGCTGTAACCCTCCATCCCCAGTGCTCAGCAGGGACACACAAGCTCTCTCTGCTCCCGTTTTAGGATGGGCACAGCTCTCTCCTCCCATGCATGGAAAGAAGTGCGACCAGCAGGACAAGAGTGGATTCTTCCCCTCTGCTCTGCTCTTGTGAGACCCCACCTGCAGCGGTCCAAAGCTCAGGGTCCCAGAGATGCAGCATCCAGCTTTTGGGCCACCAGCATAAGGAAAACATGGACCTGTTGGAGGGAGTCCAGAGGTGATCAGAATGCTAGAGCACCTCTGCTGTAGGGACCTATGTCACATAGGACACCCTGTGCCACCAAGAACTGACCCACAAATTTCGCATTTCTTACAGCCTTTCAGCCCTAAAGCATCATTTGGCTCTGCCAAACAACCAAAGCCTGTACACAACTGAAATTTAATACAAAATAAGCCAAACGTTGCCCAAAAAGCTGCTGCAGGAGCCTGGTTTAGAGCTTGTGATAGCAGCGGTGATTCAACCCATGAGGCTTCCTTTTCACCCCCTCAGGGAGGACAAATCCATGCAAGTCCCATAAACTTCCTGCCTTGTGTGACAATCCTCATGTTGCTTAAGCATAATGGGCCATCAACTTTCCCCTGGGATAAATTTGTCCTGGCAAACTGTCTTTTAGCGCTCTACATCTTGGGGGAGTTGATAGCATTTGGGGTTTATTTTAATGGGAGTCAGTAGCCATGATCAATTGTAAAAGCTCTATTTCCACGGAAATGGGAATTTAATAGATTTTTGAAAATGGTGGTTATTGACCCAATGGGCCTTAATGGCTTAAAAACCATCTGATTGTTGTGTGTATGAGTAAATGCATATGATTTTCAAATGAATACTGGAATAGGTAGTAAAAACCCATTTAAATTGCCAGGACCTGGTCAATAGGGAGTTTCCATTTGCTTCTTTGGCTTTTCTATTTCTATCTGAGTGAATCATGGCCACCTCTTCCTCAGAGAGGCTCACCATTTCCTCACGGCTGAGATCATCTGAACACACACAGCCCATCTGAGCCCCATCAGGGCGCAGGGATGTCTTTCATTAGACATCAGGGCAGTGATGCAGAGCCGGGCTCCCAGATGCTCCCACCGTGGGAGCACAGGACACATGGACCATCTCTCACGGATGATGCACCCCTGCTACTCACAGGGAGATGAAAAGACACATGTGCCTCAGACTGCTGGGTTTAAACTCAGCCTACAGGCTCTCAGCTGACAATCCTACGTGGAAAGTTCTCAGACAGAAATCTTGGTTTGTCTGGGGTTAACACATACCAAAAACACCAATGGGAGGGAACTCCAAAGGAATGTACTAATTACTAAGTAATCCTGGAAGCAATGGACAGGCTAAGCCCTGATATTTATTCCATAGAGTCTGTGGGCACTGACTGAAGTCCCCCCACTCCAACTAGGGCAGGTATTTAGGGTTATCGCCCCCACCAGCTCTCTAACATCTACCAAGGCTCAGCACAAGGCTGAGCTATTCCCCACTGTTCTCACCACAGGGGCAGCTTTCCTCTCCTGGCTGCCTTTCTCATGAACCTGCAGGAACAAGACTTTTATCTGTTTGGAACCAAACTGTGGGTTCAGCCACTGCAAAGAGGAGAGACAAAGCCACGTATGTGCAGAACAGCAAGGCTGGGTGAGTGTCATGGCCATAAAATGAGGCAATAGAAAAGAAAAAAAAAAAGAAAAAACCAGAAAAGTCTGAAATTTCAAAGGGGCATCTATCCTCCTGCTCTCTCTCACCTTCCCCTTTAAAAACCCAGCATAGCAGGAATTAGAGAGTTCTGAACAACAGCCTCTTGCTTCTCATCATCAGTGGAACAAGCAAAGGAGACAAATATTGCAGGGCAGCAGCTGCTTCCACCCCAGTAATGGGTCTCCCACTTTCATGCCCAACTATCATGGATTGGTTTGGGTTGGGAGAGACCTTAAAGATCACCTTGTACCAAACCCCCTGTCATGGGCAGGGACACCTTCCACTAGACCAGGGTGCTCCAAGCACCATCCAATCTGGCCTTGGACACTCCCAGGGATCCAGGGGCAGCCACAGCTTCCCTGAGACATCAACCCTGAAAACAAGGAAGATCAGTAGTTCTGGGGAGTTAATCAAAATAATTCAAAAGAAATACTTAAAGATCCAGTTTGGAACCATTTAGGACATGGAAAAGAATCCTGCCAGGGAGAAAGGCAGTGAAGCAGCAGCTCAGGGAAGGAGGGGAGCCCAGTATTGTCCTCTGAAGGCCAGCACAGGCAGCACCCCAGCTCCAGCACCCACCAACACACTTGGGAAAGGCTCGCTGTCCACAGCACAGGGTAAGCACTCGCCTTTTTCTGACAATGTTGATGCTGGCTGGTGTTACACAGAACATGTGTGAGAGAGGGCGAGTGAGAAGCGCCAGGGGAAATGGAGAAATATGTTTGCAGCCCCTTGCGGTTTTGGGAGGCAGAACTCAACAGTGGCAAGTTATTCTAGAGCAGGTTCCAAGCTAAACAAAGCCAGGTATGGTTCCCTTTCTGCCTGGATTGTTTGTTTCACAGCAAAATAAAAAAACATCCCAGGCCAGGACCAAGTTTAACAGCACTTTTTGCTTGTTTTAGGCTGCACAGATCAGCCCCATCCCACCTCACCTACAAGAATAGATCTTAAATCAGTTTTCTCTTACTTTTTGCCTGCAACAAAAATATGAAGCAACATCTGAGGTTCAGGGAGGTCTTAAGGTGTCTGAACACAAGTCAGGGTTCCCCAGGAGCCCAAATTTCACTGCCAAATTTACAGTGCAGTTCACAAACCACTGAGGGAAGGCAGAGGGGACAACACCAGTGGGTGCAATGCTCCTGGCCTCCCCCAGCACTGCATGGGCTTCACATGGCTGAGCAGAGTCTCGGGGCCAGGAGGCTCAGCAAAACACTCCAGGCAAAGGGAAACTGCATAGTTTTTTGCCTTGCATTTAGCCAGGACAGAGCAGCTTTATCCCCCTTTATTAAATGCCTCTCATCCCCACCCAGGGAGACTGGAGGCCAGATGGCAGCACCTCACTGCTGCACAACTCAAGGGGAAGATGTCCAAGACTTTTGTGCCTCAGTTTCCCTTGCCCACAGCACAAGCAGGAGTTAGCAAACACCTTAGAACATGTGACCTCTGCTGTGCAGGGTTTTCCAAGGAGCTCAGAAAACTGAAGCTCCCACATCCCACTGCTGTTCAATGGAAAGCAAGCGTCCAGCTCTTCACCAGGTGCTTCCTCCTCTCCCACCCATCTCCCAGAGCACTGGAAGAAGAAAGACCCTTCAACAGGGCTGACAACAGTGGATGAACTTGCTAAGCAGGGATGATGTTCCCAGGGCAATGTGCCAACAGGTCCTAGTTCATCTACAAGGGGAATCACACAGCCCTGTGGTCAATAACCCCCTCCTGAGGCACTCTTCACCACAATGGCAATGCCCAGTCTTCCCAAAAGATCCCAAACTCTGCTACATCCACACTAAACTGCTCACTGAAGGGCAAAAACTTGCAGCCTTTACATTGGTCAGTGAAGAGACCAAGAGAAAAAAGAAAATAAATCCATTAAAGCCAAATACCTCTTCTTTGCTTTATATATATATATATTTATTTTCTTAAGGGCAAAACCAAGTCCCAAGCCTGCAACTTATTTTTAGACCCAGGCAATTGGGTGTCCCAGCTGGAGCACGGAGTGCACAAGCCAGCATTCTAAAAATGCCTTCCTCACAGATATAAAAAGGACACAAGATAATTTATTGGGGAAATTCTGTAATGTAATGATCATACATTAACTGCAAACAAAACCAAAAATATTCAAGGTTGCCTCTGATCCCCAGCACAGCCCTTGGGAGGCAACAGTCACAAAGATTCAGCGTCCTCGTCCTTTCTAAAGCTTCCAAAACAAGTCCTCTGCCTTGCACTGTCTTGGTGGGTTTGGGTGATGCTGGACTCATTCCCTCTGTCCCAACACCCTCTGAAAAAGGGCAATTTGATTTCCTAAATAACAGTCGTGGCTGGGCCAAGGAAAACTAAAAGCAGTATGTTCACTTAAGGACTCCAGTGGCCGCAGCTCAGCCTGCCAACCCAACCCGGATTAAATCATCCCAGAGACCCCACAAACGCCCAGCCAACACTGTCCTACCAGACATCCCGGCCAGGACGGCTGCTGAGCTCCTGCCACTTCGGTTCCTGGGGTCTTGCCAGCCTGGCCAGGGTCTCAGCCACAGTCCTCCACCCACAGGAGGGTACAGTGGGACGAGGAGGAGTCCTGGGGAGGGCTGACAAAGAGCAACCCCTCCCAGCCATCGGACACACGCTGTTTCTTCACAATTGCCATCCCGATACAATCGGCCCCCCTCAAGTGAGCCCCCCGAGCCAGTGGTGCTCGCTAGAACAATAGCCCACATCTGGGACAGCTGTTTTCCCCGAAAGCACCCAGGCTGCCTCCAGCCGCCGGGTAGGGGTCCTGCGCCCTCGCTCACACGCGGATTGTGTTCTCCCTCTGCCGTGGAGACGTGGTCACCCCTGGGGGGACCTGGCAGGTTCCTCGAGGAACACACTGCCAGGCAGCTCACGGGAAGGCTTGTGAGACTGAGTGAGACTCATCCTCCAGCAGAAGCTTGTTGGAAATTAACCCCTGAGCCTTCTACCTTGGCAAAGAAAGGAGTGTATTACTGTGAATTTATTTCCTACTTTTAGCACCCAAAAAAAGCAGGGAAGAACACTCGGGCACAAGAACAAGCTGCTTTGGCTAGAGCCAAAGCCAGGGACTGGGAATCACCCCTTGGACCTGGACACCTCTAGACACTCATGCTGCTCTTGCAGCCCCTCTCCTCTGCTCCCAGGGCTAACAGAGCCCTGTCCCCACCAGAAGCCAGGTTGATATGGAGCCCTCTGCCTCTCAACTCTGCTCCCAAGACCTTGCACAGCTCCTTGGACAGTGCTTAGTTCATAACTCCTGGAAAAAAGTCACTCCCTGAGTCCTACTGGCCTGATGTCACGATGAAGGGGCTGACTCAGACCTTGTTTTGCCACACGTACCTTTAGATAGAATCTCCATGCTGGAGCCCTCATCACCACATCCTCTGCCGCAGCAAGGCAGTGTCTCATCATCCCAAGCCCTCCCTCTTGGGAGCAAAATCCCACTGCTGGGCTCACATGACTAGGAACATGCCAAACACTTTCCAATAAGAGAATATCCCTCTCCATAATCTAATAATTTGAGAGGGTCAAAAGCAAATTTGGGGTCTTCATCCCCAAGCAAGGGCTCTGAGTGGACTGAGCCACCCTGGGCACATTCAGATGGATGTAACCTCCAAGTCTCACCATGAGCAAACAGCTTGATGGACAATGATATAACGGGCTCTACCAAGGACATTCGCTCCTGTCTTTGAAAAGGTTTGACATCATTAATCCATGGGAAAGCTCAGAGAGTGGGAGCTTTCCTACGAGGAAAGAGTAAGTTTTCCAGTGAGCTCAAGTTCAACCACTCTCAAGAAA
Source organism: Sclerurus mexicanus (assembly GCA_013396755.1). Taxonomy (NCBI): domain Eukaryota; kingdom Metazoa; phylum Chordata; class Aves; order Passeriformes; family Furnariidae; genus Sclerurus; species Sclerurus mexicanus. The sequence continues at coordinate 367,472 of VWZF01001882.1, read as the reverse complement.
TTTTAAAGCACCCACCAACAAACCATCAGGCTCCAACAAAATGTCCTCCACCCTTCTAGTCCAGCAGGCCTACTAGAGAAGACAAGCAACAAGCTCAGAAGCCACTGCCACCTTTGGTGTTCCCAAAGCACCCATCTCTTCACCACTTACAAGCCCCAAGTCCAGCACTGAGGCTTTGTTCTTCAGGAACACCAGGACAATATTCAGGTATGGGCCAGTAGGACCCCAGGAGGTGCCAGAGGGAGCTCAAAGGCAGCCAGAGCTCAGGCCCTGAGCAGGGGACCTCCTAACCAGGCTTTCCTCATGGGACTATCATAGCCTCTTCTCCTCCACACTTCACAGGCATGAAAATCCCTGAAAACACTCTCTCCGTCCACCTTTCAAGTGACCAACCACCACAAGCAGCAGACACCTACCAGCATAAGTCGAATCTATGCTTTGCAAAGTGTTGGTGACCTCAGATTGTACCCAAATCTTCTAATTTTAGAATAACATGACACATACCTGAGCTCCTTCACAGCAAGAGAAGGGGAAAGGGAAGCGAGCAGCTACTTTGAATGTTGCTTTACCAGCTGGTTGGGATTAAGGTCTGAGCAGGTCAGCTGTGGCCCTTAAAAATGCCATCATTGCCCCACCTGCTGTCAATTTGACACCCTTTATGCACTCAGTTCCAACCACTCTCAGCTGAACATCTCCTGACAACAGGCTGCTCAAGTGCCAGGGAATAGCTCGGAGTGATTCTTTCCTCTTCGGGGGTTGTCCACCAGAGACATCTAGTGAGGTTAATCTGGATCGGCTTTTGAAGACAAGGCTTAAACAGCGGGAGGTTCCCAAGCAGCCTTAACCCAATTAAGCGCCCCTCCCTTAGGATGGGAGGCCAGCTAAGCTTGCATTAAAACCCATCAAGTGTCTTGGTAATCAGGTACACTTCAACATCACAGCCCTGGTCATCCCAGCGGAGGCCAAGGCTGGGGGCACCTCATCATTTTTCACCTCCTTTTGTCACTTTGGTTATTTGTGCCATTACTTTGGGCAGCGAGATGAAAGGCCCAGCAGCTGAGTCCTTACCCACTTGGCTCTCCAGACTCCCCTCTGGTTTCTCTTTTCACATTAACTGTGTCACACCCCAGACTCTCAGTGACTAACTGCTCGAGGGGGACCCTCGCTGAGTGTTAATTGCAGTTAATGAGCTGTTGCTGCTTTCCTTCCAACAGCACCGATTACAGCAGCGCTCAGGCTCTGCAAGAAGATGCGAGTCTGCGGAAAATCAAGGCAAATTTTACTCCAGCCCCTGACATTGCACTGCCAGAAGCTCCTGGAAAATGCTTTACCTTGAGATGAGACTGGGTGAAGGATGACAGTCCTCCTGATGTTGCCTATCCCCTTGTTCCTCCTGTGGTGGGTCAGACTGACTGACAAGTCCCTGACCTGCTTCCCAAGGGTCCTGTTGGCATGCCTTGCAGGGATGTCTACGCAAAGCTCTTCACCTGAATTCTTACTCAAGCCTCCCTCCAGCCACAGGTGCACAGTCCCACGGGTAGGTTTTACATGTGGGTGGTGGCCCAGCTGGCTCAAGGCACAGCAGGACTTGTCCCATGTGCTACCAGAGGAGGCACAGGAAGAACTTGGCAAGATGCCTCCATGACCACTGCCATAATTTCATTTCATTTCATTGGGGCAGCTCCTGCCTTGGCCACAGTTGGCTTCATCCCCACTAGAGATTTTACAGAATCTTAGAATGGTTTGGGTTGGAAGGGACCTTAGAGTTTATCTTGTTCCACTCCCCTGCCATGGGTAGGGACACCTTCCACTACTCAAAGCCCCATCCAACCTGGCCTTGAATACTTCCAGGGATGGGGCAGTCAAAGATTCTCTGGGTAACCAGTGCCAGGGCCTCAACATCCTCACAGGGAAGAATTTCTTCCTGATACCCAACCTAAACCTGCCCTCCTTCAGCTTAAAGCCATTTCCCCTTGTCCTGTCACTACATGACTTTGTAACAAAATAATAATAATAATCCATTCCAAAATGTATTTCTCTCCCTTGCTAAGCATGGGGGAGGGTATATGCCAGCACCAGGCGTGGCCCTGGAAGTGTACTGAGATGTCCACCAGCTAAGAAGCACTGGAGCCATCACCGTTCCTCAGCCTTTTCCCTCTGATTTGCCTCTCTCTAAGCTGCAGCCCAGGGGAAGGGGATTTTAAATGACGGATGTGTTAAGATGGTAAAAGCTTTTGCGTGAATGCTTACGGTCGTTCAAGTCAAGACAAGGTATTGAGACCCTTCACAAAAATGGACTAAATCTGTCTACAGTGCTGGTAAGAAATTGCCCAGTGTCTCACTCTGACTTTCTCGTTTTGATTATTTTTGGCCATGCTAAGAAACACTCAAATCCAAACCACTCTTTGTGAACACCTTGAAATGAAATAAAGCAGAGATGATTTAGTTCATGAAAGGAGATCCTAAGATTTTTGTCTTGCCACCCCTGTGTGAAAGGAGATGCAGAGAGCACCTCCTGCAGCAGAGGTTCCCTCTCCCCCCGCTCTCCCAAAGCCACAGCTCCCCCCTGGACTCTGGCACAGGTTTGAAAGAGCAGAGATGTCTCGGGGAGCAGCAGCCAGCTCACTTGCTTGCTCTCCTCCTGTTACAGACCCAAAGCTGTTGTTCCCATCAAAGCACCTGGCTCCCATTGTGCCGCCTTTCCGCAGTTTGTTAAATTTTATTTCGCGTTATTTCTCCCGTTTTGGCTTCCACTCTAAAAATCCTTCTGTAACTTCGCCAGCTGCCCCGCTCCTCATAAATGTTCATTTAAGTATAATACCTTACAGCAAATGCAGCAGCACCCGCTCAGCAGGAGCTCTGCCTCAACAAAACCCCTCGGGCTGAGATCTCCTGCTCCTGTATCTTGGGGTTCATCCACCAGCTTTGAGGGAACACCAACGAGCCTGGCCACACTCTTGGGCAAGCTCAAGCTCACCTTGGTTTTTCCCAAACCCAGTTTCCCAGTGGTTTCTCCACAAATGTATATATTCTTCCCCAGGAAGGATAACAAGGGTACCCTCAGCAGAGATGACCCCAGGGAGGGGGGATGTCCACCGGCATCACCAGTTTGGGCGATGTTTTGAGCAACCTGGTCTAGTGGGAGGTGTCTCTGCCCATGGCAGTAGGGGTGGAAAGAGATGGTCTTCAAGGTCCCTTCCTACCCAAACCGTTCTGTGACTCCTTTATTCTGTGATCCCTGAAGAAGCCGGCCCAAGGCAGCTCAGAACAGTTCAGTGGCAGCAGGATTCAACTCATGCCCCCACATTTCCCAAATGCCTGGCACATCAGGTTTTGTTTTTCAGAGCTTAGCCTACAAACAATCAATCTTGTCTTCTGCACAGACCAATGAGGTCTGCAGAAAGAAAATTGCAAAAGATTTGTTATTTCCCTAGTGTTCCCATTTTCCCATTCCTTTCCCACAGAAGCAAGGTTTTTGTTTTGTTTTGTTTTCTTTCCCAACTTTCAGGGGAAAATCCTGACAAATGGAAGCCCTGATTCATACCAGCAAAAATTTGGCCTTTTTTAATTTAAGGTGGAGCCCTTTTTGTCTGAGGATGAAAACATTTCTCTAACTGTACATGGAGGGCAAGGACTGAGCTTTGGCCCTGCCAGAGCCAAGGCCAAGTGGTGTTGGGTGCTGACGGCCACCCTGAGTGGAGGGTTGTTGTGCAGGCTGGAGCGCTGTTCATCTCCATGCTCAGGAAAGCACTGCTGTGCTGGCTCACAGGATGGGAAACAAGGGGACAGGCAGGCACAAGGTGGCAATGGTGGCTGTCCCCAAACAGACTTCCAGAGGTGGAAAAACATCTTCTGGAGGTGCTGCTCAGGCAGAGAAACAGTGTGATGCCTCCCTCTGCAGCTGGAATGCATTGGAAGAAAGGATCCCCATCCTTCTGTGTTTTCTCAGGCAACTGAAGGATGGGTGAAAAAGGGTCAGAATGGGAGGAGAGGAAGCTCCGCTCCTCTCCATGACCACCACCCAAGCAGAGATACCTGCTTCTTTCCTTCCACCATGTCCCGTCCAGGAGGAAGCAGAGAGAAGCACGAGGTTTGGAAAAAAGGGATTAATGGCCACAGCCTACCTGCTCCCACAGTGCAGGGAAAGAAAGGGAAGGAGAAAGAAGATCAAAGGAGCAACGTGTCCCTAAAACCCTCCCTTGCAGCTTTTCTCCATAGATGCTGCCATCTGCACTGCACCACTCCCGCTCCGGTGGGCACCTCCGCCCGGCACCGGGAGCCGGCAGCAGGGAATGAGCAATTTTCTCTGACACCGAGACAGAAAAAGGCTTTAAAAAAAAATAAAAAAAAGGAAAAGCCATGACTTTTTTTTCCCTTCCCTGTCTCCGGCCAGAAAGCACATTTGGCAGAGCCCTGAGTACTGGAAGCCATCAGCGGGACTGTCGGCACTTCAGAGGCTCCGGCGAGGAGGGCAGGTGTGCATGAGCCACCAACCACACCAGGGACACTGTCCCCAACACTCCAGGGTCCTCCACCATGTGTGGGAATTCCCCTCTCTATCCCACCCCAGCTGCTGCCTCCAAAGGGCCCTGAGGAGAGCAAGGGTTCCCTAACGCCACGTGTTGATGCTCCATGGGTTTTGCTCCATGTGGATTTTGCAAGGTACTTTGCACCTGCAGCACCCAGTAAAGGCACATGTCCCATTCTGACCATGCGAACCTCCCTGTGGGCATCACTCCCCAGGGCAGGATCTGGGGAGGCTCATATGAACCCACCCACACGTTTCCAAATCCTGCGCCTCACATCTACCACCATGACCTCCTCCTCCCCTCTCCAGCATTCAGGGAAGGCATTTTGAATACAAATGAATAAACCAGACTTTGGGCACATCCAGGGAAGCTGGGGAAGAGGCAGATACCACCCCACTATATCCAGTGCAGGGGATCAGGGTAAGCAGTATTCTTTGCTCTGCCCACCCCAGGGATGCCCACAGTCCCACTGGCATGTAGCCAGAGGCTGGCAGCTCTGCACTGGGAATCCCACTGTGGGGGTTTTCTCCATGACCCCCGACTCATTTTAGGGGACGGAGGGAAACACTTAATGACAGGGCTTCACAAAGAGGTGCCGTGACCCGTCGTAGGATTTACTTCCTTTGATGACAAGCACACCCATCCCACAGGAAAAAAACAACGCCTTTGCCTTCCCACACTGGAAAGCCACTGGTGGAGGATGCATCCCATCCCTTGACATACCCCCCCCCCATAAGCCCCACACCTACCGGTGGGGCGAGTCAGGGTCGAAGCAGGTCCTGGCCACATCGGTGGCCCACGGGTCACAGCAGTCACCATCATCGAAGTCGTCCAAGACGTTGTTGCACTCCATGTGGCAGACACCGTCGCGGCGCTTCCAGGAGAAGCAGCGGCCGGGCCGTCGGCAGTCCCCGCCGTCGTAGCCGGTCAGGGGGTGCTCGCACTCGGGGTCACACCTCTCGTTGCCCACCTTGCTGGGCTCACAGCCCAGGAGGACGGCGCGGCGGCGCAGGGAGGAGTTGTGCACGTCCAGCAAGCTGAGCTGCCAGGAGATGTTGTAGGGTCGGAAAGCTTCGCTCAGTGCCTGGTGTTGCCGCCAGATCTGCTCCCAGCTGACCGTCGGCCGCCCGCCGTCATCCTCGGCCAGGTTCACCACGCGGTACCGCACCACCTTCCAGCTGCGCAGCGGCCAGTGCTGGTTGTAGTGGGAGACCAGCTCCACGTTATCGCAGGCAGTCTGCCCGCACGCAGGGGGGCCCAGAGGCCGCAGGACCGGGGACGGCGGCGACAGCAGCACCCACTGCTGGGGGAAGGCGCCCTCCCGAAAGGGCACCCAGTGTTCCTCCGGGGCGGCAAAGCCCGCGGCCAGAGCCAGCCCTGCCGCTCCCTCTGCCACCTCCTCTAGGAAGGGACGCTGGAGGTGGGATTGGGACAGGGCACCACGCCACAGGGCCAGCCCAGCCAGGTGTCCCCGGAAAGTGTGTGCGGTCCCCCAGGCGTCCCCCCCCAGCAGCAACGTGCGGCAGGAGGACATGAAGGTGCTGTGCAGGGGTCCCTCCTGCCCTCCGGCACGGCCGACCCGCACCCCGTCCACATAGAGGGCCATCCATCGCCCATCATAGCTGGCAGCCAGGTGTGTCCATGCCTCGGGGCGGTAGCGGTGGTAGGAGGTCACCTCGGTGGCAGTGGCTGCCCGGTCTGTGCGGAGGGAGAAGAAGAAGCGAGCATCCTTCTTTCCACCGAGCTGCAGGGCACGGATGCCCAGTGCCCAGCCCTTATCGCTGGCCGTGTGCGAGCAGTTGTCGAAGACGCCTGTAGTGGGTCAGGGAAGGGAGTGGAGAGAGAGGAAAGCTGGTGAGGACTGGAGAGCATTGTCACTCCTCCCCGGAGCGCGAGCTGTGTCCTCAGTGACGGGTAAATGAAGGTGGCCAGAGGCTGGGTAGGGGATGCTGCACCAGGGGGATACTGTAGCCCCCATTCAAAATCATTTGGATGAGTAGGTGGAGTAGCCAGGAGAGATGGCAGAGCCAGAGAGTTGTGATGAAGAGGGGAGAAAGAGCATGGATGGGAGGAGAGGCTGAAGAGCAAGGTGTTTCTGAGCTGCTCTCCGTAGGAGTGCTCTGGCGGCATGGGATTAGAGGCTAAGCTTTTTATCTGCGGGCCAAAGCTTTTAAGAATTAGAGCACAGCAACCCAAAGGAAAACAGCCTCCTCCAGGGACTGCTTCCCCAACAGCTTCCAGGCAGATTTACAGCTCTCCTTTACGCTCCAGTTTCCCTCCCAGTCATGCCTTCAGCGCAGGCAGGAGACGGTCGGAGGGGGATGTGCTGCCTTCAACCTGGCAGGTACACTCCTCAGCCCCTAAGGTCACCTGAACATAAATCCATTCCCAGGAATAGCTCTGTCTCTCCCTGTGCACTCAAGCATGTTGCAAACTTGGTTTAGGCTGGGCAAGACCTGGAGCTGTGCTGACTTTCCCCCAAACTCACGCTGCTGAGTATCAACAGCCAAGAACCAGAGACTTGCAGGCACTGAGTGCCCTTGGGAACTGGTGGCCATAAGACACTTAAATACCGGCAAGGGCAAATGGACCGCTCAGTGCTTGAAATAAATGCCTCTGGGCTCCTAAAGCACCACCACCAGTTCATGCAGGTCATTGGCTAAGGTGAATGAGCTTGAAGTCCCTCTTTGAGCCCCAACAGTGGCATCTTCTGCGAGCCCCCTGCTCTCCCGTTCATGACCCCAACAAACAGTGTCCCAGTGCTGACGAAACCTGCTGCCATGCTCAGAGACCCTTTTTTCATTCCTGCTGTGGTATTTCTTATTCTCCATCCTATTTTTCCTAGCTGTATGGGTTCTCCTGCCCCTCACTGTACTATTCCCATTGAATGCACTGCCTGCCCACCTCCCTGGCATCAGGGCATTGTGGGGCAAAACAAAGCACTCCTGTCCTGCCCCACTGTCTCACCTGCCCCTGAGTATGCTCAATATGACATTGTGGGGAAACTACCTGCTGCCAGGATTACAAAGAAGCCAGCAGAGAGAGGAAGAGGTGCAGAGGAGTAGGAGTTCCAGGAGGAGCAGGATCTCCTGGCTCTCGTCCACGCAATGTGACTGAAGCCAGGTTACCATGACCCCACATCTCCCCCGCCAGCCTTCATAAACTTGGCTGGCAAAGGTCACACCAAGCCCCGCTGCAGCCCAGGAAGCTGCACCCCTCCCTCCATCCATCACTTTCTCTGAGGGTGAAATGGGTGGTGGCCTCTAAACTATCCCACGGTTGTAACCACCCTGGGCACGGATCCCTGCCACTGCTCACTACAAAGGCAGCCACGCACAAAGCCTCTGTGGGTGGATGGGCTTTGGCCAACTCCTGTTTTCCTGTGGATTGTGAAAGGGAAGCAGAAAGACCAGGGGAAGCTGAGACAGGGAGAAGCCAAAAAGCAGGAGGCAAGTAAAGGAGCCTGGCAGGAGTGAGAAGGCAATGCTTTTGGGCTGGGTGCTGGCTGAAAGGTCCTGAGACCTGCATGTTCCAGAGCCGTCTTTTGGTCCTCACTGGGGCTGAGGAAACAGGCCTTGGTACCTTCTCTCTTAGGAAAACTCATGCATTTCACCTTGAAATGATTCAGAGTGCCCCAAATTTGGTTAAACACTAAAGACAAAATGGGACAACCAGCACCAGGGGTGGAACAGCCTCTGGGTTGAGTGTGAGCTATCATCCTCACAAGCCAGTGCTGGAGTCAGGCCACACCTGGCAGTGCCTGGTGATTTCAACACTGGCCAAAAGAAACTTAAGTGAGCCTAAAACAAAGCATGAGGACTTCGTCAGCATCCTCAAAGTGATTCCATCAAAGTGATGTAAGTAAGGCCAAGGTCAATTCTACACAAGGGTCTGTAAAGCCAGTACAGCAGCCACTGGTGCTTACTAGACATGGCCAGGGATGATTTCTCCACTGCAGCAGAGGCAAAGGAGCGCCCACAGCTGGGAGCCACTGCACAATATCACCATATCATGACATTTCCCCAGGGCCTCCATGAGAAATGATCGGGGGGAGTAGTTTCAAGACCCCAGAATTTGCCAAGGAGCTTGGTATTTTGTCCTGGGGCAAACCGCCAGGAAGGGAAAGAGCCGTTTGTAGAGGAGGTGCAAGGTATCTCCTCAGAACCTGTAAATGCAACTCTGTCTCCAGTCCCTCGGGTGGGAAAGGGAAGCTCTAACCTGGTTTGTGCTGTTCACCAGTGCCTTTGGGTGATGACTTTGGGGTTTGAAACAAAAGTTGTTGGCAACAGCACAAAAAAAGTTGAAGAGAAACGTATCTGTCAGAGAAGGCATCCATGGAGAAAAAGCCTCCAAAGAGATCAAATGTGCTGCTTTGTAAGGACCACACTCCAAGCAGCCTCGCCCACTGGGGCCAGGAGCTTTACAGCACAAGGAATAGCTTTCAGCTATGCTTTGAAACTCAGATACTGGGTGAAATCAACTGCTAAAGCTCTGGACAGTGTGACATAGATCAGGAGCCCCTGACAGTGGTCACCCCTTGGGGCATGCAGTGGGATTCAGCTCTGGGACCCGAGAAGGACATCTGGGTTTAAACACAGCAGAAGTTTAAGATCCTCTGGTGAGGGATTTTCTGACCCAACAAAACTATCTATGATCTGAGTGAAAACAAACCTCAGCCCAGCACAAAGGGAAATCCCTTGGCATTTGCCAGAAGCAGAGCAGGTGTGGATGGAGGGGAGACAAAAAAGGTGGGAGAAGAAACGGCATCACATGAAAGCCCTCTCAACTGCTGCCCAAAATTAAAAGCACATGGATTAAGGACCACCCTCCTTCCCTGCCTGACACTGTCTGTGGCAGGGTGCTGGGGTTATACCCCAGCAGAAATCCCCCCATGCAGGAGGGGCTAAAAGGGATGAACAGCCCCATCCAGGATGGCCCTGAGGCAAAATGTGGCACCTATAAAAAAACCACCAGCCCTGAACCTTCAATCCAGGCAGCAGCCACACCAGCTGACAGGACAGCTTGCTTTCCATAGTCAGAGCTGCTCAGCCTGGTCTTACTTCCCAGGCACTGATGCTGAGAGATGCTCAGCTCTGCGCTGCTTTCCTCCCGCCTTCCCTCACACATGGTCACCTGGAGCATCTCCAGCTCCTCCACAGCTTTGGACCACCTCACACTCAGTCCCTTCTCTCTCAACAGGGCAGGGACAGCAGATCAGAGGCAGACTCGGCACCTGCCGCAGGGCTGGCAGCTGCTTGCATCACCTGCTCACACAAAATGCCAGCAGCACTGGCCTGTCCCCCTTGGCCACCGCAGCCGGCCCCAGCTGCAGGGAGACAGTGGGAAGCGGACAGTGACTCAGCCGGAGGTGCTTGGGGCTGACTCAAGCCCTGGAGCAAGGAAGCTGGGGGATATTACCCAAGTGAATGCCAGGGCTCACGGGTGGTGCTTTCAGCGCTAACGACTGTCCCACCCTCCACGAGGAAATTAAAAAAAGAAAGAATAAAAAAATAATGATAAAAAAATGGAAATGTAAAACCCAACACCTGCAGGCCAGACCTCCAGATGCAAACATCTGTGCTGCTGATGCGATGGCTGGGAAGTGCACTCTCTGCATCCCCAGCTGCTGCCTGCTGGCAGGGAGGCAGCAGGCACCCAGGTGGGAAGGCAGACAGCAATGTGGACACTAAGCAGTTCGGTAGTTTCCTTGTCCGCAGCTGATTTTCCCCTCTTCACTAGCCTTGAGCCCATCCATCCTACCTCTTCCACAGCACGGGTGCCACTATCACCCTATAACCGAGGAAATACACCAATGAAAGGGGCCAGGCAAAGCAGAGGGAGATTCAGTGGAGTCCTCACAAGTGAAGGGAGCGTTAGGATAGAGAGGGATTCCCCAACCACTCGGTCTGGCTGGGGCAACAGAGCAGCCCCCACTGTGGGGACCCCAGACAGCCCATGGGACCAGCACATCTTAGCGGTGCCATCTGTTCTCAGCCCTTCCCAGCATCCCTGCACTGACCTGCCGCGCTTGTACCCAGCCACGAACACCCATCCTGGCACGGTGGCATGAAGCACCACTGCGGGAAGCGCTTCGTGCCTGTGTGCCAGTCTGTGTCCTCAGGCTCTCCATAGGATCCTTTAGGTTAGAAAAGGCCTTTAAGATCAAGTCCAACAGATAACCGAGCACTGCCAAGCCCACAACTAAACCACGTCCCTAAGCACCACATCTATACATTTCTTTAACACTTCCAGGGACGGCAATTCCATCAGTTCCCTGGGCAGTCTGTTCCAGTGCCTGACAACCCTTTTCAGTGAAGAAATTTTTCCCAGTGTCGAACCGAAACGTCTCCTGGCACAACTTGAGGTAATTTCCTCTTATCCTATCGCTTGTTAGTTGGGAGAAGAGAGACAACCGCTACAACCTCCTTTCAGGGAGTTGTAGAGAGCGAGAAGGTCCACCCCTGAGCCTCGTTTCCTCCGGGCTGAGTCCCTCCGTCGCTCCTCACAGGACTCGCTCGTCACTTTCCCCTTTCTTAGTTTGTGGGGGCGAGGGGGCAAACCCCGCTAGAAGGAGCCCCTGGGGCCGCCCACCGCCCCACTGTCGCTTCGCGGAGCCCTGGGGGGGCCGTGCCGGGCCGGGCCGGTCNGTGCCATCTGTTCTCAGCCCTTCCCAGCATCCCTGCACTGACCTGCCGCGCTTGTACCCAGCCACGAACACCCATCCTGGCACGGTGGCATGAAGCACCACTGCGGGAAGCGCTTCGTGCCTGTGTGCCAGTCTGTGTCCTCAGGCTCTCCATAGGATCCTTTAGGTTAGAAAAGGCCTTTAAGATCAAGTCCAACAGATAACCGAGCACTGCCAAGCCCACAACTAAACCACGTCCCTAAGCACCACATCTATACATTTCTTTAACACTTCCAGGGACGGCAATTCCATCAGTTCCCTGGGCAGTCTGTTCCAGTGCCTGACAACCCTTTTCAGTGAAGAAATTTTTCCCAGTGTCGAACCGAAACGTCTCCTGGCACAACTTGAGGTAATTTCCTCTTATCCTATCGCTTGTTAGTTGGGAGAAGAGAGACAACCGCTACAACCTCCTTTCAGGGAGTTGTAGAGAGCGAGAAGGTCCACCCCTGAGCCTCGTTTCCTCCGGGCTGAGTCCCTCCGTCGCTCCTCACAGGACTCGCTCGTCACTTTCCCCTTTCTTAGTTTGTGGGGGCGAGGGGGCAAACCCCGCTAGAAGGAGCCCCTGGGGCCGCCCACCGCCCCACTGTCGCTTCGCGGAGCCCTGGGGGGGCCGTGCCGGGCCGGGCCGGTCCGTGCCGTGTGTGCGGTGCGGGTGCCACCGTGCGGCCACCGCCCCGGGACCCGCCGGGAGCCACGGAC
>VWZF01001882.1:328821-355285 GCA_013396755.1 Sclerurus mexicanus | reverse complement strand
CGCGGCCAGGGGGGCTCCGCCGCGCAGCATCCTCCTTGGGGACGAAGTTTTGGGGGGCGGGAGGTGGGGGGCGAGTGGCTCCGGGGGAGATGGGGGCGCTCAGGGGGGCGGCGGGCGGCAGCGCCGGGGCATAATCCCCCGGCCCCCGCCGCAGCCGCTGCCCCCAACTTTTCCCCGGCACCGCTCTCCTCCCCTCTGCTCCTGCGGGAGGAGGAGGAGGAAGAGGAGGAGGAGAAGGAGGGCGAGAGCACCGCGGTGGGGACCCCCCTTCTGCCTGCAGCCGGGGTTCCCGGGGCACGGCGGACCCTGCGCGGCTCTCGGCGCTGGCCGGCTCTGCCTGCGGGAGCGGGGGATGCGTTAGTCGCCCTTATCTAGAAAGCCCCGAGGCGCTCCGTTCCCCCCCCCACCCTAAGGAGGGGTGTGGAGGGGGGGGCTGCCCTTATTTAAAGATGATTATGTCCAATCTAATAAACCCCGAGCGAAGCATCGCCCTCCCTTCCCTCCGCCCTCCCGGGCGCTGCCCAGGATGCTGGCGGGGAGGGGATGCGGAGGGTACTCAATGCCCGGAGGGCGTTGGGTCCCCTCCGCATCCTCTCCTCGCCCCCGGGGTTTTGGGACAGCACCTGCGCTGTCCCTGCCCGTGTGCTCTCCTGTTGTAGCTCCCACGTCGCCTCCATCCTCCATCTCCATCACCTAGAGGGCAAGAAAGGAAGGTGAAAGGAGGGGATGTCCTCCCTCAGCCCTCCCCCGGCTGAGGGGAGAGGTGGTCTTGGGCTCAGGGTCCCTCTCAGGCAGAGGTTTTCCCGCTTTTTCTCTCTTTCATTATTTTTTTTCTTTCCCAAACAACAGTCCCATCTGTTTGACACGTGCAGAAAGGTGGGCTGGAGGTGCCTTATCCGAGCAAACCACACACAAAAGCCAAAACCCCCACTATGATTGCATCAAGGGAGTGGGCAGCTGCGTGAAAAGCACCTCACTCACCACGCTGCCAGAGGGTACGGTGCTGACACTGCTGGGGAGAGCTTCTCAAAGTATACGGGTGGGAAAACAAGCCCCCAAAGTTTCCTCTTCCTTCCCAGGACTCCCTTGCGCTGGCACACAGCATGGGAGACTAGGAAAGCTTCAGCAAGGAGATTCAGAGAGAAGAGAAATTTTTTTATCCTTTCTTTAAATTATTATTGTTTTATATATTATTTTTTCTCACTCCCAAACACTATCTGTGGCGGTCAGTCTGAAGCAGGGTTGCCAGCGAAAGCTGGGAGGCCCCTTCCAGGGTACAGGCTTTCAAACCAGCGAGGCAGGAGGGAAGGGATTTAAGAACAAACAGCAGGAGCTGGCTGTGTGGGGTTGGGGTCAGGCGTTTTTTGTCTTCTCAAGGTGGGAGGGTGATGGGAGGAGATTGGGGGTGCTGATGCTTTTGGTGGGGGGAGACAGAAAAATAGAGTGCTGGGAAAAGTTGATGTTTAGGAGGGGTGAACACAGTGCTTCTTCAGCCCCCCAGGAAGAAGGGAGGTGGGTGTGAGCACTCAGAGAGGTGAGAGCACGGCAAGGCTGGGCTGGCGGTGTGTGGAGAGGAAGGGAGGACACGCAGGGAGCGAACAGGGCCAGGCAGAACAGGGATGGCTCATGCGAAGTTGTTCAAGCAGCTCCCAAGGACATTTGGGGCGTGAACCACATCCAAGCACAACACCAACGCCCATTGCTCACAGGGAGGTGGTGAGAAGAGGTCTGCAGCTCTCCTGCCTTCTCCAACTGCCCCGGTGCCCATGCAGGGGCACTGGGGGTATGGAGACAGCCTGGCTCATTGGTAAGGTGGCCCAGCAAGGGTTGTCCTGGGGCCAACACCAGCAAGCTCTGCTTACAGTGCGTATTCATTCAGGAATGAAACAAACCCCTGATAACCCTGTCTACCAGGGCCTGATAAGAGAGGATCCCACAGGATGGCTAATTTTGAATGGTGGTGACCTTATTAAGTGGTTATTAATCCTCTTGTCACATAACACCCTGCCCCAGGTACTCCAAGGAAGCAAGACCACAAGACCCTCAGCAGCGTATGCTGCCATCCAAGAGGTTCAGCAGCACTGCGTCCTCAGGGACAGCCTGGCCGAGATGAATCCAATATCAGAGCAATAAAACCCTCAAAAATGCACCCAGGCAAGGACTCTATATATAGGCTCTTGTCTGGGTTAAGCCACACTCTTGACAAAATGACACCTGCAAACAAGTAGCTCTGATGTCTGCAGGGTTGGGATGCAGCAGTAGCTGCAAAGCCCACCAAGGTGCCCACTTTTTGGGGTGCAGATGAATGACAGCAGAGGAAGGCTTCCTGCCACACCCAGCCCCTGGTTTCCCCTGCTCTGCCTGCCGAAGCCTGAGTCCGGATTTAGGAACCATTGGAACACACAGCTGAGATCATGAATCATTACCCTGCTCTGGTTCCAGTGCACTCTCCATCCACACCCAGGCAGGTTCCCCTGGCAGCCTCTGCCAAGGTGGCACTTGGAGGAGGCTGGTGAGGATGAGGAGGGCAGGATCATGGAGGCACCTCACTGGGCTGGCTCAGCATCTGGGGAGCAGAGATTCTGGGAGGCCGTTCCCATCCCAGTACCACTGTGGGCTGCAGAGTAAATCCCTGTCATTTGGATAGGTGGGTTTTTTGGGTTTTTTTTTGCTTTCCAAAAATAAAAAGACACAAAGGGCAATTAACTTGACCAATGTGATAATTTCACTGCCTGCAAGGCAAAGAGAAGTCCTGTGGATAAGGCGAGGGATGCCAGGATGGCAGAGCAGTGGCAATGCACCCTCAGCAGGTTTTCTGTCTCTCAGGAAAGAAAGGAGATCCCAGGTCAGAGCTAGGCTGTCTTGGCTGGGGAATGCAGCAGCCCTGCATCTTCCAGACATCCCTACATGCAGCATCTGGGTGGAGATGTTCCTCCCAGGTAGAGTCCAGCTGCAGTTCAAATCTACTGATGACACTCAGGAGCAGGAGAAAGGGTGCTGGGTGGGAGGAAGGAGGAGAGCAGAGTGGTGTCAGAGGGTAAACTGGGCTGGATATTCCTCATCCCTTCCCCATGTGTTGTCCTTGCTGGCACATCCCTGTTCTTTGGGCCCTCTGGGCTGTCAGTCTCTGCAGAGAGGGTTATTTGGGGTGTGGATTGAATGAGACAGGTTGCTGGCATTGGGCAGGAGCATGGGGCCAGCGGCCTCTGGAAGGAGGCAGAGGGAAGGGGGAGCCCTATCAAAGTGAGAAACTGATGGGGGGTTCTGGGGTGACCCCAACACAGGAGTGGGGTTCCCAGTGCCAGCTCAGCCCACAATGGGGGAAGGTGAAGAGCAGCTCTGGGGCACGCTATAGGGGGGTTGGACAAGATGACCTTCAAAGATCCCTTCCAATCCAAACTATTCTATGATTCTAGGATTTTAGCTTTTCCCCACGCCTGTCAAAAGCCATCAACAAAAGCCTTCCTCTCCCTCCACTCCTCCTCGGGAAACCACCAGCGATCTTGACATGGGAATAAAGGCTCTGGGAGAATCCAGCTTTTTTGTTCGTGGCCAGGCAGCCAAATCCCGCAAGCCCGAGACAGCAAGCCTCAGCAATCAAAGCCACGAGCGACAGCCGACCCCGCTCAGGGCACAGCCCCAGCCCTCCCTCCTCTCCCTCCCCAGTTCTCCTGCTTTTCCCAAGCAGATTAGGAGCCTGTTCAAACGCTCAGGACCCCCGGAGGTCAGAGACGCTGGCCTCCTGCACCAGAGGTTTGCTTGGGAACTCGCTGAGTTTCCTGCTTCTGGTAGGTCTGGAGATAAGCCCTGGTGTGCGGCTGCTGTCGGTGCCAGTGCCAGCAGGAGTCCGCAGTTGCACACCGAAAATGCAGCAGCCAAAGCTCCGGAGCCATAGAATCACAGAACCACAGAATGATTTGTGTTGGAAGGGTCCTTAAAGATCATTTAGTTCCACCCACTACCATCGGCAGGGACACCTTCCACTAGCCCAGGTGGCTCCAAGCCCTGTTCAATCTGCCCTTGGACACTTCCAGGGATGGGGCAGCCACAGCTCCTCTGCTCAACCTGTGCCAGGGCCTGCCCACCCTCACAGGGAAAGATTTCTTCCTAATACCTAATCTAAACCTATTTTCTTGCAGTTTAAAGCCATCCCCCCTTGTCCTCTCACTACACGCCATTGTCAAAAGCCCTGTCCTTTGTGTGTTTGTGCCTCGTAGTTGAGCACATCCTGTAAGGGATGAGAGACAATCAGCGAGCCTTCCCATAGGTGCTCCCCTGGATTCTCCAAGACCTGATAGGAAGGCTGGGTTCCCCCACCCTGCAACACCCAGCAGGGTTTCCCTGTGCTGTTCAGTCTCACAAGTTTGGTGACAACAATTTCTCTGCTGAATTCAGCTGCACCAGCCTAAAGAATTCAATGAGCCACATACACAACCTCAGCTCCTTTGTCAGTGGAGGCGAGGAATGAATTTTAAATAACAGGAAAGAACATCCAGCCAAGGATATGTCTGTTCCATCATCCTCACACCTCACAGCTGCCTTCTCACCTGTGCTGTGAGACACACAGCCTGCAGACAGCGGGTAGCACCCCCAGCGCAGCAGGGATGCAGGGAGCCCATGGAGGAAGCCGAGTACCCAGGCACTGACCAGGACATCAACTAAGGTGCTTTGAAGCCAGTTTGGTGCACCACCATCAGCTGCAGCAATTTCAGAGCAGCCTTGGATGTCACACTAGAGCCCAGAGCTGCAGCACAGCTGTGCTTTGAATGGTACTTGCAAGCCTCCAATAAAAACCACTGGCTTCCAGTTGGGAGGTGGGGATGATGCAGGTGCTCAGCACCTCGCTCACTTCTCTACATAGGGAAGATGTTTCCTACACAACAGCTTCCAAGACTCTTCCTGCCTCCCAAAGTTTTGCACTTCACCAAGAACTTGCAGGTGCTAAATTAAGACCATCTAGAGAACAGGGCATGACCTTTACCAGACGGGGTGTCTCAGATATGGAAAATTATTCCAACTGCTGACAAAAGGCAAGGACTTATCTGCCTTTACGTAATGTAGCTCTTCCAGCAGCCACAGAGGAAAAGCACACATGAAAAAGCAGGAGGGGAAATGAAATCAGCTTCTCACTTCCATTCTGCCACTGTCGTTGGGGAATTTCAGCCCCATTAAGTCAGGACTGTTCAAGTGCAGCTCTGTATCCCAGCTGGGTGGGAAGTGTTTGCCAAGGGAGAGACATGATGCCACACAGCTCCTGTGTCAGCAGCAGAGGCAGGATCACAGAGGAGGATGTGAACTCTGCAGGCACCCACAGGAGGAGCATATTGGTACAAACATAGCAGGAACCAGCGCAGGCTTCCAAAATCCCACCCCAGCAGAGCCAAGTGTGCTGTCAGGAGCTCCAGGAGAGCACCACACTCATGGCAGCTCCAGTGGTAAATCCAGGTGGAATAGTTACACGACCTTGCTGCATTTCCACTGTCCCTGTGCCCACACCAGCATCTGTTTGTTAGCCCTGGTTGGATGTGCTGCTCACATGATAGCATCTCTTCCCTAGTCAAGCACAACTTCCCTTGCAGCAGTGTCAGAGCAATTACTTGCACAAACACCCCTCACCATCTCCCGATAGCCTTTGCTCTGCTCCTGCATTTTTAGACACTTTCCTTGTGTTACCCAGGCAGAAAAGTCATTTACTAAAGCCAGTCAATAAGACACAGAGGGAATATTTAATCTGGCACAGGTATCTGAAGGACAAAAGAAGGGAGAAAGGGCTCGTGCCACCTCAGAGTGCAGCTTTGCATGTTGCAGCTCCTCAAAATTCCCATTTTAAGATCTCTCCATCTGACCTTAGCCAGGGAACAGCTGCAGCAAGAAGAAATGGAGCAGGAGCAAACCAGCAGCTGGGGTGGAGGCAAAAGGGCTGTATTTAGCTTTGCTGTCCCTGTCCTCAAGGTAAAGCAGGATTTGTGGCAGTGTGAATTAGAGATGCGTCCTGATTGCTGGCCCAAACCTGACGGTCATTGGGACATCCTCTATCCCGAGGAGAACCTGCTTCGTCATTTGGCAGTGAGCAATAAAAAGAAGCGTGAAAGAGTTGGACTCAGCTCTTAAAAGCTGGCCGGCAGGGGCTTAAGTATTTGGGGTTTGGAGAAGTTCATCACAACAAGGAAACACCTCTGTCCTCCTCATTCATTTGTAGAAGAGACAAACAAAAATAGATTTGCCAGGAGAGCTGGAGACAGGGGAGAAACGGGGAAGGAGCCACATGCCAGCTACCAAGGAGGCTCAAAGCCTCCAGCTCACAGCTGTGCTGTGGGCCTGCACCCCGAGGCCATTCGTGTCCCACCTTAGGGCAGGTCAGAGCCCTGGTGAAAAGATGGAAGAAAGGATGAGCACACACACAGAAATTCTCTTCTCAAGCAAGGGGAAGAAGTGCTTATTCCAGACTGGGGAAAAGACACCTCCTGGTTTTCACTGGACCAGGGAGACCAAGAGGTGAACTCTGGCACCACCTGTTTTCCAGCAAGTTTCCAGTTGCTTCTTAGGTTGTTTGTTGGACATTGCCCACCTGACTCTGTAACCAGAATGGTTTTGCAGCACCTGCATTGTAGGAGATGGCATCAGACCTAGGTGTGCAGCCCCAGGCCAGTGGCATCTGGTACCTGTGAGTCTACGCGAGTAACAAGAGCTGAAGGCACCAAGAGCATTGGCTCCCTTCAGCCTTTGCAACCACAGTGGATGCCTCCATATTGGGTAGGGGTGGCACTGGTCCTGCCACACTGTACTTTCTGTGCTGGTTCACTGAAGCCCTTGAATCTTTGGTTTCATGCCCCTGAGCCCTTAGCCTTTAGTGTCTCTATCAGTGGTGTCATGATAATGGTCCACCCATGTGGCCCATCTCAAAGCACAGACACATCTTCTGAGGATGCTGGACACCTCAAATCCATTTCAATCCAGAGTGCTCACCACAGCTGTTGAGCAGAAAGGGGCAAGGCATGGGTATGAAAGGCTTGGTCAGGAAAAGTCCTTGCTGGCAAGGACGACTCCTTTCAACAGAGTGCCTCCCTGGGTGCTAAAACCCATTGCATCTTTGTACCCTGCTCTTGCAGTGTTTGTCTCGGATCAGTCAGACCTAATTCGCTCTTTTAAGCTTTATCTCTTGGTCAGGTTTTCCCTTCAGCTGTTTCTGTGGCTCCTTTTGGAGCTGCAGATGCACGAGTGATCTCTGAGTTCCCTCCCGTGCTGCTGGCAGAGCTGGCTGGCAGCATTTGCAGCTTCTGACAGCCTCACTGTGCTGGCAGGAAGAACAGGCGAAGATCAGGAGCCCTGGTCTGGGAAGAGCCAGTAAAATCAGTAATCCATCGCTTTGGATGCAGAACCACCAGGCAAGGCTTTTCCAGTTAAGAATGGAGATGAGAAGGTGTTTGTGGCATGTCCTTCCCATGCAAGCCTCCAGCTAGTGAACCTGCTGCTGGAGAGTCCCCTGCAGCTCAGTATGCCCACCCAGCGATCCCACATTATCTCCTTCTTGCAGCTCACCCTACTGCACCCAACACCACAGCTCCATCAGCATCACCCAGAGTGGTCCTTTGCCTCCTTGCCTTTACCAGGGCCCTGGAGAGTCTGGAAACACGCCATGTCCCACACTAAGGCTGGGGCCACTGGGCCAAGCTGGAGGAGCTCCAAGGAAGCAGGAGTCCCTTGAGCACCACCCATTGCCCAGTGGGGTCTGTGGCTGGGTGCCGCTCCCAGCCGGAGCACAGCTCTCCACCATCGCCACAGGACTGTGGAGGAATGTACTGCTCCTCAGACTGAAGGCAGCTGGGATGAAGAAAGACAAAGCTAAAGCTTCATTTTGCTGGGCTATCAGCGTGCTGGCACTCATGTAACCCTCTTAGTTCAAGCTGGTTAGCCGTGCAGAAAACCTCAGGCCAAACTTATCCAGAAAAATCCCTGAGCAGAGAAGGAGTTGTCCCCATAAGGGGCTATTTGGCAGCATCGCTATCCCACGGCAGTTTGAGGGATTAAAACAAAAAGACCCTTTTGCTGGTACAGAAGGTCCCCTGCGTTAGCTGTCTTTTTCCTGGCATTAAACCATGCTGGGAAAAACGTGCTTTTCCACCTGCTGCTGCCCCTGGGCTGAGAGGGGATCCTGCCTAGATGGGTTTTTCGGGTAACCCCCTACGCTTGCACCTCCGATTTCCCCCGCCGGGCTACCGAAGCACCACCAGCAACCTGGAGGCTGAGGCGTGTCCCCAGCCCACCACGAGGCCACCGTGAGCCCCGTGGGAGCCGGTGAAACGCCGCGTGGAGGGAACCCTTGAGCAGCGGTCCAGGCACATCGCCCGCACGCATCCGCGCAGCCGGCGCGGCGCGGACCTGGCACCCACCGCGCCCGGCGAAGGCGCTGCGGTTCTTGGTCTCCCCCCAGTGACCAGACCACATATAACAAAGCAGCAGGTCTGGCTCGTGCTCGGGAGGTTTCCAGACCCACGAGCAGAGCTCCTGGCTCGCGGAACGGGGTGTATGATTACCAGGTAATTATGCTAATAATGATTTCCCCGAATCCTGCCCACGAGTGAAGCCCTCTCGCTGGCGTGCCGGCTTGCGTTGCAATTTTTGGAAGCACGACCCTATTTCTTCCATATGCCAGCACTTGAAATGTATATATTCAGTCATTAAGGAGCACCGACACCGCTGTGGCAAATGACCTGTCAACAGATTTACAGCAGGAAGTAAGTCACTGCCTCCGAGCCTGCACTCTTAATGTAATTAAAGTCCTCTGTTTGGAATTCGTTGTTAATTAATATTCATGCTCTGTTCCCCATCTGCCATTCCCACATTGCTGGTTCCTTCTGAGATTGATCAGAGGGTTATTAAGGCAACAAGCAGAGAGAAGGAGGGGGGTGGTTGGTGGGAAGGGGCTGGATCAGCTTTTGGTAAGGGAGAAGGATTACATCCAGGACCCCGACTGCTCCAGGAAGGAATGAATGGCTGAAGCATCATCCTGGCTTTCCACATCGTTGGGGGGAAATTAAAGGGATAGTGAGAATGATGGGTCAAGAGATAGACACCATTGGCTGGCTTCTGGACTCTCTCAGGGCTTGCTTCAGCACTTAAGGGAGGAAGAGAAGCATTTCTGGAGCTGGGTGCCAAGGACAAGCTGGTGGTGTGAACAAAGCCTAATTAAAATGAATCTAATTGCTGGCCCTTGTGTTTCACCTGGGGAAGCCACCATGGCAGCCCAGCACCATGAACCAGACCTACTGGC
This sequence comes from Sclerurus mexicanus, assembly GCA_013396755.1. Classification (NCBI taxonomy): domain Eukaryota; kingdom Metazoa; phylum Chordata; class Aves; order Passeriformes; family Furnariidae; genus Sclerurus; species Sclerurus mexicanus. Next base: position 346,014 of record VWZF01001882.1, on the reverse strand, counting down.
ACAGTCGTTTGGGGGTGGAGGCTCAGAGGGAGCTTTCACTGAAGCTGTACTCATCTAGGCAGATGTGAGGACGGCAGGGATGTATGGAGTCTTAATGGACACCAACAACTTTCCCCAGCCTAGAGCAGGGCATGAGAGGACATCTGTGGGGACACCATGGCCAGCTTCTTTGGGTGGGCACAGCCCTGAAAATGACAACACACCAGGTGCTCCTGTTAAAGCAGTCCTGGGCTGCCTCTGGCCCTCGGTGAGCACTGAGAGCTTGCCCCTCCCCTGAACAGGTTGAAGGTCTCCTTCTCTCTGATCCACAGTGACTGTGGCATTTTCACAAGTGCTCAACATGTATCCCTACAGGATCAGACACATATGGGAACAGCCACAACTCCTGCACCAAAAATGCTGAAACCAGGCACACACAGTCCACTGCTTTGGGTGAGAAAGATGTTCCCATATCACAGGCTGAAGGCCTCGTGGGTGCCATCCTTCTGAGCACATGGACTGCTGTAAATGCAATGCTCTGCAGCAGAAGAGACCAAACTATAGATGTGTCCCCAGTGGTGGCCCTGTAGGAGCCCATCACCCCATCTCCACGTGCTGGAGATGTGTCCCTCATACTGACCCTGTATCACCCCACTGCACCATTCCCAGGTGCTGGAGATGCCAGAGCTGAGCACCCTTTGAAATTAATGGCACTGCGTGCACTGCAAAGCCTCTTGAAGACCCTTCCTGGTCCCAGGATACAACACAGGATAACTGGGAGTCTGTGGTCACTGCAGACAGGTAGGCAGCTGGAAGGCAACTCTGGCAGTCAACCTCCCTCAGCAGGAGAGCACTGTCCCTCTGCCTTTCCTGGGCAACTCTTCTTCCCCAGAAAAGGTGTCACAGGGACATGATATCACAGGATAGAGGTTCTCAAGGGACTGTAGGGACCGGGGCTCCCAGCCAGGCCCCAAGCAACCCCGACTCTGTCGCAGGAGCACTGTGAGTGGGGTTTCCTCAATCAGCGAAGCCCATTTCAAATGGCTTTTAGATCCTTAAACACAATCGTAGGGTTTAAATTGGATACACCCCTCTCTGAAAACTGAGTCCCGCTGGCACCTCCTGTTTATATATGAACAATCAAAGTGATTTATTCATCTACCTAAAGCACAGTTGCTCTTTGCCCATCCATCCATTATCCTTATCTATCTGTCCTGGTTAGGAGCCGAGCAATCCATCTTACCCAACCTAATGTACACCAAACCGTGCTCCGAGAGGGCTCTGCCGGAGCAGACGACACAGGCCTGGCTTTCAGCAGTGCTAACGCAATTCCATTGACGTCAACCGGAGCCGCCTGTCGTCACCCTCCTAGAAAATTAAAACCTAGGATGGGCAGCGCCAAGGTGGGCACTGAAGGGATCTGCAGTTGTAATCAGGACTGGATCTGCCACCCAACTCACCATAGAATGCATGGACACTGTGCCATCGGCGTGCAAGGAGCCTGGTTAACCGGGAGAAATTCTTAATTCTCCTAATTAAATTGCAAAAAGGGACTAGTGGTGTGGTCCCAGGGCATCATCTTCTCATCTATGATGAAAAGACCATGTTACTCCTGTGCCATGTGGGTAACCAGCAGTGGCAGCTGCACCCCAGGTCCCTGCTGTCCCTGCCTGGGATGTTGCAGAGGGGCTCAGGGGGTGTCACAGGCGATAGCAGGGTGCTGATCTCCTGCCTCCTGGGGAAGAGAAGTTCCACACCTTGTAGAAAAGGGGTAAGTGAAACACCCGTGTGGCTGCCCCATCCCTCGAAGTGTTCAAGGCCAGGTTGGACAAGACTTTGAGCAACCTGATCTGGTGGAAGGTGTTCCTGCTCATGGTAGGGTGGTTGGAATTAGACGATCTTTAAGGTCCTTTCCAACCCAAACCGTTCTGTGATTCTATGATCTATGACCATTATAAATTAGCTCTGAAAAATTGTTGCCACCTCTCCTCTCATCTTTCATTGGTGACAAAACAAAGCCTCTTGCCTGAAGCAGGCAGATGTCCAGCAGGGAGAAGCGGGATTTCTGCTCTCTGTTCCACAGTCTGTCCCCATCCTGGGCTCTATGGGGACTGTTCAATCCCACAGCCATGGATGGGAGAGTGATGAGGCTCAGTCATGGAGGGTCTCCACCACATGGAGGGTCTCCACCCTGTAGAAGCCACGGCTTAGGGAGGATGGCACTGGAGTTGCCTACCACACACCTCTTGATCAGCGGGCTGAGTGACCACCGCTGAAACTGTAATGAAGAAAAGCAATCCTACAAGCTTAAATAAGCTGCAAGGGGCACTATGTCCCTCTAAAGAAACTGGGCCAGTTTTGCAACTCGCCATCAAGAAGGTCCTCTCTTGCCAAATGTCACCTCCCAGTTGAAGTACAGCCTGTGACAACTTTCCCAAGGGGGTTTGGGAAGGGTGTGTGACCACAGGCAAATCAAATGGTTTTCCCATGGCTTTTCTCCTGGAAAAAAACTGACCCAGTCTGGCTGAAATTTTCCAGAGAAATTCAGGTTGAGGCAAATCCCTGGGAGACAATTCCTGCCTAAATGTCTGTGTTTTGGCATTGTTCTAAGCAATGGGAAATACAGCTCTGAAAGGGGAAATATTGGGCAATCTCAGTACCAACCAGTGTTATCTGCTCTGTCTACAATAAAACAATTAATTCTCATTAATTTGCCTTTGAAGAGACTTTTCTAGACTGGGGGGGAAAAAGTACAAAAAATAAGGAGGAGAAGAAAGCAGCAGAATTAGCCAACCTCCTCTAGACTTGAATCACTCCAGCTCTCTGTGATGGCACCTGGCAGAGCAAGGAGAAGTGTGAAGGGCTGTGGTTTGGAGACGTCTGAGCTCATCTAATAAAGAGGAAAAAGGTTCCTGCCCCTGCCGTCTCTGAGCAGGACCTTCAACAGTTGGGTAATATTAGAAAAATCTCCTGGGTCAATGAGGAAAAGCAGGAAGTGGCAGGAGCAGGTACCAGCACTTCCAAAAACAGTCCTGGAATGGGACAAGCAGGTGTTTTCAAGGTATTCGTGATCATTTCCATCTGTGCAGAGTGGGCAAGCAATGCTCTTGCATGGGGATTCTCCATAGCATTGGTGAATGTAGTTTACAGCCTGTCTGAAGGCAGGACACACCACATTTTTATGACAGTGTTTACTCTGGAAAGTTTTCCAGCTTGAGAAATTCATGGCTTGGATTACCCAGAGAAGCTCCAGGCAAGCATCTAAAATCTGGGGAATCAAAGCAGACCCAGACTCTAAAGGCCAGTGCCCACAGCTGGCCACCAGGATGAATAGCTTGAGCCCCCAGTTCTGCAGTCTGTGGTAGGTCAAGGTGAGGCAAGATACCTTCTCCAGCCACACACCTTCTTCACCATTGCCCTGGGTGGATGGAGACACGGGTACTGAGCACCACTATGGAAGCACTTGTACATTCTGACCCAGAAATGTTTGTAGCCAAGACTGGTTGTCTTCTGGAAATTCTTGAGTAGATTGTGCCTAAAGATCACCCAGATTTGACAAATTTAGCTTGCTGTAGTGTCAGATGACACTGTCCACAAGCCAGGTTGATTTCATTGCTGGTGTGATAGCAGGGACAATAACCAAGTGCTTAGATAGAAACCCACAGGCCAAAGAGGTGTTTTTGTGCAGTGAAAGTATTTTCACCGAGCTTAAGTCAAGCAATGAAATATTCATAGGACACTAAAGCAGTGGGCTCCCTGGCTGCCTTCTTATGGGAATCCAATAATACTGGAGACAGCCTTAATTCAATATTCAAAAAGCCACTCTCTTTTCCCCTCTCTCTCCATCTCCCCGATGTCTCTTTGGGTTCAGAAACCTTTTCGGAAACCTCACTTTTATGTGCTGGATGCATTAGCGGAGAGAGAAGGGCAGTGATGAGTAACAGGAGGAGGAGGAGTGGGAACAGCAAGGATGGGGACCACGTAAGGGGCAGATGGGGATTTTTGGTCCCCAAGCTGCCCGGTGATGCTTGGCTGGATGACCTGAGCAGCTCTTCCCAAAGATACATCTGCATGGCTTTTTTGGGGCCACACAAGTGCTCATACGTGGCTGGTCTAGTCCAGGAGCTGTGTAGCCATGGATGTGTGGTCCTGTGTTCCCACTGACAGACTCACAGACAAACAGGCTTCCTGGCTCAGCTGCAGGGGATGCCAGCAGGGCTGGAGCCATGTTTGGCTCAGCATCTATCCTGCATAAAGAAAACAGTGGAGATGGAGCCTTTGTCCACCAGTGTGGACCAAAAATTGGGACACCTGGACTCAGATGCTCACAAGCTGTAAAGCCCTGTAGCTCCAATGACATGGGTGCTGTTCATGTGGACATTCATCCTCACCCAGGTGAGGACATCGATGCTGGCAGGGCTTGAAAGAGGCCTTTGGTGCTCCCAGCTTGCCCTGCTGATGCTACAACTCTCACTCCCTAACCTGGAATATCAATGCTGACCTCCTCCCCATTTCAGAAAGAGCAAGGCCAACCTGTGAACCTCTTCCCAGAGGTCATGTTTTGGGTGGAACTGCATTGAGCTGACCCCCAGAAGTTAACACTGGCATGCAGCTATCCCCTGCCAGAAGATGGGCACTGCTTTGTGCTGCAGCTGAGTGGGAGGGACCCGGAGCTCTGCTGGCAGGACCTTTCTGCCCACTGTGGGGAGGGACAATACTCAGGGATGTGAACAAAGCCCTTCCTGCCATTGAGAGTCCAGGAGATTGCTTGCTGCCCCTCCAAATACAAAAATGGAGGGCACCAAAGGATATGATCAGCAGGACACCATGGGGGCTGAATGTTGTAGCTTCACAGAAAAACTCAGGGAAGAAAGTCCCCGACTTGTCATCTGTAGCTTTGGAGGATGGTGCTCTACACATGTTGCAGCAAAGAAGAGATTAAGAAGAGCAACAGCTTTCCTAGCACTTAGCAGGGTATTTTTCCCTGCCTCATAGGATTCTTTCCCAGAGAGTACTTAAAATCCAATTATTTACTCCACAATGCACTGGTTATTTGGTTTCTTCTGGCATCTCCCAGTCACGAACACCCTCAAGCAGATCAGTTTCAACCTTCAGAAAACCTTTCTATTAACATTTGATCTCGTCAGGCTCTTTTTATAGCCACTCTCAAAGCTAAGTGGAAGCCACTCAATGGCTATCTGCCACGCTGGGGCATGGGGGCAGATGCCAGATAGCAGGGACAGGGGCAGTCCCCGTGCAGGAGACTCCAAAGCGCCAACGATGCACAAACAATGCACAAAAATTGGGAGAAATGCAAAAAAAATTGGGTCCACGCTTACATGCTGGGGTGAGGATGGAGAGCTCTGTTCTGCTCTGAGGTGCTTCCCATCTCCAAGACAAGATGAGAACTCTCTGGGGAAAAAAAAAATGCTCCATCCTGCCGGTGCCATCACCCTGGACTGGGGGCTGTGCTAGTACATCCTGCAGAAAGAGAGGGTAAGCAGGAAGCCTGCAAGTCCTTTCACACCTTCTGCAAGAGCCTGACAGTAGTGAGGCCCTGGGCAAACTCCAGCAGGAACCTGACAGGCTGCCTCCCTTCCCTGCCCTTTCCATAGCAAAACAGATTTCTTCCTCCCTTCCTTGTTCTAGCATCTCCAGGCCTGATGCTGCTGATGCAAACACTTTTTCTCCTTGTCGATCTTTTATAGATTCGAGTTCCAGCTGTACTTGGAATTGTTTTAAGACTTTCTGGAAAATCACTAGTCTCACAGATGATTGTTTCAGAGCAGACTTCCCTGGGTATTTGGGGCCAGTGCAGGACTCCTGGCAGGGTCTCAGAAAGCTCCTCTTGTCCCTTGCCTCTTTGCTGCTTCTCCACATGCACCCCAACCGTGTCACTGCATAACACTTACTTCCCACCCCATCTGCCAAGACTTTTGGGCCACCCTCTCCCCTTTGTGCCTTGAAGCCAGGTGAAACAGCTGGACTACATCTCCCAAGGGGCACAAAGACCTCCTGCGTCTGAGGCACTCGACACTGCCTGAAGTCACCTGGTCAGTGAAGACGAGTGGAGGTACACTGCACCCAAAGGACGTTCCTAAAAAGCACTGTCGGTACACTGTCAAACAGGAATTTGATGGTGTCAGGCTCCAAGTCTTCCCTGTCTGATGTAGCACCTCAGACAGAGCATGGCAAACCACAGACACAGCTACAGCACCACAGTGTCAGTGTGCACCCAGGCTGGAGAGGTGAAGCAGGCCTTTTATCCCATGGCAACATGTCACCAAAGGCAGGCACTTCCTCTGAGAAAAGTAGTGGGTTTGTGATGAACACAGATGATAAAGCTTGGTTTTCTCTTATTTTTGAGTCTTATACTCTAACTCACAGTTTTAGAAGTCCAAGCTAGGTATTTTCCAGTATACAGAGTGTTGACTGTTCCAGTATGACTACTGGTGAAGTCCTGGTTGATGAATCTCACAGACTATGCTGGGAGCTGAAAGCAGAGGCCCACACTGATGTTTCAGATGGGAAAGTAGGTTGTAAAGCACATGTAAACAAGGTTACATGGGAAACATGTGGCAGAGCAAGGACAGGATATCATGTCTACAGTAACACCCCACACACCTCACATCATTCCCTTTCTCCTCAAGGAAAACCGAAAAACCTGAAAGTCCCTCTTTGCCTAAGACACCATGGCTCTTGGACCACTGGCTGGTGAAGGACCAGTTCTGTCCCCGTGCAGCAATGGGTGCTGGGGTATCCCCACAATCCCAGCTGCTCCCAGCTTCTCCCTTGGCCAGCGTCCGCTCAGGTGGGGCCACCCACACGCTCATCAGCCTTCCAAGAAGGCCTCTGCGAGGAATAATGCCGCTGATGGATGTTGCCTGTCTGCGTGAATCGTCTGCCAGTAGGTCACGAATTACTCAGATGTGCCTGTTATCCCGAATTATTCCCTGATTCACGCGGCAGCTTACGCAGGAGCTCCTTGATTAGATTCCTCAATATCAAACGCCCTGTCTTGTTGGCCTGACCTTCTCGTCCACGTAAGCCTCCAGGCCATAAACTGTTCTTATCCAAAATCTTGACCTCATGTTTAATTTTATCACCATTGACGTTAAGGGAGGTTAGTTAGGCTTGAGCATGCACTGGAAGTTGAGTTTTCCTGTACCAGGGCCTCCGTGCATTTCCCAGCGCTGACTGATGACCTGAATTTGAGGATGCCTTTTCCCTGGCTTCAACAGGCTTCAGCTTGGCACACGCATAATTCCTGGAATCAGTTCTCCACCACTGATGATGATGAATCAATCATTTGCTTTCTGAACGTGTTCCACAGAATTCCCTCAGCCTTCAACATGCTGGCAGGCTTTCCCACCACAAAATTAGTTGGCTCAACAGCTCTTGGGATAGTGAGCACCCCGCGTATGGTTCCTGCCTGGAAACAAATGGATTGAAACATTCGAAGTGAACTTTTGTGGGAAGACCTTTTTCAGCAGGGCCCCAGACTTGGTGAGAACCAGAGTCAGCAAAAAAGGGTTGGTGGGCAGAGCGTGCTTGAGGAGAAGAAAGGGTGCTTGAGGGTTGGTGTATTGACATCAGTCAGCCTGGTGCAGTCTAGAGAGGGCTTTTACAAGTTCAGCAGAGCCCTGGATACCTGACATCACCTGGGTGGTTCAGTGGAAAATCCCTGTGATGCTCAGGTTGAATCCACATCACATCAGATGTCTGTAAGATTTTGCTTGGTTGTGTAAAGCCAGAAAGTGATGCAGTCTTCCTCTCTGGTGAGCGAAAAGACAAGCTAGAGTTCATTCCAGAGACTGATTTATCCCAGGTATTTGGGACAAGATGGTATGAATGACTCTCAGACAGCTGTTCATTCAGTCCTTCAGTCATTGAGGGACACTGGATGACAGCTTTTGCTGCAACAAATAGCTTTTGGATGGCTGAAGATAAAGTGAACCCTACCCCTCGGTTGGTGCCCACCCGCACCCCCTGCAGGTCTCTGCCGCTGTCTGAATATCGCATTCTCCAGAGTTCACTTCCACACATTATCCTCCACAGCTGCTGCATGAGGAAGGACCAGGCACCTTCAGCCAGCAGTGGGAGAGGAGCCCGCAGAGCACCCCAGTACACAGGGCAAACCTCATGTATCAACTCCCCCAGAGGCTGTTCAGCAGAAAGGTTGTATCCTGCTTCTGGGAACATCATCTTTAAGGTCCCTTCCAACACAAATCATTGCGATCCTCAGACCGTGACTTGGGCTTTAGATAGGTGCCCCTGCTTTCCTAAAGACACGCAACTCCAAACAGGGTAGGGAAGCTCAATGGGGCAGGGAATCCCCAGAGCCTCTGGCACTCACTTCACACCTGCCTGAGTTCCAAAATGGGGCTGGGGAAAGCTGAAGTCCAAACGCTGGGCCAGGTGTGGGTGTTTATATTTTGGCATAATGGAGAGCACATTTGCAAAGAGGAATTAATCATTTTTGCCAATCAATTTAATTGCTGAACACTGCCTCTCTGCAAACTATTCATGAACAGACAACAACTTTCTCTAATTTAGTCATTAGTCCTAATTATTCACTCCATCTCTCCTATTAATAACATGCAGGCAGCAGATTGACAGTCAACAGCTCCATGCAATTATTTTGCTCAGTGAAGTTTGAAACACAAGCAGTGCCAGGTATTTCTGATGGGGCACAGATTGCATGGTTCATCCCTCTCTACCCACCACGTGGCTATGAAATCCTAGAACCACATTTCTGGTGTGAATGCCCCTGTTTGCAAAATGAACACGTGCCAAAAAGCTGCTGGTTCCCAGACTCAAAGGCATTTGTTTGAATATCGTTGAACAGTGAATACAAAGAAGGACCAAAGCAAATATATATATATATATTTTACACAGCTCAATACATCACTAATCTCAGTGTTACAGAAAACAGCTTTCTCTAGGTCCATAGTATATCTGTATGTTGTCAGTGAGAGAATTTGCCACCTGAAACTGAATGATTTGTTGCAATGGTACATGAGGCATATCCAATATTTAATTACTGTGATGTCAATTAGCTACATCACATTGCTTTCCTGCACCCACACCATGCATCTAAGCACAGTCAGGCACCTGAACAGTATTTGCAACTCTCTGCCTTTCTTTCCCAGTTACCTGGGTAAGGATACTGGGCAACACCAAACCATCACTATGTTACTTAGGGCTTAATGGTTCTTGGGGCATTTGAGGCTGTAGCCCTAGCAAGAAATAGAAATAGGAATCTCCTTTATGCACATAGAGACTAAATTTAAAGACTCAAAATGGGCAAAAATTGACTGCTCCCATGTATGCCCTCATCCCCTGGAAGAGGCAGCTGCAGCATTAACTCCAGACAAAAACCCCTGCGAGAGGAAACATATCGACTTCTGATGGGGAGAGCTCCTGTCTTGGTTTTAAATTCACTCAAGATGCAGTTTATTCAATTATCAGCCATCTAGAGACTGAAACATGGCTTCACTCCAAATATCAACCAGGCAGGGGAGATGATGACAAACAGGTTAACTCTTCATCTACCCTTCAGCTAGACAGAGGGTGGGCAGCAGGATGGCACTGAGCAGTCCAACATACATGCATCATGAATCTCCAAGGTTAAAACTATTGGCTCAGTCCCTCACACGCAGAAAGGGCTTTGACACTGGCTATGCCTAGGAGGGCAGGTGGAAAAAAAAAATCCATGTGGTGTGGTACCCAATGGGAGGATGCTCTGTTCACAAGCCCCCTTTTGTAAGGGGACCCCATGCAGTACAAAGGGCTCTCTGTCCTCAGGGGAGACCCACGGCTGTAAAAACAAAGACAGACACCGGGAAAGCGTCTGGTTCATTATTCCCTTCTGAAAAGCTCTCCAGCATAAGGCCTTTTAAAGGAAGACTCTGGCTATGACGGGGCGGGGGGGTGGGGGGTGTGGATTAAGACTGAAATTCATTGGAAGAGGCAAAGGGGGGAGCTGGCAAGATGTAAATCCTCACCAAATGCCTTGGGAAGCATGGAGGGTCTTGTGCTGAGAGCCAGCCCCACATGCCAGCACATGGGGCTCCTGGGAGAGGTCAGAGCTACAGTAGCATAAAGCCCTTTGCTCCTCTAAGATGCACCTGAAGCGCTTGAGGGGCAACACTCCCACAGATGTTACCTGAATGCCACTAGTTTTGCTGAGGCTGTTCAGCCACAGTCACTGGTGGCTCTGGAGAGCAGCAAGATGCTGGACAGAAAGCTAGCATCAACCAGCACAGCTTCTCCACATGCTGCTCAAAGTCTGCTTTCAGGCACAAATACAACTCCCACTGGAGGAGGAAGGTTATATAGTATTTGGGATGTTAAAGCCCAGACCTGCTGCTTTCTGGGAATCTATTCTGTGTTACACTTCTCTGACTCGGAGCTCACAGCATCATCCTTGCCAGGGTGTTCCTGCAAAGCGAGATTTGCTCTCGAGGGAACCGTGGAGCAGAGCCCTTCCCGGCAGCAGGCAGAGATGGGAAGCTGGATCTGTCCCCTGCGAGAGGGATGGTAAATGGCCTCGTCTTTGTCATTACCTGGCAGGGATGAGTATGGGAAGCAGCAGGCTGCACTAACCGGGTATGGAGCGTCTTCGACCGGGCTGAGCTTGCCCTCTGATGGCGAGCGCCGGTAGTGAGAAGCAGCAGCTCGCACGAAACCATGCGCTCCCCAAAGGGATTTCCCTACTCCAGCTAATCGCCCTGGTGCTAAACCAGCAGTTTAGAGTGCTGCTACATGAAGGCATCCTCAGCTCCGGGGATGGAAATCGTCCAAGTGAGAACCGCTTCAAGCGGGGGAAACAGGCAAGAAGCTGCCCCATACAAGACAACAATCCAGGAGCCAAGGGTGACCCCAGCACAGCAGGACACTCAACAAGAGTTTTTTTTTTACTGTCTATAACATAAAGCAGGGAGTTCTCAGGATATAGTAGCATGTGGTAATGCTCAAAAAAAACAATTGCAATCCACTAAATAGACCTGTTTGATATTACAATGGTACATAAACACCACCAATGTCATCATATTTTGTGGGAGAGAAATCAGCCTAGACAGAGATACCAAATTTATCAAAAATATTAGTACATTTAGACAAGGACTTAACTTGATCGTGGTTGTATTTAGACATGGTGAATTAGCTGAGAGTGGGAGTGGCAGCAGGGACAGAGTTTGGCCAGATTTGGCAGTGTCAGTGGGAGCAGGTAAGGAGCAGCTGAGCCTCCCCACTGCACTGTGTGAGAACCAGAGAGCTCAGCAGAGCTTCAGCATCCCAGGACAGACCTGGGGTTGCACAAACCAAGGCTGGGTCAAGCCTGTGTGAGAAACCATCTCCAGCCCTGCTTACACAGAGCAGAGGGCTTAGTTAATATTTGCCCAGAAAGCCCACTCTTAATACAAGGTCAAAGACTCTCAGAACAGAAGGATGAGCCACAAGAGAACCTTCACTCTACCCCTGGGCACACACATTAGTGTGGTGTTTAATAACAAGATGGTATCTTTTCTCTTCTCTCTCTATAGGGAATTTGGTAATTTTGAGCAGTGAATCAGGTTTTTCTCCTGCTGTAGGTCAGAAATTTAGTCTGGCTCCTCCATAGCTTTGCTTCAGCGCACAGACATTGAAGCAGCAATTGCATGGACATTTCTCTTCAGGTTTCTGTAGGGCCTGGAAACTTTGAAGACAGTATTTCAGTATTACAGAAGAATCACCAAATTATTTTAACCTTGTTTTAGTTTAATCAAGTCAAATTTCTCTTCAGAAGATCTGAATGGTGTAGCTGTTTGCAGTGTAAAGATGACACTTCTGCCAGATATTCTCCCCTTTTTTTTTTTTTTTGCTAAGAAAGATCAGAGCTTTTTAAATACAGCAGTAAATGTTAATATTTCAGTTTGCCAATTCTTCATTTCTCAAAGCGCTTAAGCCATTTTTGCTTAAAATCTCTATGCCAGCTTGGGGTTAGCCTGAGGCTAAGGAATAAAATTCCTTATGCGAGTGGCAAAGGTGTTGTAATAAAGCATTCAAAAAATACTTTCTTTTTAATAACTCTGTATAATCTTAATCACAATAGATGTCACTGAGCATCCTTCCTCTTAGCACTACTTGCTTCTGCACTATTAAAGTAGAAAAGAAATTAAAAAAATCAATCAACCAACCCAGTCCTCCACGGTTCCTGCTGTACTTGTATCCCAAGCAGCCTGAGTTAACCTAAACAGTATATTTTAATGACCAAACATGCTTTCACAGTCAAGTTTCATGTGATGACCAGACGTGTACCTGAGTGTCTACATGAGCAATTAGTTCCTACCCCTCTGTCAAAACATCCTCTATTCCCTCCAGATCCTTGTGTCTCTGTGTCTGACTTCAGGGACTGAAATTCAGAGAGATGTGTCCAGGTTTCTCCCAGTATACTGGGAAGGGAGGGCACCTGGTGGGGAGGAAGTGGAGCTCCTGGATAGCTTTGCTGCAGGTTTGCTTCAGGAGAAGTTACTGACAGCCTAATTTTCAGATTTATGGAGCATTAAGAATTCCCATTGACTATAACCAGGTGATGGATCTGTCTACGCTTCATTTTTCTCAGCTATAAAATGGGAGAAATGGCATTTCTGTCACTGGCTAGCCGGGAGGTTAATGCAATGAGTATTAATAAAGTTCTCTAATGACCTCTAGGGTGGCAGTTCCTAGCAGGGGTTGCTGTGCTCCTGAATGGACTAACAGATCCAGTGGAAATTAGGTGGCGGCAGTGGCTCAGAAAGGGAAGCAGAAGTAATTTTCCTAATGAGTCATCAGCAGTCAGGAACGGAGTCCGGAGCCTGGGAGGTGACTGTCACTTCCCCAAACGTGTGGCCCTTGCGTGGCTCTGTGTGGAAGAAGTCTCGGTCTCCCTGCATGGTGATCCATGCAGAGCACCCTTAATGATTCCTGTGGCTGTGTTGCCAGTGGGCACCGTGGCTGCAGCTGCCCGTTGCACAGGTAAATGGAGCTGCAGCCATAAAGGTCACAAACTCAGGGCTTATAATAAGTAGGATTTATGTACCCGTAAGAGCAGAATCTTATATTGATATGAAGGTTCATTCATCTATAGACAGTACTTGTCTGTTCCTTCCTTTAATGCCACCGGTAGCATTCCTTTAATGCCCTCTTTGCACAGACCTCTTTGCTGGTTGGGACGTGGTACGTGACTGGCTTTGGAGGCTGGAAAATACAGACAAATAAGAGCAGACTCCTACAGTCACTCTTACAAAACTTATGTCCATCAGAAATACCAGTTTCTTTGTGTAAAATAATCACTAAGGACTGTGGCTGGACACAGCCTATCTCAGAGAAACTGGTTTGTTTGTAGCTTAAGTTTCAGGCCACTCAGGAATGGGTGATGTTTGCTGGCTGGGCAGGAGGTGCTTTCCTTGCTGTGCTCCATACACCTCTGAAGGCAGACAGACATATCTCCTTTAAGAGGACATACAAAAGTCACAACCAGATTAAATGAGGAAACACAAGCAATCCACAACAGGGCTCTCCCGTCTCTCCTGAACCCATAAAAAGGCTGTGCTTCAATACAGAATTCCAGCTGGAGGCAGTGCAAGGGCACACTGCTGGCTGGAGGAAACGGAGAGAAGCCTCTTACAGCTGATCTATCCTGTTCCACTCTTGCACCCCTGCCATCAAGATTAATAACAGTGTTGTCAATACTTGGGCTATATGAAATTAATTCTTAGAGCTCATTTTATGCTGACAAGGACTAGAAGTTAACTGACACATTGCTGCTCCTGCTGCGATGAACTTTAAAGCTGGGAGACTTATCCATGTTCTTTTTCCCGTTACAACACGCAGGTATCTCCAGAAAGTGGCATCTAACCTTCCCTTAGGCTGCATACAGTGATCATGGAACTGGTAATGCAAGGCAATCCCTGGAAAGAAACATCTCCAGGAGCCAGAGGCTGCTCAGTATGTACATGGGCAGTGAAAAGGTCTTCACTTAGAGGGTCCCCGAGAGCTCATAATGATATCCTAAATCTCAGGAATTAAGGAGTTGTTCCTTAGGTGCTGAAGGTGCTGTTTGACATACTCGCTGTCAGGGCTGTGAGTGTAGGGGATTATATGTAGGCATAAGTGGGCATATATGTAATCTTTAACAGCTTTTACCTGTGTCATTTTTCCCTCCCTGGAGCACAGACAGTAGTGGCATGAGCAAGACTTTTCAAGGATCAGCCAGTATTTCAGTTTGTGTGAAACATGTAGTTGTGCTATTGCCAATTCTACTGCTTATTACTACTTTGTTCTTCCCTTGGAAAGCAGAAGGTCCATTGCAGACACTCATCCATAAAGCTTTTGATCCCTCTGGATGACAAGGAAATGAGGCTTTCCTTTCTCTCAGCAATAGGAAACACAATGCACACAGACACCAACAGTCGGGCTCAAAGAAAGGTCTAAGTAACAGTAATTCTCTTTTGTTCCTGCTGAAAACAGGGGGAATTACTATATTTCAATGACTTTATGGGGTTAGTCCTGAGACCTACCAGTCAGAAAGCTGTTTAGAGAGAGCAGGGGAACCCAATGGATAAAATAAAAGTCTCAAACCAACCCAGAACACCAATAAGAACCCCCAAAACTATATTAAAGAAAGCCTTTTAGTAACAAAGAGTTAAATCATGGGAGTGGCTCTAATGGCAGATGTCAGCCTGTAAAGGTAAGACTGCTGACCTGGATCTCACAGGGAAGCTGTCTCTGAATTTCCTGGCTTGAACCGAATTCCTCAGAGACACTGAGGTTTGCTGACTCTCTTCAGGGTTTTTCCAACATGAGGGGTAAAAATAAAGAGGCGAATACCCAAAGGTGCTTGAGTACCATTGAGAGGGAGGTCAGGAGGAACAATCCACAGCTCTGCCCCCTCAGCAGCATCTCCAGAGTAAATCCAGAGCTGTGTTTTGCTGTGCTCCCTTCAGGACATTCGCCATCCAGCATCCCTGCCACCCTGTTGCATGCCTGGGAGGTCTCCTGACCAACACTGCCTACCTGGAGCCACCTTTTTTTTTCTCTCAGACCAGTTTTACCAGCTCTCATACTGGTTTTACAGCCAACTCAGGGCTCACTCTGCTGTCCCTACTGGGAGGATTGCTGCAGAGCTGATCTCTTTGGGCGTTTTCCCATACCTTGGTTTAGGATTACCCTCCTCAGGGAATGCCCTAATGTTTCACCAGCTGCCTCTTTAACCCTAGACAGGTAAAGCTGACTGCAGACAATACAGTTGCTCAGTGCAAAGTAGGCAATACATTTCCATAGGTTGTTGGAAAAGAAATTAAAGGGAACAGCAGGGTATCTCTCCATAGTACTTTGAGCCAAGCCAAGAAGTTGAAAAGTGCTGTGCTTCACAGACTTTTCAGTTTGGCTTGCAAAAGGCCTGGTCTGAGGGCAACGTTTCCTTCAATACCCAAAACACCTTTGGGTATTCATCAATACTTTATCCATTAACTCGTGCAGAAAGTGGTCTGCCCTTGCTTCTGTAAAACCCTGGGCTGCTGTCAGGAAAAAGGAACACCCTGTGGGCCTTGTTATTGGGATTCCCACCTACCCAGGCAGCAGCGAAGTGGCTCAAGCTTGGCAAAATCTGTTCACTCATTACCAGACACCTTTCACAGAATCACAAAATCATTGAGGTTGGAAAAGGCCTCCAAGATCATTGAGTCCAACCTTTGACCAATCACCACCATGTCAACCAGACCAGAGCACTGAGTGCCATGTCCAGTTGTTCCCTGAACACCTCCAGGGATGGGAACTCCACCACCTCCCTGGGCAGCCCATTTCAATGCCTGACAACCTGTTCCATGAATAAATTACTCCTGATATCCAACCTGAACCCCCCCTGGCCAGGCTGAGGCTCTGTCCTCTTGTCCTGCCACTTGTTCCCCGGGAGCAGAGCCCGACCCCTCCCGGCTCCCCCCTCATCAGGGAGTTGCAGAGCCAGAAGGTCCCCCCTGAGCCCCCTTTTCTCCAGGCTGAGCCCCCCAGCTCCCTCACCTGCTCATCCGTCAGACTGGTGCTCCAGCTCCTTCCCCAGCTCTGTTGCCTTTCTCTGGATGTGCCTCAGCACCTCAATGTCTTTCTTGCAGTGAGTGGCCCAGAACTGGACACAGAACTCGGGGTGCAGCTGCTGTCGACCAGCACCCCCAGGTCCTTTGCTGCTGGGCAGCTTCCCAGCCACTCTTCCTCCAGCCTGTAGCACTGCAGGGGTGTTGTTGTGACTTGAGTGCAGGACCTGGCACGTGGCCTTGTTGAACCTCACACAATTGGCCTCGGCCCATGGGTTCAGTTTTTCTGTGGGGCTGAGTGACGCTTGGCACATTCTGGGTAAAACTCAGCAGGTGTAGAGCTGCCTTTTGGGGTACGCACTGAAGGTGTAACTGCAGGTGAAAAACCCTGTATGAGGCAGATCAGTCCTGGCCCTTCGTGGGACCCTTCTGTGGTGCCGGAGGCTTGGAGAGGGCAGGGGGTTCTCTGAGGGAGAGCCTGGCCTGGCCACTTCAGCACTCTGAGGGAGATCACAGAATCACAGGATCAATTAGGCTGGAAAATACCTCTGAGGTCATTGAGTCCAACCTATGGTCCATCACCACCTTGTCACTGGCCCGGAGCACTGGGTGTCAAGTCCAGACTTTCCTCAAACACCTCCAGGGACGGTGACTCCACCACCTCCCTGGGCAGCCCATTCCAGTGTCTAATCACCCTTTCTGTGAAGAAATTATTCTTAATGTCCAGCCTAAACCTCTCCTGGTGCAAGTTAAGACCATGTCCTCTTGTCCTGTCACTTGTTGCCTGCGAGAAGAGCCCGACCCCAGCCTGGGTCCATCTTCCTGTCGGGGGGTTGTAGAGAGAGAGAACGTCCCCGGGAGCCTCTTTTCTCCAGGCTCAGTCCCCCTGGCTCCCTCAGCCGCTCCTCACAGGACTGGTGCTCTGGGATCTGCGCAACACCGGATGGGATGACACGGGAGCGGCTTCCCCATGTGCGGGCAGTGCTGCTGGCAGTGCTGCTGGCTGGTTCCCTGCCTTCAGCTCCCTGCCTGCTCCCTGTCCTCAGCTCCCTGGCTGTTCCCTGCCAGCTCCCTGCCTGTTCCCTGCCCTCACAGCTCCCTGCCTGTTCCCTGCCCTCAGCTGCTCCCTGCCTGTTCCCTGCCCTCACAGCTCCCTGCCTGTTCC
>VWZF01001882.1:195024-327934 GCA_013396755.1 Sclerurus mexicanus | reverse complement strand
GGCTCCTCGGCGGCCTCGCCCGGCGGCGGCGGCCCCAGGAAGAGGCCGCTGCTCACGCCGCTCTGCAACGGGCTCATCAACTCCTACGAGGACAAGAGCAACGACTTCGTGTGGTGAGCGAGTGTGGTGGGCCCCGGGAGTGGGGGACACACGGCGGGGGCTCCCCCGGGCGGTGCTGGCCCCGGGGTTTTCCCTCTTTTGTGCCTCTCTGTGTGGGGAGTAGCGTGGAGTGGGGAAGGGATTGTTCCTGTGGTGAGGCCGCGCCTCCAGCGCCGTGTCCAGCTGTGGGCCCCTGGGTTTGGGAAGGACGGGGCAGTGCTGGAGTGAGGCCAGGGCAGGGAAGGGGCTGGAGTTGGATGAGGAGCAGCTGAGGGGCTCGGCCTGGAGAAAAGGAGGCTCAGAGGGGCCTCCTCACTCTCTACAGCCACCTGAAAGGAGTTTGTAGCCAGGAGGGGGTCGGGCTCTGCTCCCAGGGAATAAGTAACAAGGATGAGAGGGCATAGCCCTAAGCTGTGCCAGGGGAGGTTTAGGTTGGGCAGCAGGAATAATTTCCCCACACAGAGGGTTGTCAGGCTTTGGAATGGGCTGCCCAGGGAGGTTGTGGAGACACCGTCCCTGGAGGTGTATGAGGAAAGACTGGACATGACATTCAGTGCTCTGGTTTGGTTGACAAGGTGGTGATTAGTTGTAGGTTGGACTCCATGGTCTCAGAGGTCTTTTCCAACCTAACTGATTCTGTGATTCTGTCTGGTTTCAGCCCTGTGTAGCAGCACGGCTTCCACCCTCTCTGTTTTTAGGCAAACTCAGGTTATTCCAGGAAGGTTCCTCCTGGAGTGTGCCCAGGTTATCCGAAAGGACCTGCACCAGGAGCTGCTTCCTCACAGCATGTTGACATCGCAGCAACTGGCACGTTTTCCTGGGCAGTACAGTCTCAGAGGGGTCTGGAGCCCTCTGACCTCTGGAAGAGGAGCCAGCAGAGGATTTATTGCCCCTTTGGATGGGGAACCAAGGAGCCTTGTGGTGGTTGGCTTGGTGTGCTTGTTTTGTTGGGAAGGGTTGGCTGGTTTGAAACAGCAATAAGGTTTGTGTTGGGCAGGCACCAAAAGCCAGATGAGTAGGGAATTTCTGCCATGGTGGGGTAAAGTTTTTGCAGGTGATCGTCTTGTAAAGAAGCTTTTAGCTGGAAATCACCTTTCAGCATAATTGTTAAACCAAGGCCCACTGCAGTGTGTGGTTTGAGAACTGTTGGTACTTTGTAGTTTTAAAGAGAGCCTGCTGCTGGTGGGTTTCAAACCTTCTGACATCAGGAGTAGGTTTGATTTTTATAGCTGGCTGGATGTATTAAAATGTGAGAACAGAAAGTAGACTTGAATGTTCATGTCTGAGAGAGGCAAACAGGGAAAAGGTGCTGGGAAAAAGTTTGAGTTACAGGAAAGTCATGTCTTGAAGAGAAACAATAAAAAAGAGGAAGAGCCACAGATTCCAAGATAACTTTGACAGCTGATTACAGGCGAGGGTTGGATGTGAGGCATCTCCACAGGACAGGTATTATCTCAAAATTGTCTGTAGGTTTGCTTTTACAGCTTTGTGAAGTGTTTAACAGAGTTTGATAGGAAATACTCTTGCTACTGAAGCAAGAACCTGAAGCTGCTACGAAGTTAGTGACAGAAAAAAACCAATAAGTACTTCTTACTAGTAATAAGTAGTAGTCAAAAATTGTTCCTTATTACTGTAGTTAGTGGTTTGCTCAGTAGCAGAATTGGGATGAGAGCACAGCTGTAATCAGCTGATGTCCTGCTGTGGCTTCAGGCCACGTCAGGTGGGTTTAAGGGCACTTGGTATGAGCTCTGTTGCTCACAGGTTTTCTGCTCATTGAGGATAAACACAAATGCCTGTTCCTCTTTATTGCCTCTACCCTTACACTCTGGCAGTAGTGCTCTGCCATGGTGGCTCCCTGTCCTTTCTAGTCAGCTCTTATTTCCCATTTTGTTGTCTGTTGTAGAAATGAGGGTGTTGGAATGGAAGTTGCACCCCAAACCAGTTGAAGTATTTTAAGATGGTTCAAAAAGCTGAGTTTCTTGGTTCTTTTCTTTTTCTGCAGGTAAGTGCTGTGCATGCTTCAAGGAGAACCTGTAATTAGCTATTTTCTCCTCATTGAGGATTGCTGTTGTCTGAACAAGTGAGAGGAAAGAAATCAACTCAATATAATCAGGCCAAAATGTCTTTTCTTGGTATTTGCAAGAGCCACATTGGGCATATTGAAGTGCAGGTCAGAAGCTTTCAGAGCAATGATTATAGTTAACTTGGGTTTTTCACTGCTATGTATTTCTGTGGGCTGAAGGGCTTGCTCTTGCTTATTATTGTTCTAACTTCAAATTATAGTTTTTGGCTTTTTTTTAAATTTGATTAAGCAATACAGTTATGGAGAAATAAACTGAACCTGGAGTTTTGAGCAGTGTCCAAGAAGGCAGGTGTGTGTGTAGGCTTAAATAATTGATTTAAACAAGCTTTAGATATCTCAGTGTGAGAAGCAGAAGGTTTCCATATGCCCTTTTTCCCCCTGTAAGGACAGGTTCAAGATGCTGCCAGCTGCAAGAAACACTTGGTAATTTTTTCTGTACATGGGCTGTGAGTTGCTGTTAGCTACAGCTCTAAACTCAGTTGTAGGTTCTGCCTGTACCAGATGGAAGGTGGGAAAGAGTAAAGAAGTTTGGGTGAGTTTTGAACATCAGGTGCAAGTGGAAATTCCCTAAATAGTGTTAGTGTGTGGGACCTCCCTGCCTGTCTCCTGAAAGTGCTGTCTTGGCAACACGAGGCCAAGGCTTTAAGGTAAATGTTGGCATGTGTTGCCACTCTGGGTTGAGAAATGTTTAGCAAGTGCATGCTGAGAAGTTTGCAAGTGTGTCCTCTCCGTGGTGTGTATCAGCTTCTGCCTGGAAAGGTGGAACTCCAGTCAAAAGAGCAAACAGGCCTGGCTTACTGCACTACTTTATTATAAAGGGGGAAAATTTATTTTTCTTAGGGCAGGATATAGAGTTTAAAGGTATTTTGAGCTGTTCCTGTAGCCAGGTGTTTTCCCACTTGCCTGGAGAGTATCTGAAAGGGAATCCTCTAATCATAGGATTTTCTCCTGTCCAGCAATGTAATTGCTTAGTTTTCCTAGGCCTTATATTAGCCCTCCCAATTAGTGGCTGATTAAACCTCTTTAAAAGCAGCTGCTATTTGCTTTGCTCCCTAGATGGAGTGGATCTTACCTGTCTCTTCAGTGGCTGCTTCATGCCTATGCTTGTTTCTGAGCTCTGGCACAAATCAGAACACATGGAAGAGTGGGTGTTCTGTTCTGAGCTGAAGAGGTGCACCCAATACACTGAGTCGTGGGAAGGACTCGGTGCCATTTGGGCTTGCAGGTTCACGGGTTTTAAAAAGCAGTTCATTCCTCAGGTGGTTACCTGGTAATCCAGGCATGGGCTGAGTGCGGTTGTTCCTGTGTTTGTGATCTGACAAACCCTCTTAGTAAGGAATAATGCAGATTGACCCTGAAGGTCACAAACCAAAAACACAGTGAGCTGTTTGCATACCACGTGCAAGGATGGCCTTGCTATCTGTTATTGAAGCTTCATACTGAGCGGATACTAACAGCAGTGATCTTTAACTGGACAACTTCCACAGGAGGGACAGAGCCTGCAGCAAGCCCTGCTCTCTACTTAGAGCAGAGAGGAGCTGAACAGGAGGGAGAAGTGTAATGGGTCTTATTTGCTGTTGAAATGTGTTAAAATTATACAGTGACCCCTTCAGCCAGGTGTTTGGGTAGCAGCAGGGTGACAGTAGCACCCTTCAGAGGTGCCTGGAAAACATTGGCAGAACTTAAAGCCATGAACTTGGTTAAAATGTTTTTTTTTTAAAATGTTTAGAGGTCTACCCTGCAGAGAAAGAATGGTCAGTCTTTGCAGTGCTGGTTAAAAACCTGTTTGTCAAATACCGGTGCCTTATTTCCTGGAGGTCAGCGACATTTTTGATTTGCTGAAGTCACCTGCATCCTTTTAACCTGGCTCTGCTGCTGAAGACAAATAGAGAGTAAGAGCTCTCTCATGCAGAGAAGCCTTGATTTCCCCATACCTCTGCTTCCCTGTTTCAGTGTATACCACAAGCTGTAGTATGTCTCAAGTCCCCATCACTTCACTGCTTTCTTAACCTTCCCTCTGTGTTAGATTAACTTCAAACAACTGGTGCATAGCAACTTTCATGTGCTGCAGCCAGCTTGGCTTCAGTAAGTATTAAAAGACATCAATCTTGTTTTTACTTGTAAATCAGTGAGCATTTTGGGGGAAACAGTTCTTAATGGAAACTTCAGGCTCCGTTAAAGATGACCCTGGTACTGAATAGCTACATTTGCTGGCTCTGATTGCTTTTTCTCAGTTATTTTGGATCTGTCACTTCTCCAGTCGAGCTCGTAGGAAGAAAAATAAGTTTGGGAACAGTGATCTTGGGTGACTGTCATGTTAGGAGGTAGTCTTCCTATTTTAGCTCTAATTTGTGGTGTTCTAATGCAGACAAAGAAGCGTTGGAGCCTTGTTAATTACTGCAGGGCATTGGGAGTGTGCTGGAAGGAACACATCTGGCCGTGTGGGGAATAGCAGTTTCTAGCATGATACACAGAGTGCACACATAAGTTACACAGCATGGCTAGGAGAAAGTGAAGTTGAGCTGTTTGTCACCAGTGGGGAGAAACCACTCTCAGATGCTCATGTAAGTGTAAGCTTGACTTTCTCTTTCAAAGGCCAGCTAATAGAATACAAAGATGCCTAATTCTCCTATTAATTCACCCTGGCTGGCTGAGTTTGGTCATAATTTATTCTGACTAAACAGTGCCTTGAAACGAAATAACTTTTAACTTGGAAACTGTGACTTGAACTCCTGAAGTTGGTGCTACTCAAGACAAGTGATGTGCAGAAGAGGTTCTGTCAAGGTGGAAGAGGGACAGGTGTGTGTTAGTGATTTTTGAGGCTTCTTTTCAGATGGGTCAGTTGGTACAGAGTGGGGTATTCTGGTTTGATTCATTTGCCTTTACGTGTTTATACAGGTGATTTGATGGAATATTTAAGGCAACCTGGTTTGTATGTTAGGCTGGACAAACCTTTCAGGGCACCCATGTTTTCCAGCTTGGTGATTCAGCAGGGGGTTGCATTGGTGGGGGCCACAGCTCCCCCTCTGTGGGCTTAATAAATATTTAAGAAGTGTTTCCTCCTTCCTATTTTTGTAACATTTTTTTTCCTAATAGGGTAGTGTTAGTATCCTCTAAAATGGATTCAGAAAGGGGGAATGACTTCTGAGGAGTGCTTACAAGGGGGGAAATGGGTGCTTGAGTAACAAACATGGCTTATTTCAGTCTGATCTGGGGTTTTTATTTTGGATGCAAAAAGATTTGTGCTTTGCAGAAGTTATTAACAGTTTATTAACAGCTCATTCGGTGGGAACTGCCTTGTTGGCAGAACGTGGGAGGAGGAAATGCTGCTCTCTGAACTGAGATTGGTGTGGACTTGTGGGAGTGAGAGATCCATTTGGATCTCTGTAAGGGCTTGAAAGCAAGGTGAAGCTTGTGACACAGCTGATCCATGTGTTCTGTTGTGCCATTGCTGTCCGTGGCATCTTGCTGGACCCGGAGATGGGGATGTCTGTGACAGCATACAGCCATCTGGGAGCCCCTGGAATTAGGAGGCACTGCTCCTCTGCTTTCATTTGTGTTTCATTTTCCTTTCAAACACGTCACAGCCACTTAATGAACCCGATTTCCTTCATTACCCATCTCCTGAATTCCTGTCTCTCTTATCGTGCTTAGGTTCACGCGCAGCACTGTTGGTTGCACATCCTTCCCTTCAGCTGCCTGCTTGGTGATCCCTCCCAGAGAGGTGGCCGTGCTTTGGTCACTAACAAGTCATTCTACCTTTCCCATCTTCTCCTTTGATCCTGTACCAGCTGCTTGCCTCTTGGTTCCATCCTGCTTTCCTGCAGCCTCAGCCCTGGCAGTGCTCTGCAGGGGCAGCTCCTCGCTGGCACGTTCTCCACCTACTTATTAGTCCTTGTTCTCATGACACCATTATTTCTGATCTGCTCTGCCTCTTCCTGTCACTTTGATAAATTATAGATAGCTATTGGCTGAAAAAAGAAAGGAGAAACTAATTTTGGTGTCTTTTATAAAAACGGCTGTTCACATAGGGTTAGGGGGTTTACATTTGTTTGAGACCTAGTACAGAGGGTTGGAAGGTTCTCCTGCTGCCTTGCTTGTTTAAAGTACTCTGGCTTTGTTTGAGTAGTTTGCAACTGTTGAAAACTTCAGGAGTGAACATTTACCTGGTTTCTAATTGTAGCAAACCGCAGTATCATTCAGAGTTCAAAGAACTGCTGATTGCCCTTTGATCTTCATCCTGCTGGATTGCTGTTGCACTTGTGTGTCCTTTCATTCTACCTATGGAAAATATTACCTGAGCAGAATTAGGGGTCTGCTTTGAATTAATAACACTTTCTTTTTTTTTTACATAAAAAGACATCTTTGTGATTGTTTTGTTTACAGCCCCATCTGTTTTGATATGATTGAAGAAGCCTACATGACAAAATGTGGACACAGCTTCTGGTAAGATTTGGGCTCTGTGTATTGCACAAAATGTCCATCTCTTGTAGCTTGTGCAGGCAGATGTTGCTCTGAATCCCTTTCCTTCTGAGTTTATTTTCTGTCTTTTGCCCCTGCACTGAAGAAAGAGGTTGAAATGAAATTTTAAAGGCTGGGTACCTGTTAGATTAAAAAAAAAATCTTAAGTTTTTAAACCAAAAAATGTGCTGCCATATTTGCTCTGTAAAGAAATTAAATTCTTAATGAAATTCACAAACTGCTGGTAATATCCAGTACCCAGAGTCCAACAGTTGGTCAGTTTACCTGTTTTGGTCTCACGTCTGCAGAGGTGTTGGAAGTGATGTTGTTGGGTCCTCCTTGCCTTTGTGCGAGACCATGCAGAGTCTGAAGTGACTTGTACATTGTACATTGCAATTATGCATTAGGCTTTCCTGCTGTAATGAATTGGCCCAGCTCCACTTATTTTTCAGCGTGCTCTCCCTGACTGCCACGGGGAGCAAATGTTTCGTGGAGAAGTGCAAGAACCTTCCAGAGGCAGGTGTGGAACTACCCACTGCTCCTCCTCTCCCACTAGGGATTGGTATAAATGATACCTTTAAGCCATTAAAACGATGATGTTTTAATATCCCATCTATGTTATACTCTTATGGTGTCTGCTAACAAGAAATAAACCTTACAAGAAGGACTATTATAGTATCATAAAGCACTTCCTCAAGCAGCTGACTCAGTTAACTTTCAGAAGTTTTAACCTGCAACAAGGGAGAAAACAGCTGGTTATGTGATCTCTATGGTAATGCTTTATCCCTGTGATCTTTAAGTTTTTAGGAGTCCAAGATCAGAAACATATCTCTGTTTAAAGGAGCAGAGAAATGTTGTCGCCTGATGTCTCTTAACAGCGGTTTCTTAAACCTGATGGTAAAGTGCAACATGTAATTCCTCTGTCCCTCAAATATCTCAACAGAGAGCACCTCTGAAGTCACTGCTAGTGAGAAAAGCAGCTGGCTGGTGAAGATGTTTCCTCTGCTCAATTACCTACAATGCTTTCAGTGTCACTTCCTAAGTATTTGGCTCATCTGGAAGAGTTGTTTCTGAGCAGTGACTGTTTGTTAGTGCTGCCTGTGGGAGAGGGGCATGAATTTGAGACGGGACTGTGGCTGACATATCCATGTTGCCACAATCCTCAGGCAAAGAGGAGTGAGGTACTTAACTACCTTTTGCAATCCTTGCCAGGAAACTTTGCTGTCTTTCTGCTGTAGCACACTCTGAGTTAACACTGGAGCATTTTGACTCTGTAGGTTCTTGGCAGCACAAACAGTGCACATTATCTAAGGTAGATGTTATTTACCTGGTGTTTGTTTTGTTCCTTCGTGTTTGGTCACTTTTGTTTCTTGTTTTTTTAATGTTGTTAAACAGCTATAAATGTATTCACCAGAGCTTGGAGGACAACAACAGATGTCCCAAATGCAACTATGTGGTGGACAACATAGATCATCTTTATCCCAACTTCTTAGGTGAGCTTGCATGAGAAACATCTTAGTCGTTAAGGAAGGCAGGCTCTTCTAAATCTGTCCTGTAAATTACTGGCTTCTGGATGTTGAAAACAACACCAGCCCTTTGGTTAATTGTCATTTTTCTGAAAAAAAGAAAAAAAATTAGTATAAATTGTTAATACTGCACTGCCTGCAGCAGTTCTGTGTGCTGAGTTACAGTACTGAGACTGACTTACTGCTGTTTTCATACGAGAAAAAGCAGAGCAAAGATGTTTTTCTGACGGTTAAAGATGTGAATCTCAATTTCCTTCTGCTTTCTTGCATTCTTGTTTGCCTAATAGAGGACATGCCCTGTTAATAAAGCATGGACACTGGAAGGGCGGGGGCTGGATTAGATACTGTGCTATTCTGGCTGCTGTAGTGAGGACCATGTGACTGATGTATGTGTAAATTAGATACAGAGGAAATATTCATACACATACCTATATGCAATCCTAATAGCTTCCTGCAGAGGGAGGAAATGTTTCTAACCAGAAACAGTTTAAAACTTAGTTTTGTGGGGAAAAGATCAAAGGAAACACGTTGCAGTGTGAAGTAGCACATTAAAGCAAATCTTGATTGCATGTGCTGAGATACCCATTTAAATGGGTATCTGCTGTGGGTATTTACTGTGAATAGGAAATGGATGAAAAGCCTCAGGAGCCAAGGAATGACTGAGAAATGGGCATCCTGATTTAGGCCCAGTCATGTTGTGCTGGAGGTGGTGCTGAGAAGGGTCTTGGGGTGTACGTTGGGCCAGGGAGTGTTTCCATACCCCTGCACTCAGATTTGAGGTCTCTGTTGGAGCGGGAAGAGCTTGTGTGTGCAGAAGGTTGGAGTTGTCTCTCTCTTTGCACAATTCACTGGACTGGTGTAAAATAAAACTGTAGGCAAAAAAAAAATCTTTAAAAATGCACGTGGTAATTCAAGGAAAAGGTTGGTCTTGGTTGTGCTTGGTTTTGGCCTGTAATAAATGTTTTATCTCTCTTATACTCCTCTGTGATGTATTTCTGCCTTGGAGTTGAAATATTTCTCAAAGAATTTGAGGTTTAGAAAAAGGAACTGGAGCAATTTGAGGAATGTTTAGTATTTGTATTGATTATTTTTTAAAATTATTATTATTTAAATCTTTATATACATTACAAAAAAATCAGGGAATGGAGACATCTACTGTTTAAATTACTGATAAACAAGTGAGTGTGGAGTGAAGTAAAAATGTTGAGGTAGAATCTTTCATATTTGTTTTCTGAACTTTTAAATCTGTCTCTGATATCTTATTTGTGTTTTGTAGTCAATGAACTTATTCTTAAACAGAAGCAAAGATCTGAGGAGAAAAGACTCAAACTGGACCATTCAGTGAGTAGCACCGTATGTTCCAACTTTTTTACTTTATATTTATTTAACGGTTTTGTGCAGCAATTATTATGTGACTTAATTTAGAAGAGATTGCGCTGTTGCCCTGATGCACTGAATTGCTTTAGGAGGGAATAATATCAATATCAGTGGCAGCAGATCCCTTCAACCTTGTGAACTCCTGTTCTTCCCACCAGCAATGTGTGTGGAGGGAAGCTGTGTTAGCATAGCCAGGAGTCATATGATGTATTGCATATAACCTGGGAAACTACCCATGGAGGCACACTTGTTTAAAGGCAATCATTTTCATTCAGGGTTGGAAATTACAGCTGCAGTGAGGGTAATGAATGATTAGAAGTGCCACGGGCTTGTGTGATCACGTGTGGGAGGCTGTGTTCTACAGGGAGCCTGGAGGAAGGCTGGTACCAACCACAAGAGGGAGAAAGATGCTTTTGGAGTCTGCTGTGGCTCAGATCCCAAATAAAACTGCCTGGATCACTTCTAGACTTGCTTCATGTCCCAGAATCAGAGCATGATCTGTGTCCTCAGTTGATGAGGACCCCTGCACAGCACCAGTGGGTGCTCTTGTACATTAAAATCAAAAAGAGAATGCGTACCATTAGCCAAACAACTTGCATGTTTGTCTTGTTATGTCTGACGTCCTTGTCTTCTGTCACTCGTAAATAAGATTGCAAACTAACATTAGAAATCACGGAGCTCCTGTTGTTAAAAACCTCTGTTGAAGTGGTATTAATTTAGGGACTGGGTTGCAGAAAGCAGTGCTGTCAGTGGTTGTATGCCTTAGGAAAGAGCATGCTTTAAGCAGTCCTGGGTTTACTCACAGTAAGTTTTAATATTCATTATAAAATACGCATATACCTTATTTAATATAAAACATGCATAAGCCAGACATGGTTTGAAGTGCATACAATTGACCTGCAGGCATGTAAAGTAGCTTCCTGGCAATTGGGTTTACTCTTTTTCAGTGTTCCTTTAAAAACTATGCCTGTAGATGCACCTGTTGTGGATAACCACCAACAAGTGGGCATCCACCATGACTTCATAACCACAGCAGTGTGTAGTTCAGCATCTGCCTGAATACAGATGTCTATAGAAAGAGGAAAGCTGCTGCTGTGCCAGCTCCTTGTGTTACTTCTGGTATTCAGAAAAGTCATCCAAGACATATTGTAGCAAATGCACCATTTCTTGGTTGTGGTCTCCTTAGGAAACCGTGTTAAGGCATCTTTGAAGCTTTCGGAGTAGTTCAGCAGTAGTACAATTAACTAGTGCAATGGTATGTTAAAATTTGTCTCAGATCTTGTTCACTTGCTTAAAAATCCTGGGGTTTTGCCAGTTGTTCCCTGATTGAAACTGTATTTTTTGCCCAACAAGTTTCCACAGGTTCTGTTGAGAATTATGTAATGTCCTTATAAAATGTACAACCTTTACACATTTTATTTTTCTTGATTTAGTCAATACAAATAGGCTACCACCTCCAAGATAATAGTTGATTTAGACTGGATGGTATTTCTTGCTTTTGTTAAATGAAATATCTTTATTTAGTGGCACAGCTTTTATAGGACAGGGTTTTTTTTTTAATCCAGCTTTGTTTCTTAAGGTCTAAAGACCTTCCAGCTGCTCCTGCTGGTTCTTTAGGCTTTCTGATGTAAGGCTGTTATTAGCATTAACCTATTATTCAGTTTTTTCTGTGCTACAGGAAAAGCTTTTTACTTTTTTATTGGCAAGGAGAAAACAGCCTGTAGGGAAGGATGGACTGCAATGGCTGTGTGGTAGTATTTTGGCTCTCTGAGGAATCATCCTCAGCTCTTAACAGTTTAAATGAGAAGATCACCCTGATGAATTCCTTCTTCTTCCCATCTTTCACCTTTCCCATAAAAATATTTTTAAGAGTACTTGTGTGGGAGGTGAGAGCAGAGAAAGTAAGCTGATACTACCTTCTTTGGTTTGAATTTAGCACGAGGGTTTTACTTATTAGTTAGGTAAAAAAATAAAAATTAAAAGGTGTTGCCACTTAAAGTATTTCAGATGTAATCGAGCTAAGCTTGGATAAATGTGGAGTTCTTTCTCCTTAGAGAAACTTTTTCTCAGAAACTGGGGCACAAATCAGATAAAACTGTGGCTGTGAAATAATCTTTTCCCAGCAGCAGTAGCTGTCCTTTCATAAAGCACAAATATATTCCAAATAAGATAAGCGCTTCCACAGTAGGACGGAGGAGCTGTATCCTGTACACATGGGGGAATTGGGGATTCAGGTACCTGAAAACTGCTTTGCAGTTTTACAAAGGGATGAAATATTGCAGTGTTGCTTTTAATATCTGCTGCTGGGTGTAGCCCTGGATGGCTTGGACTCAGCATCTCTTGTTCTCTTTGTAGAATGGCCACAGGTGGCAGATAATTCAAGATTTGTTGGGAACTGATCAAGACAATCTTGACTTGGCCAATGTCAACCTGATGCTGGAGCTGCTGGTGCAAAAGAAGAAGCAGTTGGAAGCAGTAAGAAGTTTCTTTTATTTAAATGAACACTGTCTAGTTGAAGTCTTTTCATACCTTTCTCTCGAAGTAAGGTTCTATTGCTGAATTAATTGCTCAGCGTTTTCTCTTGTGCTTTGGTATTTAAAAGTTGCCCATTCTGCTGACCTTTGTGGTGAACTAACATTTCAGCTGTGATGCCCAAAACATGCTCGTGATGTTGCTGGCAGGGTTGTCTAAACAAGCAGGGGAAGTGGGAGAGGGTAAGAGAAAGTGGCTCACAGAAGAGAGAAATGCATGTGGAGAGATTTACTAATTGAATGTTGCACAAGTAAATGTCAGATCTTGCTTAGCAATAAGCATGAAGAAGTCCAGAGTGTAGATTAAGGAATGAAGAAAATGAGCATGTGAAGCAGATCACACCTTTTAGTTCCTGCTGGAACTGATAGAATCTGAATGAGCGCCTTTCCTGAAGACATTTTTAGGATTTATTGCTTGAAGGAAGAGTTGAGATGTGTTGTTCTTTAGGCTGGTTTGAAGGTTTATACAATATGAAGCAAGCTGTCCCTATGATTTAACTGAAATGTAGTTGGTTTGGACAGTTCTCGTATATTTATTTGGCCATTCCATGCTTTTGGTTTTGAGTGGCCATTTTCCAGTTATGAGAGCCAGACCTTCTAAATTAAATGGGATTATCAGAGAATTTGGCCCAGTGAACTTTGAGTAGGAGGGTAGATTTTGGTGGTGCTTTAAGACAGGAAAGGGAACGTTATGTTGGGAATAGCTTAATTTATTCACTCTTTCAAAATCAATATCTACACAACTTGTGGTTCTGATGGAAGGAAAAAGTACTTTTTCTGACTAGTTTTACTTACTTCACTCACTCTTGTCACAGGGGTGGGGAGGAAGAAAATAATCCCAGAAGAGTAGTAGTCTGACAGCCTAATCTCTTTGCTTGTGCTGTCCCCTCTGCCTTTAATGGATTCTGTGTGCTCGTATGCCTTGATCCTTTTTGAGTGTTATTTTCACAGCCTTTAATTAATATTGTGGCAGGCTGTGACATAAGTCTCAGAATGCTGGGATAGGATTAGGGCTATGCTGGAATTTAGGTTTTGGGGTTTTTTTTCCTTTTGTGCTTCTCTTATCTTTCCACGTTCAGTTTTTGGTCCATTTGGGTGAAAATAATAAACTGATGGTTGAGGTAAATGACCTGTTATGGAAAGGCTGGAAAGGGATGTTTTAGGTTTATCAGTGATATCATTGTTGTCTTCCCCTCTGGAGAAATCTTCAGTAGAGGTATCTACCTAAACACAAATGTTAGTTTTCAAGCAGGTGTTTTTTTAATATAAATACTTTATGCCTTAGTGTATTAATCATGAAGTGGGTGCTAATGATCTTCCAGGGTAGGTGATGAGTCCGTGAGGAAGCTGTATTCCAAAATCGATTTCAGGTACAGTAGCCAAAGAAAAAGAAAAGCATTTTGACTTATTAGTAAGTCATTAGTGATGCACAAATAAGAACTGTTACAGCTTCTGCTTTCAAGTTAAAGATTGTGGTGAGCCAAACAAAACCTGAAAACTTGTAAGACAAGGTAAAACTACCATTTTTGGTTTTGGCCTGTAATAAATGTTTTATCTTTAACCTCTAAATGGAAGCTGTTTCAGTGCTAAGCGTGGATTTTTGTGTATAAAATGAGTGTTTGTTCCTCTTAATCTGTTTGTTTCTCTTCCCTGTTGACTGTGTTGCAGGAATCCCACGCTGCCCAGTTGCAGATCCTGATGGAATTCCTCAAAGTTGCCAGGAGGAACAAGCGGGAGGTAACTTGCTTTGTGCTTCAGTGGGTGAGGTGGTGTCTGCTGCTCTCTCCCAGTGCATTTCTATTGAAGTGATGTGTTAGCCCAGCATTATCTCTCTGCAAAGAAAAACTCCAGGCGTGTTTGGGGAGCTCTCAGGCAGAGGACACTTGGGTTGGAAGGAAAATTAATCTCTTTACGTGTGACAGCTTCAATTTTTAATCATTTGCCTTTTTGTCTCACGCTGGTGAAGCACGTGGGAAGATAGTTATTCCTTGGAGTAAATTTACATTGACTTCTTGAAGCAAGATTTTTAGATTTATTTTTTTTTCTGGAAAAATGGAAAGTTAGGAAAGGAGTGAGATTGTTGTCCAGTTTTTTCATTTAGTGTATCAAATGCCATACCTAATGTGGTGACATAAAAGAATGAATATTCTGTGCTTTTTCCTCATTTGTCCTAAAACGAGTGTCTCAAGGAATACAGGAGGGTTCTATAATCACATAGAGAGTCTTTCATGGTTTGGGACTTATCTTTTATAATGTCAGGCAGTGTGTAAACTGTAATACCAGAAATGTCCCAGAAACCTAGAAAAATGATCATGAAAACAGCAGAAGGATGAGCTCTTGGAGGCCGTGGTTTCTAAAAAGGATGTGAAGAACCATGTAAAGGTCCCTGGAAGTGTTCAGGAGGTGTCTGGATGTGGTTATGGGGTGATTATGGTGGTGCTGGGTTGGTGGTTGGACTGGATGATCTTGAAGGTCTCTCTCAACCTTGATTCTGTGACTTTCAGCACCTGGGAAACCTTCCCCATCTTATCTGCATCTTCCCTTGGCTTTAGTAATAATGTACAAGGATGACATCTCCTTTTGAGGCTGAAAAAGCTTAATTTTGGCTGCAGGTCCTCTGAATACAGCCTGAAACCAGTTGGGATATACAGCTCATTTCAGATCCTCTCTGTCCCTGCTTACATGTTCCTTCTGTTGCCAAGACTTTCTCTGGTGTTATTTCTTACCCCCCTTTATGTTCCAGCATGAAATGCAGACTGTCACATGTCAAAAGACCCCTGTGCAGGCCTGTCAGTCCTGTCCTGGCCATAGTGCTTAGTGCCTGCCCTTGCCATTTATTTTGAGGGAAATGAGGCCTTGTCAGATCGGCTGCCAGCAGTCTTCCTGTTCACTTGATCAGGATAAGAGAGACAAAAACCAGTGGGAAGATGCATGGAAAACAGAGACCAGTCAGTAGGATAGTTCCACATAGCAAAATCTGTCTTGGGCAGTCGTTTTACCCGTAGAGTAAATTAAGCCAGTTGATGGTTCCTTTTTTGTAAGTCCCAAGGTTCTCCTTGTAGGTGGTGGAGTTTGTGGCAAGCCCTCCTTTCTGGAGGGGGTTTTGGGGGGGTAATAGAGGAGTTACTGTTTGGGTTCTGCCAGTGCTGATGTATCCAGACCACAGAAAGCCTGAGATGGCAGTTTGGAAGGTGGGAAATGTGGGTTAAGTGGCCTTATTAGTGCAGTAAAGCTGAGAGAGGTTATCAAAGCCTCTCTGAGTTCACTGTAGTTTTTAGTGCTGTAGGAGGTGACTTTAGGAAATAAGGACGGGACTCGAGGAGCGTGTGGGGACCTTGGAACACTTCAATGTGTTGCACATCATTGTGACTCATAAAGCAGGCTTTATTATGGGGAAGAACAAGACTTTCCTAATTCAAGCCTGGTTTTAGTAAAGATGGCTGTGGGGTAACTGCAGTTTCACTCAGTAAGCCATAACTGTAATAAATTCATAACAAATAAAGATTCTTTTAAGTGTGACAGAGTGGTTGTTTCTAATTTTTGCCTGAAATATTTAAAGGAACTTTGGTAACTTTGCTTCCTAATATGCCCCTTGGAATATTATCTCTTGCAAGATTTTTATTAACAGGTGTTATTTACTACATACTGCAAGTTCTTATATGGGGACTTAGGTACTCTGTAAGTTAATACAGGGATTGCCTTAGAGTTGGTGTACCTGTATAACATATCACAGCATATTCAGAGCAGATGATAAACCACCTGTAACCCTTCTTGCTTACTTCACTCAGAAGTTATGTGGGTTTTTATTCCTGCTTTCATGGACTGGTGAGTTCTGAGCATGTTGGAGGACAGTTATATCTGGAAGAAAACTATCTTTATGGACTTGTACTTCACAATTCAGAATATTGGTGTAGTCGAGTATTTTGACGAATGCCTCTTTGTCACACTTTCATAATTTCTCTAGAAGATAAATGTGAGATTCAGCACCTGCAGGAGTTTCTGTTAGAAATCCTGTTTTGATCTGCTCATAACTTTCCAAAACATTGATCTTCCAAGCTGAAATTTACTTCATGGGGGTTTTTTTTGCACAGAGGTGTTTACAAGTCCTTTTTCTTTTTAAGTTTGTATGTTTTGTTTTCGTTTTCACCTAGGGCTATGTGGCAAAAAAACCCCAATCCTTGGCAATAGTAATAGAAAAAAAAAGTCTTACTTTGAAAAAGATTGAAAACAAATGACTAATGCTTGAAAATACTTTTTCAACAGAATAACAGATAGTTTTGGAGAGGAGAAATGTATTGATCATCCATAACAGTTGGTTGTCTCTAAGGCAAACTTAGCATGGCTGAGTGCCTTTCCATATGTGTACGCAGTTAATTGAATGCACACTCACTATTTTTTTGGACCCAGCAGTCTCTTCTGTTGAAATCAAGGATCCAAAAAGTCTGGAAGGTCAAGTTTAATAATGAAATATTGACTTTTGGAGGGGTTTTTTATTCCTGTTTTCCAGAAAAATGAAATGAAACAGCCTGTGACTTTTTAAAATTATTATTTTCATGGCAGAGTTTTAACTGTGTTGCATAAATGCTTTTGCAGGTTTAACTTTGTTCATTTTAAATGCTCGCGTGTTCTTTCATCTTGAACACTTTGTGAGAGTGCTGATTGTATCAGTTAATCCTCCCCAGTTTTATATTCATCACTTTACAAAGAGGCCTTGCTAATTGCCTTGTCAGGATTTGAATGTTCCCAAATGGAGTTAGACACCACCATATATATTGTGTAGATAACTTGTCCTGAACCATTGTCAGCTCAGCTACCTGATGGTATTTCTGTCAAGTAGCACCATTGCTTACTGAAGGGCAATACTGAATTTAATCATTAGGATCACAAATCAAGTTCTGCACCGTCCAGGTGCTGTTCCCTGGGTGCATTCATGTTTCTCTTGGCAGCCGTCACTTCATTTTTGTGTTCATGCGCTTTTTCTTTCTAATAATGTGACGTTAAGTCTCTCATGTCTAACAAACAAGACTTCTTTCATGTCAGCTAATGCACAGGGACTGTTTTTTTTAGCTAGTAAACATCCTGGGACAGAGAAATAATCCTGAAATGTCTCAGGTTGGTGGTACTGAGTTCCTGCTCAGCATTTCAGAATCATCATTGTACCTTTGAGCATCAAATGCGTGTGTATCCCCAGCTGTCTTCACTTACTCCATATTGTGAGCATGCTAAATACTAAAAATAAGAGGAGTTATTAGTTATTGTGGGATAATTGCAGGGAATTATAAGCACGGATTCTCCAGGGATGTCATTACCTTGTGTTAATCACTTCACCTGTCAAGTCTTGTGTTCTGCGCGTACACACATGGATGAACTAATGAGTAAGCAAGAGCAGGTGACAGAAGCAGGAATCAGTCATGCTCTTATGTTGTCATATAGTCTTGATTACAGTCCAGGACTGCTGAGGAGAATTGATAGCTCTAGTAATCTCTTTCCTATCCACTGCACTTAAATAACTGGTATTTTAAATCTATTTGCATTTCTAAGCTGCTGAATGAGAGACGTGAGCTCTGACTGCAGAGATAATAAACCCAAGGATGCAGTGACTGTACGAGCAGCAAGCTCAAGATTGTCATATTGGTATCAGCATGTAATAGCTGGTTCTCCTTGCTGCAGTGGAGGGGTCTTGCAAAGAAGAAGGGGCAACCTAGAACTAGGAGCTAAGTAGCACCTACAGTGATGTATTATTAGACTCTAAGGCAATTAATCTAATTGTTTAGGCAGCTTTGTTCCTTGCCCCAGATGCCTTTCTCTCATGACACTTTGCTATCAGACCCTATCACTAAGCCCTCAAAGCATAATTCCTTCAAACTGCAGGATTTAAATGGGGGAGAGGAAAATTCAAGGTGTGAAAGATATATTTTATCAGCCAGGCAATTCCTTCCTCCTACCCCTGGGATCCTTGGGAATTCTGTGTGTTAAACAACCCAACCAGGATTTTGTTCTCAAGGCTTTTCTGTTAGCTCTTCTCGTGTTATGAGGAAACATTTGCCATTTGAGGAAGTATTGATCAGAGAGAAGAAATGTTCTCTGCAGGTAAACGTGTTGTAGATGAACTGTCCACGTGTCTAAGAGGCTTGGATGCCACATTTCACTAATGAAAGTAACTCGTGGAGCCTCAGGTATTCTTGTTTTTATCCAGAAAGAGAAACCTTACACCTCTTCCGACTTGTGCAAAGGCTGTGTAACAGTGAGGCCAAAATAAATGGGATTTGTGATGAAATTTAAAAGCTAAAATTTCTCTAAAATCTGAAAATTGCCTCTGTGCCATGTATAACAGGTTCTGTATCCAAAGCAATAATGGGAAGAAAACACAGAGAGAGACAGAAACTGA
The DNA here is from genome assembly GCA_013396755.1 of Sclerurus mexicanus. Lineage (NCBI taxonomy): Eukaryota > Metazoa > Chordata > Aves > Passeriformes > Furnariidae > Sclerurus > Sclerurus mexicanus. Next base: position 309,469 of record VWZF01001882.1, on the reverse strand, counting down.
TCTTACTGTGCAGTTGTCGTTGAGGTATTGAATTCTACAGGTAGAAATCAACTTCACTGGGTACCTTTAGGAGAAGTTGAGCTGTTGATGCTCAAGCTGACACTCAGGTTTGTTAGAGCAGTGGTTGGTGGAAGAACAAGTATTAGGCAGTGTCCAGTATTGGATGGGTGAAGCTCCAGGATACAATGAAAGATTTCTCTGAAGAGACTGGGTTATCCCCTTCAGATGAACAGATGATAGTTTTACCCTGTCCTGGTGGGTGCAATGGCTTTGTGTGTCTGGGGAAAGGATGCTCCCTCTGCTGATAGTCCATCTGCTTGGATCTGTGGTGTGTGTTGAGATGACTGCATGGGGAGTCCAGACTGGAGCCCCAGGGGTGTGTGACTGGACACAACATGACCTGTGAGCGTCCAAAAGTGTGAATCCAGACGCTCTGTTAAGCAGCTCCTTAGAACAGTGTTGCTGGCTTCATCTTATTTCTCCAGGAAATAACTTCTGCTGTTCTTTCTTGTGCCTTTTCTAGATTTGGAAAGGCAGTTGGTCAAGAGTTTGTGGTTCCTTGCCTTGGGTGTTTTTCTAGCCTGTCTCTGTGGCACGGGCAGGCTCTGCCGAGCTTTTAGTTTCCTGCAAACACTTCAAGTGGCACCAGGAGACCCAGTGAAGGCCTCTTGTTGCCTGTGCTGTACAAACACAAAGGAGGAAGTTGCTGCCTCCCGGGGGGCCCTTGCTTCAGGAAAAACAGGAAGCTCAAGGATGAAACCTCAGCTCTGTGCCCAGCTACGCTTCTTAGTAGGTAGCCAGCCTAAACCAAACTCCCCGTGACCTGGTGTCTAATGTTGTGGAAGTTCTTGGTGGCTTCTTGGCTTACACGTCTGAAATCCCTGTTCCAGAGATTATAAGAAGCAGAGGCTATTTTGAGGTTGTAGCTTTTCTTTTGCATATATGTGCTTGAGTGTAACATGGAACCAGAGTGTTGTACACCTGCTTATTTTAATTCATTAAGTGGAGCTGAAATTCTGAGGTTGAACCACTAAATTGAAGCCTTCTCCTTGTCCACGTTGTCATTTTCAGTTCTGGGAAAGCATCTGTGGCTGAGAAGAGAGTTTATAGTATGTGCTTCTCTTTTAGCATGCATTTCAGTGTTCGTTCTAAGTGCTTTTGCTGACTTAATCCAAAGTTTGACAGGCATGGATCTGCCCATCATTGGGACAGGACTTGGCTTGCTTTCTGTGCCCAACATAGTGAAAATCAAATTATGGGCCTGTAAATCTGGATATCCTGCAAGGACTGTAATTCATTTAACTTTCCCTAAATGTCCCTCAAAGGCTGGCAATTATAAATCAGTAGTCTCATTTTTCAGAGTTTAATTGGAATGAATGTGGACTGATTTAAGGTCTTTGATAGATTAAAATGCTTGAGCCAGCACACTAAAAAAAGGAAGGTCCCAGTGTGGGCATTAACTCATTTGATGCTGAAGGCATGAGAAGACTCTTCCTGAAATAATTGTGAAACACTTGCCTGCTTTGTAGAAGTGCTGCCGTCAGATAAGTTTACACTAGGTTGTAACTAGAAGGAAGAATTGGTAAATAAAGTCCCAGATCTCATACGCTTGGCTGTGTACAGTAGTTAATAAAAGCTGGCCAGTAAAAGGTCCTGCTCTTGTTCTTATAAAAAGTCTCCTGTTTATGTGATGGCAACAAGCATCAATTATTGTTCAGATGTCCAGTTTGGCTGTGAGCCAGGACATTGTAGAATAGCTGATTTCCTCACTGTAATTTTGGAACTTGTGGGTTTGTAACTTCTTTTTAAATGGGATTTATGAAAGTGGGAGAGCAGTGGTATTTGCTAGAGCTGAGTTCAGGCAGGACTCATGCTGTGCAAGTGTCACTTAACTTTACCACTAATCTTGGAGCTATAGCACCACCTGCTATTCTTGCTGTAGGTTTCACAAGTGAAAATGGAATTATCTGTTATGGTGTAGTGGTTTGTAAATTATCTGTGGCAGTGTACTTCTAAACCATTAAACTTCTGCTGTCTGTGCCTCAAATCAAATATCAACTGAAGCCTTCAGAGCAGAGAGATTAGGATACATTTATAGTGTAATCTCATTCCGAGGAAGTAAGAAGCCTTGGTAGAAATAGTTGGGACCGCGCAGTCCTTTCTTGTCCTGTCTTCAGGGACAGAGGCTTTGGTTAGTGTTTAAAAGGAACATTAAAATGGTGGTTTATCTAATGCAGAGCATGCAGGTCCTTGGGATGCTGTGCAGTAAGAGGGGTTTAAGTTGTGGTTTTTGTTTAAGCAAAACCTTCCGACACTTAAAGGATTAAGGTTAAGAACTTGAGTGAATAAGTCTTTAGGAGTAGCTTGCCAGACGTTCTTGGAAATATGTCATGCTATACTGGTAACTGGATTTGGGCATTATGGTATTCCCTAGCGAGGTTGAAATGACAAAAATTTGTTTTGCCTTTGGACAACATGTTGTGCTTAAGCTTTTTAAGTGGACTTCCCAACTCGGCAACATCTTCTGCTCACAGGATACGTTGCCAGTTGCTAAATTTTTTAGTGGGAGCTGAGTCAGGTGGGCTTCCAGTTCTCCATGTGTTTGTGCATCTGAGGTTACCAGACTTGCACTGGAGCTGAGTTTTGTCTGTTTACGTCCAGACTTGGAGCTCTCTCCGAGAGAAGTGTGTGTGTGTTTGGGCCTTGCAAGGCTGGGTATGGGCTCTGTGGGGGTCAGGTGAGACTGTCTGCTGCATGAGGGTGGGAATTCCAGCTGGAAGGTGGATGATATCCTTGCTTAGGTGTTAACCATTGTCAAGTCTGTGCCTTCACACTTGTTAGAGGTGAGTGAAGCCAGGTTGCTGACTGACTGAAAAGTAATTGAAAAACCTGGAAAATATAATGTAACACAGTGAAGGGAAAGGGGATGTTGAGAGGGGAAGTCTCCTCCTGACCCTGTCAGAGAGCCCTCAGGTTGACTGAGGTTGATGGTGTAATCCCAGGTAAGTATCACACTTTTGAAAGAAATGCCACGTGGCCCTTGCTTGTTGCCAGGAGCAAATCCTGCTCTGGTCATAATAGTTTTTTTTTCCAATCCCAAACTCATTAATTTTCAATTGGCAAGTGACAGGTTAACTGTTAGCATAAATAATACTCTTAAAACCTTTTAGCAAAACATTTTGTATTTTGTTGAAAGGTGAAGTGATAACTATCTTTCATAGTGTTTTTTTTTTTAATTGTGACAGAATGAGGGTGGGTTTGGATGAGATAGTGGGAAGAAGTTCTCCCCTGTGAGGGTGGGCAGGCCCTGGCACAAGTTGCCAGAGAAGCTGTGGCTGCCCCTGGATCCCTGGGAGTGTCCAAGGCCAGGCTGATGGGGTTCTGAGCAACCTGGTCCATTGGAAGGTGTCTCTGCCCATGGCAAGGGGTTTGGAACATGATGAACTTTGTCTCCTCCAACCCAGACTATTGTAGGATTCTCTACTTGGTGTTTGTGAGCCAGTTTTATACCTTGCATGAAAGATGGTACAGGAGCATAATAGTATTACTTTGACTAATGCAAGTCTCTTTGTGATTGATATCAAAGTACCTCATGCTCTTGTTTTGCACTGTTTTAAAAATAACAGCTTTGCCTTAAATGTGGTTTGTGTGCACACTTGTGTTAATCTGGGCATTTGAGCCTCCTGTCTAGTGACTTTTGAATTGTGTGCCACACCAGTTAAGATAGTTCAGGTTCCTCTCTGAAAAGATGGCAATTTATCTTGTTGGTGGTGCAGTGCAGATTGATTTAGACTTCTCCCATTCTCTTATCCACAGCAATTGGAGCAGATCCAGAAGGAGCTAAGTGTTCTGGAAGAAGATATTAAACGAGTAGAGGTGAGGCGCCCAGACGTTGTTCCGACTCGGGCAATTTTTCATTTTCATCAAGCTGTCTGCCTTGCTGTGGGGCTGCTGGGTTAAATTTATGGCATTTGAGTCAGTAATGGGAAAATGAACAGATGATGCTCTTTCTTTAATTTGTTCATTTAGTTGATGTGTGCAGTCTGCAGGTTGGTAGCTCTTATATAATCGTTTCTTTCAATTTCTTGGTGTTGGTAGTATTTTAGAGGAGTTGCTGGAAATCAACAGGCAGTGTATTGATCAGAACATATGATTTTTGTACACTGCAGTGTTCTGGCTGTTTGCACAGGTTGTTTAAATCTTAGCACGTCACTCTCAAAATGGAGAGGGGTTTGAGGGGTGCACAAGGGTCGTAATGCAGAGACTGGTAGGAGCAGAACTAGTTCCTACTGCATGTCAGAACAGATACCTGCTACCTCCTGATATAATTTGCTTAATTCCTTAATGATAGGGATCTCCTGAGATTTTTGCTCAAAATTATTCTCCAAGTACTTGTGAACCCATCAGCACAATCCTTTTGCCCCTGTTGAGTCCTTAGCTTCCCCTTTGGTCCTTTTCTCTAATCATTCTAGTGTTTAATCTTGGAGTAGGGAGCTGATGTTTCAGGAATACATCACACTGGCATCTCTCAAAACAGCATTCCCTTCAAGCTTTTTGGCAATCGGTTTGCAGGTCTGCTTCTCTCTTCTTGCTCGTCTTGAGCAGCCAGCACAAGCTCCCAACCACTGCCCAAAAGCCTTTTTATTCTTCTTCACACGATTTATATCGTGTGCTGATGAATTAACAAAATGTAAATACAACTGTAGGAACCTCCCTTTATCTAATAGCTAATTGGATTTTTTTCAGACCTCTTTCCCTAAATGTTTCTCAGCTTTCTAGCACGTTTTCTTGAGACATCTTTATGTCTAGGAGAAGCTATTCCCAAAAGCTGTGGGATCCCTCAAAGACCATCCAGCTCCCTGTTTTCTGCTCTTTAATCAGCCATTTCAGTGGGCTGCAGCTGGGCTACGTTCCTGGTGTGTGGTGGTGACCCTGGCTCTGACCTCTAGAGCCCGGGGTCTCTCTTGTCACAGATATCCTACTTTCTGCCTAACAACTAATGGGCACCCAGTGGGAATTTGAAAGCACAACTAATATTGTCCTGGGCACTCTTTGCTCCCCAAACTAACGAGCTGCTGCATCCTGCATAGCTTCCATTTCCCAAACAGATGAAAGGCAGTCTCGTACTGGGTACGCAGCAGTGACTTAGGTTGGCAGGGGCAAGGCCAAATTTATGTGCAAAGTTTATCTCCTGTGCAGTTGTCCCACAGAAGACTGATAGATCCTCTTTTAAGTCTGGGGCACCGCCTTTGCCCTGTTGCCTTGTGGCTCTTCTTGCCATGACCCATATTCAGCTTTCCTTTCCAGTTTTTAAATAAGTTGGCACATAATCTCAAAAATGCACTTGGAGCTTGCTTGCTCTGCCATGTTTAAGGGAGGTGCTGGGTATAAACTCCAGAACTGCCCTTTTTGCGGGCAGTAGGATTTTTGAAACCCAATTGGAATGATAACTGGAAAGAAAGGAAGACGAATGTTTTCTTGGGTAAAGATATTTATGTAAGAGTTGGATGAATGTAGACACAGTTGGTGATCTGCTTGGGAAACCAAAAACACCGTGTGGAGCCCACGTGTTAGATGTGCTCCAAGTTGTGCAGCTTTGCTGTAACGTGGCTTTGTGTTTCAGGAGATGAGTGGCTTGTACTCCCCAGTGAGCGAGGACAGCACGGTGCCACAGTTCGAGGCTCCCTCCCCTTCACACAGGTATGGAGCTTGCAACTCTACCTGCATTTCAAGCTGTACGTCTTGCACTGTGCTTGCTGCCCCTCCCCGTGCTGTGCCCGAAACAGCAGCAGAACTCATCTGTGAGCGTCGTACGGGACTGTTCTGCTCTGTTTCTGGTTGGTTTAAACTTTGTGTGAACAAAAAGAGTGAAGAAAAAGCCATCTGAGTCTGCAGTTGGATGAAAAATGTGCTCTAAACCAGATGCTGTGGGAAGCTGATGGCTCTAAATGTCGTGTGGATTAGTAAACTTGAGTCATAAGCCTCCACTATGGTATGGAATATTACTGTTACTTACATGCTGCCTTTTCTAAACATGCAGTTCTGCCTGGCGTAGGAAAGGTCTTAATTTTTTATGATATTAACATCCTCTGGCTTCCCCACTTGGTGTGAATGGATAAAGGTATGGGTTGGGGATAAAAATTTAAAATATACAGCCTATTGATTCTGTTTATCTGCTGTCTGTTTTGATTTAATGAAATGCCTTTCTAATAACAGTTTCAATGTGGGTTTTTGTCTGGAATATTACATAGTCTGGTTTATTGATGATAAAATTGCAGATGCTTCTTGTGTCCAAGTTGCATGTGCCAGGGTTTGAAGTACTCTACTTTATAGATGTGTCTTTTGGTAGTAAGAGAGCTCTGATTTCATGGGGCCAAGCTATGGTATGAAGTGATCATCTCTCCTATCTCTTAAAAACTGTCAACTTCTGTTATAGAATTGTCCTGGTAGATTTTTTGCTATTAGAAGCTCTAAACCTAGTAGCCCAGAAGTAAGTAAGGAAAAATGGTCAGATTTCCTCACCTCCAGAGAATTAAATAAGGTGCTCTGATGAGAAACCCAGCAGTATTGGCTGGGATTTCATATCAAGATGCTATTTCTGGACACAGAAACCAGAATCTCTCATATTTCTGTGAAACTCTGGCTGGCCCTGAGGGAAGGGACAGGAATGTGGCCAAGTTGGGTGGGAATAACATTTCTAGTTCAGCTCATCACTGCTTCTTTAATTCCTTTTGGGTGCAGGTGTGTTTCTTGACGTGGGTTATTGCTGTTTAGCCAAGAAGCAGTTCTATGGAACTGATGAGATTCTTGTGAGCTTCTACAGGTTTTCTGGTTCTTGGCTATTAAATAGACTGGTTTTGCTCCATGGTACTGATGCTTGAGGAAAACCTGAGCTCTGAGTGGGCTCAGTTTGTTACCTGTTGAGTGCCTTCAGGCTTAGAAACCTCTCTCTTTCTTCAATAGGAGATTGTACCTGTGAGCAGAAATGTATCTCTATTACTTGAGCCAGCTTAAGTAATGAGCTCCCAAAGAGCTCTTTTATCTGTTGAAATCTGGAGTAACATTTTAAGCCCAAGGGATTTAGTGAATATTTTAGTGATTTTTGGATTGATGTGCCCTGCTTGGGCTCTGCTGGGAGATGGCAGTGGGTTAGACCCATTGTGGGAGTAGAGACCACAGGCTCTTTCTTGGCCAACCTTTTCATACCTTTCTGGTTCCATCTTGGCGGTGTCTTGAGCTTTTGGGTTTTCCTTCTGGTGCAACACACCAGGGATGGGATGTAACAGGATATTTAGGGATTTTCTAGGGGATATGGGGTTGCCTTTTTCTCTCAGCTTGAGAAGACCCCTTATCTGTTTCTCAGTGGTGTCCCTGCATTAAGAAGCAACCTTGAGTGGCTGAAGAGAAATCAGGATATGAGGGAAGTGTCTGAAGGTGCATCAGTTGTTGCCAGACTCCGTAACTTCTGTCCCTGCTCTATTTTGACCATTTTGTGTAATTCTAGTAATAGTATTGGTGTCAATTACCACAACTCAGATTCCAGAAAGGCCTACCACTTGAAATTAATTTTCTTTTCAACGTTAAATATAAGTTTTGAAGAATATCTCAAACTTTGCTCCTTGGAGAAAATGCTGCAGAACAGCTGATAGGAGCTTTAAAGTGTGCTGATTTTTTTTCAGCTCTGTTAACTGAAATATTTAATCTCAAAAGTGCATTTTAGGGATGCCTTGAACCACTAAGAGTGAAATATAAATATAGTTTGAGATGGATTCACTTCCATGTTAAGATGATATTAAACTTGCAGAGACTTTTATCAGTGAATTAAAATGGTATATTTAAATTGAAATATAACTTGTTAACATGCTTAACACCCTGCTAATGAAATATAATTGTATAACACTACTAATGTGTCTTATAAATAGTACAAGGTTATCACTGACTGGTGCCGGGATGAAGAAAATTTCTTTAGCCTTTGAATTTAAGGTTCAAGAAAATAGAATTCTTTGGAATTCAGTCTTATCTGGTCTCTAGTGACTTGCCCTTATTCATCTACTTCCTCTAAATCACAGGCTTGCTTCATTAATTTTCTGTTTCTTTTCATTGTTCGTAGCTTTCTTCCTCCCTGTTATTAACATCTCCAAAATGTGAAATTACTCTACCTGCCCCCCGCTTCCTTCACAAGTTCTTCAGCAGAAAATGAAGCCCAGCTCTGATTGTTCAGTGCACGCTGGGCTGCGAGGAACACGTGTTTGCTCTTGTGCCTACACGGGGGGATGATGAAATATTAAATTGGGTAATGGCACGGCGCTTGTTTACAGCGCTGCAGATTGCTGGGTTTGTATGCTAATGGAGAACGAGAGGGGAAGAATAAGGGAGGAGAACAAATAGTTCTGTGTAGGGTTTTTCTGAACAGGCGCTCGTGCTATTTTTGCTCCCAGTAAATGGTGCAAACAGGAGATAGGAATAAGCAATTTTGCTGTGACTGCTATTCAGGAGTCATGGCAATAACAAGCTATCACTAATAGGAGTTTCTGATCTAGAAATGAGTTGCTTGGTAACTCTGGTTCAGTTTATCAACACGCTGATCCTTCTTCCCTTCCATTTGTTCTAATCACCCACCTCCCACCCCTCTAATGGGGTTTGTAGTCTGCAGGTTGCCGTGCTTTTGTTGCTGTTGTTCCAGGTTTTTAAATGTCGTGTTGGTGCAGCTGAGTTCCTTAACCAAACCTCATGTCACCGCTTTCAAAAGAGAACTGAGAGGGCGCTTCTCTAATTTTCTGATGTCTTGCTTCCTGTTTTTTGAAAGGAAAAGCATTCGAGCATATTCCAGTTAGCTGAGCTCCAGGCACGGCACAGAAATGACTCTGGATTTGTATTCTGGTTAGGGAGATGACGTCTGCACTCTGGAAGGCTTTACATCACCAGACAACCTGCAGCAAAACGAGACCAGACACTAGAAGTCTGTGTGTTTGGCTGTTAATTGCCACTGTACCTGTCTGGGAGTGAAGTACTTTTTCATTGCTTTCCAGACGAGTGTGTTGTTCCTGCTGTTCCTGGCAGAATCTGCTGTGTGTGTTTCATTGTTTCTCGTGGCCTCATTCTAATTTAAACTTCATTGTCCCCAACCATGCCCGAGACAGCTCTGCTGTTTTCTCTTTTGCAGGAGCTTGCAGCAAATAATGATTCTTATCCCTTAATTTTCTTGTTTTGCAGCTTTTGTCTTGCCTGGAACAGAATTCCACTCAATCTCATCTTCCGAGTTAATTTTTAAGTCTCATTAGTGGTTCTCTCTCATCTTCTCTTCGTATTTCCCTCCGCTTTCAGGGGAGCTTGAAAACATTCTGAGAAATATTTAAGCATTAGTGCCACTGTTTCATCCCCCTGGACTGACATTTCACCAAACCCCCTTGGTTTATGACCAGGAATCTCAGGTCTGTGGATCAGTTCTGGCAGCTGTCACATAATCATCCATAGGTACAGTGATCTTGGACAAAACCAGGCCTTAGAGCAATGTTCCAGGAGCTTTTTAAAGGAACCTTCAGCTTTCCCAGGCAGCACTGAGATCTAAGGTTACGTTGTAGGAAAGACTCAGAATAACCAACCAAGGTATTTGGTTTGGACGGAAAAGGAAACAGAGCAGAAATGAGTTGCAAAGATTTGTTTATGAACATCACCATGATTTGTTTCTAAAATGTGTTCTGCATAATGAATACAGTGGTGTTCTTGTGTACTAACCTTTGCTTGTCCTGGAAGCATTTGAAATTGGAGTGGTAAAGGTGCTTCAGTCTGGCTCTGGTGCCCTGCTGTGGGAGCTGAGCGTGCTGCCTGTGTGTGGAAGAACCCTGAGTCACCTCTCCTTTTCTTGCATGGTAGATCCTTTGGCAGTTCTGAAAGTTAAATTTCGTGGTGCTTGCATGTGCTATTTATGTTTTGAAAACACTGATTTAAGGTGTGTTGTGTCATTATGGGTACTAAGTAGCTATACATGGTGTAGCGTTGTCTAATAATAATAATCCTGCCTATCAGTGTGGTTTTCTTTTTGTTTATTTCTGGGTTTCATTACTTGCCTCTGCTTTGTGTGTTTTTAAAGTTGTCTGGAGCACTAGTCTCTGTCTTATGCTGATTTCTCTAGCTTTTCCCTTCACAGTGCTCTTCAAGTGCCATGGCATTAAACTTCTCTTATTTCTTTTTAAAGGAACTGAAAACCAATGGTAATATGTTATTTTCAGAATGCCTTATCCTGCATATTTCATACAAAAGATATATTTTTGCATTCTAATTAGAAATTATTCGGTTGCACTACACATAATTCTGTGTGACAGCATCCTGCTCTGGGAGAACTTTGTATTAAAAAAAATAAAAATAAGAAATATAAAAATCTCTCAAACCCCCAAACAAAATCTAACCTTGTGTTCCCTGTCTGTAAAATGGATTTCCAAGGCAAGTGTGCTGCGGAGTGTCAAGGAGGGAATAGAAAAGAGGTTAAAAATGATAAAGGACGGCTATACAGCGATTTAAGCAGACTGTTTCTCTCATTTTTGCAGCAGTATTATTGACTCCACGGAGTACAGCCAGCCCCCAGGCTTCAGTGGCAGCTCTCAGGTGAGATAACCCAGGTGTCTGTGCACGGGGAGGGGGACGGGGGAGGGAATGTGGAGGGTGGGCAGCTGAGGTGCCCCTTCATCCCTCTCCAGGGGGCTGGTCAGCCTGAGATCTGGTGCAACGTATTTAGACATCCTAAAGCTGTCTCTGCCACAGGAAAGGGGATGTTTTTTGCTCTTCATCTCCCAAATGGGCAGCATTTGGGAGGAAAAGTAAATCCCTGACCCTTTGCCTTGGCTTAAATAGCTGTGGATCAAGCTTGACTTTCAAAGCAAGAAACGCTGCAAACACGCAGCTGTTTTGTAGTTTGTCCTCATCAGAGCCTTACAAACTGTATTATAAATTCATACAAAGGGTAAAAAGTTGCATAGACAATGGAGCTGTTTGGCAGGCAGCCTCCAAACTGTCTGATCTGCAGGGCCTCCCGAATTCCAAGTGGCACTGCTGTGGTCCTGCAGCCCCGAGGGATTAGCTGGGCTGGGAAGGTGACACTGATTCCCAGCTCACAGGTCTGGAAAGGTTAAACATTTTTGATTTGGGCAGGTGAGGGAGTGTTGGTTGCGTTCCAGCTGTGCCTTGGGTGCTCTCAGGTGGTGGTGGATCCCTGGAACACACCAGCATCAGACTGGTAAATTAGCAGGTAGAGGTGCTGTTGGATCTTATTTGCTGTAAAGAAAAAAACACCCGAATTTTGGGCTGAGGAGCATATACGTGTACATGCAGGGTTTTGTTTCCAGCCCTATAACTAATAGGTAATTAGGTAATTCCATCTCTCAGTCTTGGGGGAAATGCTTGTAGTTCCTGCTGCTGTGGTCTTGGGAGGGTTTTGCTTGAACAAAGAGTTGTAGTTCTACCTCACTTGAGAGGGCACGTGAAATGTGGATTTTATGTTCAGGGCTCTGATATGCTACAGTGGATTTGTTCTCCACTGACACTACTTGTCTCAGTACTTCCTATTTCAAAGACAAAATTAATAGCATAGCTATCCTGCTGGTGAGCTTCCAAAACAAACAACCTAGACTTTCAAGTCATTCTGTATGACAGCCTTATTTGTGTGAGAATAATCTTTTCTGTCCTCAGATGCAATTTCTTGTCCTCAAGAGTGCAAGATCTGTACTCTCTCATACAAATTTTCAAATTAAAGTTTAATATATGTTTGGATGGGGAGTTGAAAGAGACCTCTTGAAGTTAAACACTTCCTTCAAAGGTAGTCTAATTTCAGCAAGACTTCACAGTAAAAAGTAGTTTTAAGAATATAAATTAAATTGTGCTTTTCTCCCTAATTGTCAGTCATGGTAAAAATCATAGATTGAGCACCGCTGATAGTAAGAACTATCCAGAATGGACAGCACAGCTTTCTTTCTCAATATAATTACTTTGTGCATTGCTCACAAACACGTTGTTAGGGAGGAATTTATATACTACGAAGCTCCAGGACAGTTCTCTTTCAGAAGTAGGTAGTGGACAAGTCACAGAGGAATTCTGTAGGCAGTATTTAATGGCAGTACCTTTTTTCTGCTAGAAATAAGGAGCTGGTGTGTAGCTATGAAGCTTTTTCACAGTTACAGGACTCTTTAGAGCACCTGGTGGAGTTCAGACAGTAAAATCACTCCTGATAACAGAGCAAACCATAGCCCTCAACTCGGGCAACCATAGTGGTTATAGCCATTGAGTAAAAGTTGCTCAGAGATCTTTGCTCTCTTCCCTTGTTTTTCCTCCTGTTGCCCACCATGGCTTAGCAAGTAGCCAGGGAGCAGACTCGATAAAAACTGAATGTATGTTTTTAGTAAAACATGAGCGGATTGAAATGCTTAGCTGGGTATGGTCTGATGACAATGGGTTAATGCAGACTGATTGATTCCCAGCACAGCTGGCCACCGTGTGCCAACCTGAGACCTGCTCCAAGGAGAATCTTTGGAGACCCAGCAGGTCGTGGCACAGCAGACTAACACTTACCATGACTGATTACATCTCTCCATAGACTGGGCTTATCTGGTGGATCAGCCTTGGGCCTGGGTTATGTCACTCATCATGGCACAGGCAGCTTTTCTTCACTTGAGACCGAAGTGCTCGTTCTTTGCTTAAAGTTGTCTTGAGCCCAGATCGCTCCTGTTGTGCTGAGAGAGGCTGGTGCACAAAAAACACAGGAAGAGGCCAAAAAGCTGTTCTATTAAGCGTTTCTTCAAGCTGTGAAATTTTAGAAAATTGTACTTAAAAGGCATCGATGTGGGAGCTCTTCCTGGTGTTTGTGCTGGGGCTGGAGTTGCTCTGGAGATGAAACAAGCTGTGCAGACCATGGGTGCTGTCACAGTGAGTCACGACGAGTGCGTGGGGTCGGGAGGTTGCTTCTTCCCTGAAGTGTTAGATTGCTGTTCACACAGGTACAGGGGAAAATGCGAGGGGCTGTAAACTTAGTTTTCTGGACAGCTGTAATAAGGACAGCCCGTTCTCCTGCATGCTTTGAGGGGGAGTTGTACATGGAGTGGATTTTACTGCCATTGAGTGGCGTTCCGAGCTTTGCGTGTGCTCAGGGACATTGCTCATTAGGGAGCTTAGTGGTTCTTAAATCTTTTAAGATTCAGCTTTGAGGATGTGATATGTCAGACTTCTTAAGCAGAAACTAAAGCAAGGCTCTTCGTGCTTCTCATGTAGTAGAGGAATTAATTCCTTTTCCTTACTTGCGCTTGAAATGGCAAGTACTGCATCTTCAGCTTTTGCTTCAGGAGGAAAGTTTGCTTGTGTAGTTTAAGTCCTTTGCTTCTGCCTCTCCCTGTTACTGTTTGGGTAGGCTGGGAAATGGCTTAATGATGAGCTCCATAGGCTTCTTTTCAATTAACCTTTGAACTTCATGCTGTCTTCTCCGTCTCCCTTTATTTGCTTGGCTTTACAGAGAGTTACTGAGTTGCTTCAAAAGAAATACTTCAGTAACTAACTCATTAAAAGAAACACCTTCTCTCTTAATGAGCTGTGTGCCAGGGATCTGGGGAGTGTTTTTGTGTACAGTCTGACTTGTGAAGCTGGAAGATGGCCTCTGCTGTCTGTCTGTAGAAATGCAACACAGGGCTCCCTCGGGGCTTGGGGCTGCCTGTCCTGCGCGTGAGGTGAAGTTCTGCAAAGGTTCAGGAAGCAAAAACAGTCCAAAAGCAGCTTTTTTTAGTGAAGTTAAAGGGTGTACCACAGGACCCTTAGAATAACTGCTGACAGCGGCGAGATTCTTCATTTATTTTCATTTTAAGCTGCTAACCTGTCACACGTATTGTATAATTGCTCGGCATCGGGTGAAATCTGTTGCAGTGGAACCCAGGGCTGGTTCTGCCTTTCTGAGGTGTTCTCCCTTCTGCCCCCAGACCAAAAAGCAGCCGTGGTACAACAGCACGCTCGCCTCGCGCCGCAAGCGCCTCACAGCTCACTTTGAGGACCTGGAGCAGTGCTACTTTTCCACCAGGATGACTCGTGTCTCAGGTGAGTTCTTCTTGCACGGTGTCCCGTTCCTGACATCAGTTACCCCTTACGGTGCCTGCTCCTCAGAAAAAGCCTTGCTTTTGAGAGAACAGCTTTTGTTTGTGTTGGTCAGATCATCCCGTTCTGCTGTTCTTGAGCAGTCTCTGAAGTTGCTAAATTTGGAAAACTTAATCCTGTCGCTTCGGAGGCGCACATGTATTGCTTTGCAATCCCGTACTGTGAAGGGCAAAACCCACAATGAATCATTTCTCTGGTGCTCATTCTGAAGATGCAAATGCCTGAAAGCAGTGGTTGGGTTGTCTTTCTACTAGATACAGCATAAACCCAGTAGTTAAAAACATTGGCTATTGAAATGCTACAGCGGTATAAACATAAAGTGATAAATTCTCCTGTATTTAGCATGCATTAGGACACTTGGAGGTTATCCTTTATGTTGTCTGGATTGAGCTTTGGTTAACAAATGGCTTGAAGTATAGAATCTGAGCATGTAGCAGTGCTGTTGTCCCATGGGGCACACCTTAGATTTAAGGCTTGTTTTGTAGAATTAGCAGCTGTTTTCAAAATTGCCTAGATTGCCTCATTCATAATTGAGCAGCAGTGTGACAGCAGCAAGAGTAATTGTTACCTAGTGGATGGATGGTTCTTAATTACATGACAAGATTTTGAAGATTTTAAGAAACGAGAGGGTCAAATGAATATGTCTTGGGGGCGAGGAGGGTTGTTCTGCAGCCCCTCTGGGGAAGAAACCAGCTCGGGGGAAGAAAGTTCCAGGCAATGGACTGTGGCAGGCAAGAGATCTGCAGCACCAAGCTGTGAGCTGCAGCCCATATCAAGTGTGACAGACTGCAAGGAGAGCAGCCAGCCCTCAGGGGGTGTGAGAAACCTCTTAGGAACAAGAGGGACCAGGCAGAGGTTCCTGCAGAGAGAGATCTTTGTGTATGACCTTGGAAGGCAAGGACCAACCTCCCAGGGCACGGATCAGCAGGAGAGCTGGGGTAAAAACCCCTGCCTTTTTCTTCTCTGTGAGTTTAGTTTAAGCTTTAGTCCTGTTAAATACATAAAAAAATAATTAAACAAAAATTCATAAATGGCTTTATGTTTAAAAGCCGCAGTGTGTCTTAGGGGAGCTCACTCTTAGGCATGTCTGCATCTTCTGCCTGCTTCAGAGCAGTGAGTGACTCTGTTCTCGTCGTGCACAGCAAAATGCTTTTGACAGGGAATGCAGCACATTGAGAGGCTGCCTCAGGAGCTGGAATACTGGAGAAGCCCATTGGATGTGTCCAGGCAGTCCCCTGTGAAGTGCCAGCAGGTTCTTTGCAGAGTGCAGTTCTTCACAGGTCACAGTGAGATGTTTTCATGCAGGGCTGTCTTGGTGATGCATAACTGTGTTTATATAAAAATAATACTTATTAACCAAGGATAAGAAATGAGTCTCTTCCCAGCATTCCCTTGTAGAGGACATCTTTCTTCATAATTGGAACTATAAATATGAATGCGGTGAGACTGGGCTTTTGTATTCATATGTGTCAGCTGCACCAAGAGCAGAGCATTTGCAAGTGCAGGTTTTCTCCTAAATAAGGGGTAACCTGTGATACTTGATTAAGTTTTCCTCTCTTAAATCATTCCTGCGTTTTGACACATTTTAAATAGGATTTAATGTGGATTTAAGGCTTTTTGCAAGCAGTGCCTCCGACTGTTGGAGTAGCAGTGGAGACATAATATAACTGTAATTATCAAATGGCCTTGCATTTTGGCAGGGAGAATGTCTTGAGAAATCACATTCGGGTTTCCAGGCACAGATAGAGAATAAATTATAGGAGGACTGTGTGCTTGATCTCTAAATGAGGGAAATGGAAGGGTAGCAGCTATTTGTCCCTATCATGTGTCGAATGAGAACGAGAGTCTTTGAAAAGCACTGACTGATGTTTATGTGCTGCTTTTCAAGCTGTTGCCTGTAGTGGTCAGGTGCTGATGATTTTAATTTGGAGCAGCACTTTGTTCATTTTGCCCCTTTTGATCCATCTGACATGGGTAATGCATATGCTGGTACCCTTAAACATGCTAATTACTAGCCTTCAGTGGTGCTTTATATCCTCCAACATTAAACAGCATATAAGGGACACTTTAAAATGCCTTCCAAGTCTAGAGATAATAATTTCTGATGGCAAGGAATTACCAGGGTGCAGAAACTGATTATTCTCTCTGTTTTCCCACAAGAAATCACAGCTGGGTTTTGCTTTTATAGATCAACCTCTTCCTTTTTTCACCCCAGTATTTTCAAACCTTTCTAATAAGTGGATCTTGTCATTTCTTTATGCTGCTGCTAAGGACAGCTTAGCTGGTGGGGGGAATCTGATTTCAGCTGTGTGTGTGTGGTTTCTCTGCTGCTGCAGTGGGTGCTGTGGTGGAGCAGGACACGAGGTGTGCAGTACCTGCAAAGCAGCAGCTGTAGTTCCCCGAAAATGCACTGGTGCAAAAAGATGAAGTGAAGGTAGGAGCATTAGAGGAGGGGGAGGAGAACTGCTGCAAATTAGGAATTTTTCCTTATTCACAAAATACTAAAATTCAAAGTTTTTTAAATAAAACTGTGTTCCTACCAAGAAAAGTTGGGACTTCTGAGAACTCAGGGAATGACTTCCGACTATCTATGCTGCAATTTACTTTTGACTTTTGTAGTAAACTGTTCCGTTTCCCGCAGAATATTTATCATCATTATTCAATCTGGCTCAATTTCACCTGGTAGGCTGAAGGTCATTATTTTCAGAGAACTTCTAGTGTAGGAGCATTCTGGTTTCGTGGCTGCCTTCTTTCCGCAGCCCTGAAACCTCCCTTAGCTCTGTTGCTCTTGGAATAACAAGACAGGTATTTTTTACTAAAAGTATTTGGAGTGTAATTGACACCAAATGCAGACATATCGTAACAGAACAGGGAGAGGAATACACTTTCACCTTGACAGAGAGCTGGATGTGTCCTTTACAGTGCTTTTTGATATGCTTCGAGGTTTTCTGTTGATAATCTATGGCCCATGGGCTCTGAATGTGAATAAAATAAATGAGCTTACCAGGAAAGTTGTATTTGATTTTTAGGCAGATTCTCAGCACAGTGGGTTCACCCAGCATTGCAGTGGAAAGGCTAAATCTGTGCTCTGAAAAATCATACTGTCTTGAGGGAATGCTGGAGGTGAGAGAGAGCCTGGTTTTGACTGGGAATCCTCTCCAGATAACAAGCACAGGTAGTGTCATGTGAAGATGTGTATCTTGATGATGATTTTTTTTATTACTGTGGAGTTTATGTTCTTACTCTGTTCCTGCCCTCCCCAATGCTGCTGCCTCTCCCTAGATGACAGCAGAACCACCAGCCAGCTGGATGAGTTTCAGGAGTGTCTGTCCAAGTTCACACGCTACAACTCTGTCCGACCCCTGGCGACGCTGTCCTACGCCAGTGACCTCTACAATGGCTCCAGCATCGTATCCAGGTAAGGCTTGGTGTGCTCCTCAGGATGTGTTTCCTGTGGATACAGGCTGCTGAGGCTGGAAGTTAATAACCCACAGTAAACCAGTTACAGGGTCTGTACCCGTGGCACACTTTGCAGTTGCTTCCCAAAAGTAGTTCTGTGGGTGTGTGATCGCTGTGGGATTATCCCTGATCTGGGAAAGCACTCGGGTACCTCCGTGGTACCTTTTATTCCTGTTGGTGTTGGTCAAGACCAAATCCAGCTCTGGAGGTGCCAGGGAGTATCAGCAGCTGTTGTACGGAGCCTCTTGGAGGTTCAGTCCTCTTCATGTTAGTTTAGTTATAAGTGGTGCAGTTTTAGCTTTTTAAAAACCATCAGTCTTGCTTGGTAATTTTAACAGTCCTTGGGGGGGTTTGCATTTTATTGGCAGATCCAGTCCTAGTGGCAAATAATGAAAAGCTGAGTTGTTTTTAACTGCAATTGCTTGAAGTTTTGGGCATTGGAAGCTCTGTTGACAGTGTTAAACACTGGTGAGGGGGTGGTTGTGGTAAAGCCAATGCGACAGCTCCTTTCTTGCCAACAGGAGCTCTCTATCCCCAGCTCTGTGGAGTGTTTGTGTCCTGTGTGCTGCTGCTGAAGCTCCTCTGAGCCTCCTGTGGACAGGTTTGGACACTTAACTGCTGAAATGCTGGTGACTGTCTTTCAACAGAGTTAGTTTCTTCTAGTCCAGCTCATAAACCAGCTCCCTTAGGGATCAGGCTTGAGAGCACATAGAGAGGAGCGTCTTGCCAACAGCCCTAACTTTAAACCAGTTTCCCCCTACCCTGGGGGATTTGCTTAGTCTCTTGTAGCTTGTTTTGTTGCTCCTTGTGGTGGAAAAAATGATGGAACATGTTGACTGGGAAATCTATTTTGCATGGCATATATGGAGGACCCCTCAGCTTCTTAAGGCACCTTTCACTAATTTCTGTTTGTTCACAGCAGTGTTTGAGAGAGTAGCAGTATCCTTGTTTTATACGTGATGAGCAGAAGATCCAAAGAGGCCATAGCTGAGGTCTTGAACTAAACATGACATTGACAAGATAAATTAAACTTGGCTTTTCTGGGCCTTGATCTAGGGGCTGTTTGGATAGGGACAGAACAGCTGGAATATTTGTTGAAAGACCCCAAGAAATTCGGGCTGTGTGAAGAAATGGAGGCACGTGTAGCACAGAATACACATTTTGTCGAAAGCAGCATCGATTCCTTAACTCCTGCAATATGTAGCAGGAATGTCTAATGTCCGACCCAGCCGCAGAGGTCAGAGCACAATAATCAGGGATCTGACGTGTGTTTAACCTGCACTGATTGGGTTCACACTCGCTGCAATGAAATGCAGATGGGAATCTCACTGCAACGTAGACAAACTTCCTCGGCTCCCAACTTCAGCATGGATTGGATTTTGCTCCTTTGCCCTTTCTTCTCCTTGACGTTCTGCAAGAGAAGCATTTTTGTGGTATTTGGTTAGAAAATGCTGGAAGGGCGCTAAATCGCGCTCCTGTTCGGAAGGCATTCTAATTCTTGGATGAAATATATGTTTGAAAAGTACGTGTGTTCCTCTTAAAACGAAGATACTGTGAGGCCTCCCTCCAAGCCAGCCCTAGAATTGGTAGTTAAATGCATTTCACTGAAAAGTAATTAGGTTCCAACTCCGTGTTCTCCCTTGCTCATGGTTTTTATTTATCAAAGCATTTGAGAAATTTTTAGGGGTTTTAGGACGTGGACTGAGTGAGACTGTTCACATCTGAGCGTGTCCTGAAGTGCTTAGGTAAAGCAGCACTGCTGAATGTGCTGCTGCAGTTACTCTTGTTGGCTTCTGGCTATCCAAACAGTTCCTGTAAAGTCATAATTTGGCAATTAAGAGTTTGCACTTAGTATGTGTTGACCAACAGTGCTGTGTTCACCGTTGTTCTTCATCCAAATTAATAGCCTCAAGTTCAGAGAGTCTATGACACTAAATGTGTCTTAGTGATGGCAGCTTAAGGTAATAAAGCAGCTTTTAGGTACTCACAAAGGAGCCAAATTAATTAAGGCACCCAAAAAGTGAAAATATGCATTTAAAGTGCTGTGAGAAGTTTTATTTATTCTACTGCACTGCCTTTTAAAGGTGTTCCTGAGTATGCAGTAGGAAACACTGATGAAATGACAGAAAGGAGGTCTTGCTGCTTAGCTGTTGTGGCAAATGGATTTAAATACAGAATAAATACAAGGCTACAATGTAAGAAGTCTTAGAGATTCTTTTAGGAAGTATTTTGAAGGCATATTTTAAGTATACTGATGAACAGAAGTAGAATTGACTGGAAGTTAAACTTCCTTGCACCTGTTTTTAATAAGCTGCCGTTACAAATGGACGGAATAAGAGAGTGTTGTGTTTGATTGCTTTAACCCTACATGAAGTTCACACTCTGCACTCCCAAAGATCTGCTGGCTTAAAGGGTTTTTAAAGATGTGTTAGCTTTAAGGTCATGAAAGAGGAAGATGGAAAAGTTCCTGATCTGCAGAACCTTGAAGTTTAGAAGGGAAATAAAACTGGGGTGATGGTAACAGGTTGGAGAGTGTGATTAAAGACAGGCTGAAGAAGCCCTGAAACAGTGCTCTCCTTGTACACGAGGATCTGCACTTCCCGATACTGTGGATGTTGTGTTCCTGTAAAAATTCTGATGGAACCTTCAGGAAAGCTTCAGCTGCCTTTTGGGATGAGGGGAAAGCCCAGTGTCTGCCCTCCAGTTGCAGGTTTCCCTAGCCTGGCAGGGAGCTTGCCCGAGGGACCCAGTGCAAGGCTGTGCATCTCCCACCATGGCCTCAAAGCCTGGTTTGGAAAGGTGCACACACTGAGGTTGGTAGCCCAGTGAGGGAGAGCTTCCTAACCCTGCTTAGAAACACACTCACAGGGAAAATGTCATCCCTTTGTCCTTTCTTCCCCTTATTTGCTTCAAGAACAACAGATTGTCAGAGAAGGATGTTCGGGGGAAACACGTTCAAGGCTTTGTGTTTGCAATATGAACATGCACCTCAATGTGCTAAATGACTTTTTAATACTCTCGGTTCTATTAAGGAGAAAGTATTTACATGGTTTTCACAAGTTTATTAAGTTCTGTTAGAATTGGGCCAAGAAATAAATTTTCCATTTATTATGCCCCCAGACAGAGCAGTTGTCAGAGCTTAGCTTGCCTTCTCTCTGCTGGCAGTGGCACTAAATGTAAAGGCTTTCTTTTAAAGATGAGTCTGTAAACTGCTGCGTTAGCATTACAATGATTTATGGAGAAAATTGCTTTCCCACTGTCAGAGGCCTTCGGAGAATAATGTGGCAGTCTTTCATATTTGGGGAAAAAAAGGAACAGAAAAATGAGAGCAATGCACTACAGCAAGATGTCTCTTGGAAACCTGGGTGTCAGGGAGCTGGTTCTCCCTGCTCCCTGTCATTCCCAGCTCCAGTGGGAACAGGAGTATGTCTTTTTATTTTAAATTCTTCTGGGTTAGCTTACCATTTCTCTGAAAGATCTTAAAATGACGTCCGAAAGGGTTGGATAGCCAACACTAAATATATTTATCTAAAGGCACGGTGATTTACAGAGAGGAAAACAAACAGCTTGTGTTTTTGGCTGCTAAAACTTAACTCATCTGCTGAATCCTGATGCAGTGTTCAAAATCCGGGTTTTTACCTTTGGTGTCCCTCGTTCAGTTTCTTTCATTGCTTGCTGATTATTCCCTTGCTTCTAAGTAATGAACAAGATGTGAAGAGGCTTCTCTTAGCATCCAAACAGTGCAAGTAAGTCTGTTTCAAGATTGCGTTTTTGTTTGTGTTGACCCTTTCAGTAACGTGACCTGAAATCCTCTCTTCAAAGGTGAGCTTAAAAGAAAAAATCCATTAGGAGTGAGTTTTTAATGTATTCAGTTAAACTATTCTCCTTCTCTGTTCCCCATTTTTACTTTAGACCACAATTGCTTGTCCATATAAATTCTCAGATCCAGACTTTAACAAGATACCTTTTAATTCTGTGTCCACCATAAAAAGCCCCCTTTCTCCTTTCTATATATTTCTTTCAGTGCTTGGGCTGTCGAGGATTAGATGAGCCATTTTATTAAGTTTGTGACCAGCAATGCTTCTATCTTGGTGGGGAAGATAAATGAATGAAATGGAAGTGGGTTTATCCTTCACAGGATTATGTTTCAGAGTGTAGTAGATGCTGCTCCATGAGAAATGAGGAGGGCAGGATTTTTCTTATAGCCTGTTAAATCGGTTTTTAAATGGACTCTTATTTACAAGTGGCAGCTCAAAACTGTGGCTGGATCTGTCTTATTTGAACTGTTCCCACAAGCAGAAGGAAGAGAGAAGTGCTTGGATAAAGAGACTTCAACTGCAGAATGGCCAAGGAAACTCGAAGCATAATTCCCTGAACCTGCTTAAAGTTTGTGCTTTTCCAGTGGTTCTCTTGCCTTACTTCATCTGAGGCTTTGGCCTGTAGACCAGAGATTGTCTGAGGCTGAAATGGGACTTTGGTTTAATTCGAGCTGAGTGAAACGCAGAGCCTTTCCCCTCCTTTCCCATCTTTTCCTCTGGAGTGCAGAACTGACACACTTCCTGGTGCTGCACGCCTGTGGTCTGGGTGCCTTGAGCAGAAGCCGAATGTGGCTCATACAGTAGGAAGGGTTACACAGGTGTCACTTCTGACCCCCAAACTCACAGCTCAGGGACGCTCAGCCCTGTGATGTGGCCCTCCAAGTGCCCAGGATGGGCTGCTGGGACCAAGAGGGCCTCTGACACCAGGAAAGAGCATATTTGCCCTTGACCCAAAAAGTAAACCTTCTAGTGACCACGGTGATGCTGCAGAGAGAAGTTTATTCTCCCATCAGCCTAAGCACTAAAACTTAAATAACTTGAAATTGGGAAGTTAATGAATGGAAGTTGCATGGCCACCAGTGGGACCTCATTTTTTCCCCACTAATTTCAGACTATTTGGTAGTAGGAAGAATCTTTTTCCCATTAAACTCTCTTAGTACTTCAAGCCTGTCTCCATCTGTAGATAATTAGATGAGAGTTTTTAGCTGGATTTCAATTTTATGAATTTTTATAAGCGGTCTGTGAAAAGTATTGAGCAGTCTTTTGATGAATTTGGGAATTGGCTTTTAAACAATGTTTTAAATAGTGATTGCACTGCGGGATATTAATTTTTTTATCTCTCTTGAAGACAGTTTGTGCAGTTTACCTAGACAGTTTTCATTTCTTGGCAAGTATCTTGTGGCAGTTCCTGGCTGCTGCCTGTGACAGTCCAGCCTTGGAGTGGGCTTCCCAAAGAGGAGGTGCAAGCTCCATCCTCAGAGTTATTCAAGGACAGGCTGGAGAAAGCCCTGAGCAACCTGGGCTGACCAAAGAGAGCTGCCCTGCTCTGAGCAGGGATTGGACTAGAGGCCTCAAAGTCTTGGGAGCTCTACTTGTGATAAAGGTACATGATCAGATCACTGGAAATTGGACATTTTGTCCTCATTTTCTACTGAGCGTCTTCCTCTGGCCTTAGGTTTTAAGGAGAAACTTCTTACATGGCTTTGACAATGCAAAGGGAATTTCACTTCTACAAACTTTGGGGTCCCTGCTTACAATTTTCACAGGATTGTATTTATTAGGTTTAAGACCAGCCTCTTTTGAAAAGAAGCTTTACGAAAATGCAAGCACTCCAAATGGATGCTGTAGCATCAGGAATGTCCCCTGAGAGATGAATATTCACAACAGGGTGGTACACCAGGTGGAAATTGCATTGCATCGTTGCAGCCACCCCTTCCTGGGTGGTCAGTGTGAAGATGTGCTCAGTGAGGCTGCAGGTGGCTGCCCTGCCCCTCCTGCTGCCCGTGGGCAGTGGCTGTCAGGAGACACTAGTGCTGCCTCTTGCCCCAGGAGCAGCAAAGCCACGAGAGCTGTGCTCTCACAGCATCTTCTGCGCAGAATTCCCGTGCCAGCAGCGCCTGTAAAAGGCAAAGATGGATTTCTCTTAATCCCTCCCCCCAGTTTTATTGCTTTCATTCGACACCAAGGGCTGGTGCAGTGAATTCTTGTTTATGCTTGAAGACACAAGCCTGTTACTAATAGAAAATGGATTTCTGTAGCTTATTACAGTATTCTTTTAATTTTCTAGCTATATTTGTTGGAAAAGCCTGAATTTGCTAGGAGCTAATGATCTGAAAAGCATTAGCATGCCTTTGGATTTTTTTGTTTCTCCCTTTAACAGACTAACTAGAGAAGTTAGTCTGTTAAAGGGTAGGTAGTTAAAAAAATACAAAAAGGTAATGTGTTAAAACATGCAGAGATGGATGGTGTGGGCTTAAATGCTTCTGAGAATAAACCTTACAAGCAGCTCAGCCTGGAGAAGAGGCTTGAGCTCATGATTGCTAATATAATATCATTTGTATTAATAAATACAGTCTCTAAGTCTTGTTTGGGATTTATGTTCTGCATGGTTGTTTTGTAGAATAAGGCAATAAATAACAGACCAATTTATGAAGTGGTGCTCATGTTTTCCTGGGATTATATACAAGTTTGTGCATACATTTGTGCAAGTGAAGATGGAAGGCAGATCAAGTTTCTCTAGATGAGACTGAAATTAAGGTTACACATAAACTATTCTTTATGAAAAATAAAGGTACTTATGGATAGCATTCTAAATACTGACAAAATAAGATTCAAAACGCCAACAAAACAAATCTCCTGCAACAGATTTGTCAGTTAGATGAAAAATACTTCAAATGGTGTTTTAAACTTGTTCCATCATTACCAGGCAAGTGAGACCATCCCAGTTCATTGGCCCAGTCCATCATCCTTTGGCTCCTTGGAAAGGCTCGTCTGTTGGATTCAGATGAGGGCTCCAAAGAGGTTACCATCTCCAGCTGTCCCTCCTGATGCTCTGCAGGGTGTCTGGCAGTGGCAGGTGAATTTGGAGGCTGGAGTTGCTGGCTTGGGGTGGAGATTTGCCCTGTGAAATGGGGCCTCTGGCAGTGTGGTCAGCTGGAGAGAAATGTCTTCAGCTGCTGTTGTGAAACCATGGAGGAATCATGAATTGGAGCTTATGGACAGAGTGCTTATTGTTTGCATTTCCAGCATTGGTGGAGGTCCCTCTCCCAGATCTTTGTTCCTCTGCCTCTTCAGCTCTGTTGGCGGCTGCCTTGCTCAGTCTTCAAGAAACAGAATCTCTGTTGGTGTAGTAATGAATGTGGTGGCTTGGAAACAAGGTCGCAAGCTGTTGAATGGCCTCAAATTTAGAATGTGCTTCAGTGTCTATCACAGCTGGTCGAGTTCCTTCCTACTTGGTGGTGTAATCCTGAGGAGATGGTACTGCTGTTCAGGCGACCTTACAGGTTGTTGTGGAGCAGGGTTTCCTCCCTCAAACCACCTCAGGCAGCTTGGGCAGACGCTGCTGTCTTCTG
Source organism: Sclerurus mexicanus (assembly GCA_013396755.1). Lineage (NCBI taxonomy): Eukaryota > Metazoa > Chordata > Aves > Passeriformes > Furnariidae > Sclerurus > Sclerurus mexicanus. The sequence goes on along the minus strand of VWZF01001882.1, from coordinate 284,499 downwards.
TTCCTCCTGAACACGAGGAAGAACTTCTTTGCTGTGCAGTGACTGAGCACTGGAAGAGGTTGCCCCGAGGTGCTGTGGAGTCTCCTTCACTGGAGATATTCCAGAGTGGTCTGGATGCAATCCCATGCCATGTGCTCTGGGATGACCCTGCTTAAGCAGGGAGATTGGACAAGGTGACCCACTGTGCTCCTTTCCAACCTTAACCATTCAGTAGTTCTGGTCTGGAATTGTCTTCCAAGTTTGAAGGCAGCTGAGAAAGTTTGGATCCTTGTGTCCTCCACCCTTGTATTTGGTAGTGTTGGGGCTGTGGTCTGGCTGCTGTCAGAGATGTCTGCCAGCCCAGCTGGGTGAAATGGCAGAACCTGGATGTCAAATACAGGCATAGGTTACCCAAAACACTGCAGTGAGCAAACAGATCATTTGGCTTGAATTCTAAACAGTGGCATAAGAAAGATTCTGCGTTTAACCATTGGCATTTTTACTTAACGTTTCCCTCCTGCAGCTTATTTAAAACAGTGTTTGTGGAAAAACTGTATCTAATCCTCATTAACTTGCATGGTAGTTGTCTGTAGCGGCTTTGGCTCATTGTGCTTGTGTGGCTCTGGCACAGAAAGCCTGGGGTTGTCGTCATCTTCTCTTCAGCATGCAGAAGAGCATCGCCTCGCAGTGAAGTGGCTTTTTATCAATACACTTTGGTTCGTTGCCTGCAGAATTCAGCAGTTCCCTATAGGCTTTCTCATCATTAGTGCTAATTAAGCCAAGTTTCCCTGAATGTATGTATGGAAAAAACCTTATGCAGTAGGAGAGGATGTCTCTAGCTATAGTCTTATAGCCAAGGCTGGAAGTCTGCTGTGGCTCTCTGGGAGATTTTGGGTTGTATTTAGAGGAAATTAGGTTCATGGTAACTTCCCTGCGAAGTAGAAAGGATCGTGGTTCTGAAAGTGGAGCTATTGCAAGGAGCCCAATTAATCTCATAGCGTAGTATATGCTCTGATTGGGTTTAAAAAAAGAATTACTCCGTTTTATCTAGCGATGACAAAGCATGAAAGTAGCTCTGTTGGTTTTGATTTCTGAGCTGTGAGATGGATCTAAGCCCGCCAAACCCCCTCGATTCGGGTTTAATATTCTCCTTTAAACAAGCTCTTTATGGAACAGGCGTACTGCGAAGTGGTCTCCGTTAGAACCGGTGGCATTTCATTACACTTAAAAGGGTTTTTGTAAGCATGAAGTGGGCCTGGAAGTAGGTCTAATGACATTACTTTGTTAATGCAATACCTTTTTATGCCTCCCTTCAAACGGAGCAGAACAGACCTCCCGGCTACCGTGGCTGTAAGAAAGATCCTGAAGGTGTGACTGCAGCATGGCTGGGCCAGTAATGTCTTCCCAAGGGAGCCTGGGGCTGATGGCTGTCCTTCCCTGGCAGTGCAGGCTTTGATGGGCTGCTGTAACACCCTTCCTTCCCCGTCTGTTTCCCAGACACGGGGGTAAAAAAGATAATCAAGCACACAGAGCTGACTTTCTGGTGTCTTGTTTTTACGCCTCAAAGAGAGGTTTGCTTAGGGGGAGTGAATTCGGATCAGGTGTTTGGACCCTGGAGGAGGCACAGTGGCAGGGTTGGGTACCCAGGGTGCATTCAACAGCAGCTGGATATCCCAAACAACCTCAAGGAATGGAATCAGGCTCAAACAGTTTGGGATCCTCCATCCCACGGTTTTCCTTAGACAACCATCAGGCTTGGATCTGGTCTACTGAGAGTAGCCAAAGCAACTTTACCTTGATGAGAGGACAAATCTGGAGATTTCCTGGTAACCTGGGGGTCACATCTAAGCCCAATTAATGTGATTTTTAAGGATGAAGGTGTTTGCTCTCTGATAGTGACTTTGAGGCGTAATCTCATTTATACATTTAACTTATCTATCCATATAACAGTCTAGAGAATCAGTGTTTCCTTTAAGTGGTCCTTTCTGACTAGAGATTGCAATAACCTCTCTGGGACTGTGATATGCTTGCTCAGTTTGTATTTTGGAAAATATTCAGCAGCAAGGGGGGGCTGTGTCAGGGAATGCATTCTACAGTAGCGTCCTTGTCCCTGTGGCACAGGTTAAGGACTCTGAAACTGCACAAGTGACCTTATTTAGGTGGTGCCCCAGAGTAAGGAGTAACTAATAGAACTGTTGCTTTAGTGAAACAAAAAAAACCTCCACCACAATTTTTTTTCAGTCACTCACAGCTTTAGCAGAAGTCTTTTAATACTGAAACTTCATATGCTTTGTCTCAGTAGCCTTTGTTTTTGTGTGACAAAATTTAGACTTTGAGCTGATAGAACACAAAATTTGAGTGCTTTAATGGCAGTTTCCTATGCCTGAATATAGCTTTGTTTTTAAAAACCACAAATTAGTATGCTCATGCATGCTTAGTGACACTAATTGCTTTGCTTTAAAATACCAGTCTGCTGTAAAAATGGTTTCTCAGGTGTGTGATAATACCAATTTCTGCATTGGTCCCAGGTGCTGAGCAATCTGCACTGGTACCCATGGTGTTGGATTGTAACCTCAATTTCTAACCTTTGGTTTCAATGCCTCAAAATGAGCATTGGGAAGAGGTAGCCAAGCTATAAAATGGGAGACCTGGGATTGTTAGAAGTGACAGGATATCCCTTGGAGGCCAGGGAGTGGAAGAACAGAGTGAGAAAGACTTTAAGGAAATTTAAATGAAGAGCAAAAGCTGCTGTTGGCATCTCTCCTTCCTCTCAATAATCAAATCTCCCAAAACTGAGACCTGTATATCTGTGTTACAATTGAATATGTGACCATGGCAAGATATGAGTTGAGCTTAGAGACACAGAAATAGAAACAGCACCATGTTGGGTAGAAGTAGAACTGAAAGGGTTTGGTATATTCAAGGAGGAAAATATATATGTCTGTGTGTATATATATATAGTTCCATGAGAGGACTGAGTCATCTAATTTGTGGAAATGGCAACTCCTACGGTCACAGATCTCGTTACCAAGCCAGGACTGAGGCATTTAAGATCATAGTAGCAATTGTAGACTGTGTATATGGAAAAAGGAGAGGAGCAGTTGGCTGCAGACCTTTGCTGCAGTAACTAGTGATGCAGTTGAAGGGAAATGCAGTAGGTGCAGCCCCCCATTCTCCTGATTTGAAGGAGCAGGTACAGCCCATACCTGTAAATATCTGGTATGGACCACTTGTGCAGGGATTGCTGTTGTCAGGTTCTCTCTACCACCATCCTGTCCTGCAGGAGTAACTCCCTGGAATGTGTGTGTGGCTTTTAAAGTGTAACTGGGAGGGAGGAGACATCCATCTGTCCCAAATCAATCTTCTGGTGAGCGCCTCCTAGTTCTAGTGTGACTTGTTGAACACTAGTCTTGCTGCTGCCTTGTTCATAACCCTTATGGTGAGGCAGCTGCTCCATTCCTTTAATCAATTTAGTTGCCCATCTGTATGCATTCCCTAACTCCAGCTCCTCCTCCTGGGATGTGGAGAACAACTGCAGACACCATCGGGATGTGAATGTAGCAAGGCTTTACACAATGGCAGAACTGCTAAATACTCATTCTCTACTCTTCCCCTGCTGCTCTGCCCTCAACACCAAGCCAAGCTTCCAAGCATGTTTCAGAAGCAATTTATTTCCTAATTCCATTTGTTAGCTGTGAGTGCTCTCCAAGGTCACAGGTTTTAGCATTAAAATAAAGCAATTTATTTGTAATCTCACAGATTGGGAATAAAGATAAGCAGCAGAGAAACCAGAGCCCTTGAGGATGTGTTCACTTTCTAGCAGCTCTTATTGGTATTTCCATGGGATGTTGCTCATTGACTTCTTAGAAAAAAAAGTGATTTGAGAAAGGGGGATGTCTCTCTTTGATTTTCCCTAAAACAAAACAATCAGATCCTTTCAATTTGATTTCTATAAGTAATTTATAAAGCTCTTTCAAATATCCAGGAGTTTTTGTGTTCCCTGAAGGTTCTTTCTAGAAATTCAGCCAGTCTTTGTTGGTCGGGAATGTGGAGTTTGAAAGTAAGTTTAAAAAAAAAAATAAATAAAAAGGAACAATTGCTAATTGCTTTTAACAAGAACACTTTTGAGGCGCAAGGACCATTGGTCCAAAAGATCATTTGACTGGATGCTCCTGTTATTTTCTGTTGTTGTGTTGCATGTTATCGTTGTGCTAACGATGAAATCACTTGGACTGCAGAAATGTATCACCTGCAAAGCAGAGCGTTGTCATTCTGAGCTGGCCCTGTTGTGTCTTTTGGCAAACCAAAACTAAGTTCTCTGGTGAATTTTTGTGTAAGTAATCTTGTGTCTAAGCAAGCACTTCCTTTGACACAAAGCTTGAAGCAGCAAGTGACAGGAATACCACTGAGCTAGTTAATGACACATGGGCCTTGCTTAATGCTGAATGTATTTAAAAGACTTGCAGGAAAGGCATTAAAATAACTGTTGGTGTGTTTTTTGGGCTGTTTGTCCTAATGCTGATGAGTCCAGGCAGAAGCAGAGCTTTGCAAATATTAGGACTAGTTCTGTATGGTATATAATGCACTAGGTTAGATACTGGGATGGTTCCTGTTTTCCTTTGTAAATCCCTAGCAGAGAGGGAACACTTGTACCAGGACTGTGCACGGGTGGTGGAGGCCGAGCTGCAGGTGTGTGTTGGCTCTGCCTTCCTCTCACACCACAGTGAACATCTGTACCAGTGCTCGTTTCTTTCTGCATCCTTTTTCTCTCTGCAGTGTCTTAGATGCTGCTTGAAGGTCACAGGTCTGACAATCAATTCCATTGCTTAATGGTTTTTATTATTTCTTTAATGAAGTGTTAACTTTTATGGACATATTGAAATACTCGTTTGCTACATCTACAGCATGTCTTCATTTAAAAAAAAAAAGTGAATTAATGCTAGAGAAGCAAACCCACCCCAGGTGAGAAAGGTTCTATTCTGTTCTAATAACTTGGCTTTTTACCAGACATTGTAATCCATTTTTTTTTCTTCAGCAGAAGGCCAAGGGTATAAATTGAATCCAGGTAGATGAATCACTGCCATCAGTTTAGTTGTGCTTTACCTGAATCCACAGGGCAGGGAGCAGGGGCAGAGACAGCAGTTCAATTAAGATTGTGGTACAAGTAAATCCCTTGTATTGTTACCGAAGCTTTCGATTATAAAATTCTTCCACAGGACAGGGGGAGCTGACAAGACCAGACGGGCCTGAATGGTGTTCCCGTCCTGTTTGTATAAAAAGTGATTCAGACTGGGGTAGATCTGGGGAGTGGGGAGACCAGCCTGGCTGCTTAGACGACTACTTTCCCTCTCCCATTTTATTCAAATAGCTGCCTGCATGCTTGCTAAATTCCCCACCACACTCATGTTACTTCCTGCATTTTGGAGGCTCGTGATTCTGCAGGCTGGACCTGACAAGCCTCTCTAGCAAGCCGTCGTGAGTGGGACCTTCTCCTGCCACTGCCTGGGAGAAGTTGAGGTGCCCGAGTGAAAAGGCCATGTTTCAAGCTGCTTTGATGAATTATTTCATACCATCAGACTGCAGATCAACAATCTTTCCTCTCCATAGTTTAAAAATAACCCGATGATATCTCCTTTACAAGGGCTTGAAAATCCTGGTGGCATTTAAATTTATCTTCCCTTGGAAGCATTGCAGTGCCTTCGACTTCTCAGCTGTCTTGAGGAGTAGAAAACTCTTGTTTTTACAGCTATGGGGGCAGCCTGAAGAGCCCTCTCTCTTCTTGTGATTTATTTAATGCTTTCTAATTGTAGAAATGTACCTCAAATACCCCTGCTCTTGGGATTTTGAATGTGCAATCAGCATCAACTCAGTTTTCCCTGCTGCCATTAAGAACTCCCTGCCTGGTTCCTAAACACTCTGGATTCTTGGGGAGAAAAAAAGTGAGAGGGGCAGCAGAGATTCAGCTGAATTACTGAGTGCAAGAACCCCAAAGGAGACCTCTCAAAGCAGTAGATTGATTGCTTGGTCAGGGAACTTGGGGAGAGCTGGTTACTGATTGTAGAAAGCTGAAGACTGAGGGCAGATGCTGCCCCCAGACCCTTCCTGGGAGGTGTCCAGCACATCCCCCCTGCCCTGCCTGCAGTTCCAGGAGCTCCTAGGAAGCAGGATTGCTTCCCTGACTGCTGGGTGCCTGATAGATTTCTCTCAAGCCCTTCTGAGCTACGAAGGCAGCAATGACATTGGTTGTTTTATAACCTGCTGCCTGCCTTTCTCTCAGATGTATTTCATGGACAACCTCAGGCTTTTCTCATTTGCAGCTTAACTTTGTTATAAGGTGACTGCTTTTACTTCAAACTTCATTGATATCTATTACCAACTTCCCCTGCAGGTCAAGAAAGAAGGTGCCTCTGTTTCCACGAGCAACCCTAAATGGAAGTCAACATTCACAGTTTTTACAGTACTCATGATCTATGTTTCAACCCCCTGTTGTTACTCAGGGAGTTTAGAAGGGTTTTTTCACAAATATTGGTTTGATTTGCGGTAACACTTAGAAGTTCACCAAGCTGCTGTACTGAGGAGAAATCAATGGGCAGTCACGCTGTGGCACATTGATGGTTTTTGGGGCGAGCTGTCAGCTTTGACGTTTGGGTCCCATGCAGTGTAGATGGTGTAGCTGAACTGGAAAACCTCCAGAGCACCTGAACAAAGGCCCTGGCTGTAGGAGGGTGATCGTGCTATACCAAAAAGTTGGAGATGTGGATGTATTGGCAGGGGATGGATTAGAAAATGGTGCCTGAGAGCAAGAACTCCACGCGGTTGGTGTTTGTGCCAGACCCGACCACGGTGTTCTGAGTGGGGAATTTGCAAACTGCACATTGTTTGTCTCAACTCTGCCACACCGAGGTGTTTAGGTGGTAAAATACCCTGCTAGTAAGTACATGAGGTGTTTTACCCCATTCTCAACCTCTGTTTTTGTTCCTCAGTATTGAGTTCGACCGAGACTGTGACTACTTTGCCATCGCCGGGGTAACGAAGAAGATTAAAGTCTATGAGTATGGTACAGTCATTCAGGATGCGGTGGATATTCACTACCCTGAGAACGAAATGACCTGTAATTCCAAAATCAGGTAGGCACTGATTGGCTTTGAACTCAGAGGGCCTTTTCTGTTTGCTTGTTTATGTGCAGTAACTGTTTTGCTTCCTTCATCTGTTACGGGAATGGAATGGGAAACGAGGGAAGCAGGAGCCAATGGAGATTGGGTGGCACAAGCACTGTTACTTGTGCATGCTGAGCTCATCCAGCGTAATAACAGGCCCACATCTGAAGGAGAAAGGGATATAGGGGAGTGAACTTGCTAGTATGTTCCTTGCCAATGCCATTGGATACCTGCTAAAAGTACTGGATACGCTCCAGGTAAAGTCTTAGCTTGTCTCAAGGTAACCATTGTACCCAGTTCTTCTCAACAGCCACTGATGCCTTCATGCTTTTTTACTGTGAGCGTGGTGAGATGCTGGAGTAGCTTCTGGATGCTCCAGTGCTGGCTGTTGGGTTCAAAGCCAGGTTGGATAAGGCCTGGACCAACCTGGTCTAGCAGGTGGTGTCCCTGCCCATGGGGCTGGAAGATCTTTAAGGTCCATTCCAACCCCTTAACATTCTATGATTATGTGCTCTCTTTATCAATCAGAACCTCTCGTTGTGCTGAGAGGCTGCTGGCTCTCAGGAAATGTGCCTCGTTGGCACCTGCTGCCTGGGGGTTTTTGTCTGCCTGAAGTGTTGTTCTGCTGGACCTCATATTATCCAGCTCTTGGGAAAAGACCTTGCTTCATTTTTTGGTTCTGTACTGCTATCATTACTATCAACCCATTGATTTATCCTTTTAGATATCTTAAGCCAGTGAAATATAGACCACTGTGTCAGAACTTCAATTGAAAGAATCCAGCTAAATAACCTTAAAACCCTAATTCAAAAATTCTGTTAAAGCTCAAAAGTAAATAATACAGGCAATCAAACCCATTCAGTATTATAATACAAGTCTCCAGCATCTCTGTTGAACTCATTTGTTTTTATTTGGTACTCTACATTTTAAAAGCAGTAAAGCACCCACAAAAGTGTAAGTAATAAATTTATACAGCAGTCCAGTTTCCATGAAAACAGTGTTGTGCAACAAGATTAATACTGTTTGCAAGCCTACTTTAGAGTGTAAAAGTCACGCTTCGTTTTGTAGCTGACACATTTCTAAAGATAGATCAGTCATTCCCGTGTGGCTCGTGCTCGTTATTCCCAGCAACTGCATAACACTATTTTATGAAGGGGAAGATGTAAATGCAGCTGACCCTGGGACTGGCTTTCAAGATGGGGAAAAACAGCCTGAAAGGGATTTGTATTGATAAGCTGTACTGAGCACAAAGCTTGTGTTTTGCTGGGCTGGTGAAATGTTCGGCGTTTTTGCCTGAGTCATAGCAGAGTTCACGCTGTTCGGCTTCATTTTTGGGGAGAGAAGAGCAGGATATCAGGAGAACCATCCAGCAGTCAATCAATACCTTCTGCCTGAATTAGAAGGGGAAAAAGCAGCGTGTGTTTGGCGTTTCTCAGTCCATCTGAAACAATGTCCAACCTCGCTGCTTCAAATGTGACAGGGATCTACCCCGATGATGCTGCCAGGCATCAGGATGTTGTCAGCCCTCCCTTCTGCCACAGCTGCCCGAGAGAGCCACGTTGGTGCCTTCAGTGGTGTTACTCATGTCAGCTTTGCACTCCAGACAAGTGCTCACATTCAAGGCTTGTTCTCAAAATTCATGCATATCCCCATTTTATGTGTATATGACAGCGCTAAATGCATTGTCCTCTGACACTCTGCCTCGGCTGAGGAGGACGGGGTCATCTTCTTTCCTTTTCTTACTCTAGTTAGTTTCTTCATTCCTTTGAAGAAAAACATTCATGGGGTTTTTTTTCCCTGTCGGCCTCCTCCACATTATCTCAGGCTTCCTTTGGCATGTAGGTGCTTTTGGTTTTGACAAATGAAGTTGGTCTGTCAGTCAGAGGCATCCTTGCTGTATCCATTAGCTGTGCTGCCAGTCACCGGTGCCGGGCTCGCTGTCGAGCAGCATAATAACTCGCTCCTCTGGAGCGGCGTCGCTTGAGGGAGAAGTTATATATGAAGGCTGTAATTTCATTATGGAATATTGCACTGTGCTGAAAATGGGCCTGTATTATAATAGAAAAATCTAAACAAGTGGAGCCTGCTCCGTGTAAAAAGCCTCAGCTTAAAGCTGTTGATCTTAATTTGGGTGGAGGTGCAGCTCCTTCAAGAGGCTTTACTCTACCTGCGAGGGCCCTCTCTGGTATCAAATCCAACCAGGCTTCTGCCCTGGCACACGGGTGGTGGTTCTCTTCCCGGCAGAGTTGCAGGGTCTGCCAGCAGATGAGATTTGGTGCCACGTCTCTCCTGGTTAAACTGATCCCGCTTAACCTCGTTGAGAGCGAGGATGCCGGAACATAAATCATTCGTGGCGATGTTGGTGACTCAGCTTTCGGAGGAGCAGCAGCTCCGGGGGGCTTTTATGAAAGCAGACAGGTGACAGCATTAGTGAGGACTCGTGTCTGGCCAAGAGCAGCTGCGGGAAGGGAAGCCCATGCCTGGCCGGGGCTGGCGCCAGCCCAGCCCTGCTCTGCCCTGTGCCAGCTGGGCGCCTGCTGAAAGGTTGAGCTTCGTGCCAGCAGTAATTGATTGTAGGCTTTCCTGGAGCAGAGCCCTGGTACCAGCTGTAGCTGAGTCTCTTCCTCTTTTCCAACCCCCTTTTTTTACACCCACCTGCTTCTTAAATGCATTCTTTTTTCATCATCTGCTAAGCCCGCTCATCCCTATTTTTAAGAACAGGGAGGAAGTCGGTGTGTCGGGTTTCTGGTAAATGTGCATCGCATCCCCCGGGAACAACAGTGGCATAAGCTTCCAGGAAAAACACAAGATGACACATAAATCCTCATAAAAATCCCATTTACGGATTCATAGCTTCGGTACAAGAAACAAATCCTGGCATTGTGTAGTAGCTATAAACAGCACCCTGTGAGCTAATTATGACTTGCTGTGTCCCTAGCTATGGCAGGCACTAATCTGCAGCTCCCTCCGTGTGGAACTGGGAGAGGATGAAGAGCACTGGCCAGCAGCGAGCCACAGCTCTGCTCTGATTTATTCAAGAGGCAGATTTGTTGTTTTGCCATAGGTCGCAGGGGGGAGAAAAATAAGGAGATCTAGCATTCAGGTAAAAAATTGGCTTTAGGCCTCGTTAATCTACAATAGGTGATGTGCGAGCGTGGTTGGGTAAACATGCTTTTGAAATGCGTGTTTAGTATTCTGCGTGCTCACCACTGTGTGTTTGCAGCATCTGTACCCCAGTGATAGATGTTAACACAAACCTCCCGAATCAGCTGCATCTGTTTAGTCAACTGCAGTAAAAGCAAAGCTTCAGTAGCCTTTCTTTTTTAGGAGGCTGCTAATATTTTACTGTTTTCATTCTTCGGTGTGAATAAATCAAATGTGCGTTTGCTCTATCCTAATAGCAGTTCATGGGCATATTGCTGTCAGCTTTGAAAATGGCAGCCAGTTCCCACTATTAAGTTTAAATTAAGCAAAAACTTGTCAGATGGTGTTTTTCGTCGTAAAGGCTGCTATTTGGAGAGGTAGGAACTGAAAATCCTGGTTGTGTTGGATGCCCATATTTCCAATGCAGAGAGTGTTTGACATTAAACAGTTTATAAGGGCATGTACCCTCCACTTGCATTAATTCCAGTTTTTAGAATAACTGCTTCACTTTGCAGGAAGATGTTTTTCTTTATAAGTGGTTGTCTTTTAACCTCTAGGAGGGTTTTCTTTGAATTGATCAGAGAAAAAGGGTGTTGTTTTTTTTTCCTAAACATTCGTAATAGTAATGTAAGTCCACATGTCCCTGAAGTATTTGCTTAGCATTGTTATTCACATGGATGTTTTTGCAGTAACAGACCATGTCTTTAAAAGACATTTTAGTCTTAAAACTGCAGGTCACCGGTTGACTCACAGTAATAGACTGGATCTGAAGCACTTGGTGCTTGGAAGCAGGTCAGACCACAGCAGTTTGTGCCTTATTAAAAGCTTTAACTTCATCTAACTCTCACTGCCAGAGAGGTAGTTGACACTGGGTAGCTTGATCCTGGATTTGAGATGTTTCAGCCGTAAAAATACTGGCTCATGAAATAACCATCAGCATTACTGAGAATGTTAACCAAGCTGGCCCACTTGTATCTCCGAATAAAGTGAAGGATGCACATAAATCTTTACGGGGTCAGAATTTGTGTGGCTGGATCAGATGCTGGGGGTAGGAAAGTGCCTCAGAGGTTGGTGATTAGCTTTCAGCTAGAGTTTCTCCATCTTAATCCCCTAGGAAGGAAAGCTATCACAACTTCTGATAAGATAAACCTCTGGGGTGTAACTATCACCCTGTTTCTGGATTAAAGAACAAAGCAAAAACTGGAAAAAAAAAATAAAGCTGCTGTATTTAAAATAAAAGATGGCATCACACAACTCCTTTAAATCCAGCGCTGAATTATACATTCTTTCAGCCCTAGGTAGTTATTTTTGTATCATATCTCAGAGCCTCCGCACTTCAATTTCTCCCTGGATGTGTCTGCAGGCCATCTAAAGATTGTCTACAAAAGGTTATTTTTATGAACTACTGAGGGTTTGATGGTTAACCTGCTTGAGGACTGTGTAAGCTGCATTTTTGGTTCATCTCACCTTTGCCCTTTCCTTTCCCCTTCTCCAGTTTGCTCCCCCATGCCTTTTTTTGAGTCTGTAATTCAAACTGTTACCCAAGGTAACATCTCAAGGGAACCAAAAAAACCCAGATGTCTTTGAAGTTTCAACAAAATTGCCTGTGTTGGGCATGGAAGGAAGCTCGGTGCTTCCCTTGAGGGGAACATGGCAGCAGGTCCTCAACCCTTTGTAGGATCCCTGGGAAGCCACCTGGAAGAGAGACATCATAATGTTCTGGCTCTAGGACAGCCTCCTTCCAGGTGTGTACTGACACAGCTGCCAGAGGATGGATATTAGGAAGTTCTTTACTCAAGAGGGGAGAGAGGCCCTGGCACAGGGTGCCCAGAGAAGCTGTGGCTGCCCCTGCATCCCTGGAAGTGTCCCAGGCCAGGTTGGATGGGGCTTGGAGCCACCTGGGCTGGTGGAAGGTGCCCCTGCCCACGGCAGCAGGGTTGGAATGCAATGAGCTTTAGGGTTCCTTCCAGCCCAAAAGACTCTATGATTTCTCTGAAAAAAGCATCTTTTATCTGGAGGTGGAGTTTCCCTTCCCCCGGTCCGACCCTGAATTGTTACTTTGAAGAATTTAAGTTAGAAGTTCAGGCATTGCAATGTTAGGAAGGGAGCTCTCCTTTCAGACTTGGTAAAGAGAGTTGGGTGGTGATGAGGGGGGAATTAAGGCAGAGAGCTGGAACAGAGTTGATTTTTGTCTTACTATGATCCCTTAATCATATTACTTAAACATGAAAGATTTATGCGTGTGTGTGACTTAAAAGGTGTTAATTGAACCATTTAGTGGCTGCAAATCCCAAAACGTTTTTCACCTGTCAGTTCCTGTTTTCCCCTCTCAGTCTACCTACGAATTCTTCCCAAATGAGTGTTAACCCCTTGTTAACACCATCAGGCTGCAGTGGGGTCTTTGCTGTGCCAGACCAAATGGACGTGCTTTTGGACACAGAAACCCTTCATTTTTCTCCATCTGTACTGACTGAGCCAGTCAAGTATTACCTGTCCCTACAAACCTGGCCCTTATTAAATATATCACATCTTGAACAGAGCTGTTAAACTGTCCTCTGTATCTTCCTACCTACTCAGTAATTCCTAATTTTCATCGTCTGAGGTGCTTTCTTTTTTGACAAGATGTGGTTTTGTGATTATCCTCTTTATACTTCAGCCTGCAATACCCAGCTCTCCTCTGCCAATCAGATGTGGATCCTGTGCTCCCCTGGCATAGAGCATCCATCCTCTGACCAGCCAAGGTGTCACCAGCACGTCAGCCTTTCTCTAGGACCCTCTCCACTTGCTGGTGCTGCTTGATGTACTGTCAAAGCCTTCCAGAACACCTTCCAAGATCTGGCTCTGGGCTGTATTCTTCCTGCTTTTGTGCTTACAGATTATTTCCTTTTTTCCTTAAGCTCCTTGAAGCCCTGACTCGAGAGGAGATAAGCTGGTGGGGAGCAGGTTTGAACTGATAAAGGTCTAGTGCAGTGTCTACCCCCTGCCATCAGCTGGAGTCTGCTCCCAGCCCAGAGCTCGCTGTGGTAGCTCCAGGGCTCGGAGCTGTTTTTGCTTCCATCAGGGACTGCTCCACCTGGAAACAGGACTCCACACGTCAGATGTGGTTATCTCTGGGCTGCTGCAACCTTCACCTCACAGCTCTGGGGGGTGGTGCCTGCCAGCTTCATTTGGTCCTCAGGGAGCCACTTAAGCCTTTCGCAATGAGGCTTCCAGTGAATCACAGGCTGTCAAGACCCGCTTTCCTGTGCGGGTACCTAATGGTAGTAGAGCTGGAGTGATGATACCCCCTTGGTGATACATTCGTGGGCAGCCCTTGTGCCTGCAAGGGCTGGGCACGCTCACATTTTCTTATTAATGACTTATCGTGGAAGAGGTGAAGGCAGGGAAAGCACTGCCTGAGCTGTATCACCCCAGCCACCCTCTTAGCTGGTGGTTAAAGACAGTGACTTACATTGGGTAAATGAAATATTTGAGTTTCTGAATGTAAAGTTTTAAAACCAAGGGATGCTGTTCAGTGGGACCGTAGTCAGGAGCAGAATGTCAATGCTGCTTGCTGTTATTTAAATAATTGGAAATTAAATGTTTATACTGAACTACCTTAAGAAAGAAAAAGTATTTTCACCCTTCTGTGTGTAAATTACCAAGGAAAACATGATACCAGTGATCCGAGAATTTGTCAAGATGTAATACTCCTCAATCAGTATCCATGTACCTACCGTGTATTTCAGAGTGTGGCTGCACTGATCAAAGCAGTACTAAGTTAGGGAATCACGGACTTTTAGTTTATATTGTTGGTTAAAACTTGGCCCCGAGGCTGCTATAATCTAGTTACCTGTGTCAGAGCTGTTTGAGGACAGGCACGAACTGGATCTGTCAGTTCAGTTTTGACTGCGTGCACCACAGTTGATAGCAACTGGCTCACTTCTCTGCCAGATGGTCCAAAAATTGGTGAACAAGTATTACAAATTTTCTTACCTCTGTCACGTTTTTTGGGAGTCAGAATGGAGGCCCAGTGCCAGAATGCCACGAGCGTTACCTGGCAGTGTCACCGCTCTTGTTTTCTCTGCTGTCGCTCGGAGTTTATCAGTGGAATCATTATTTAATTTTGCACAGCCATGTAATTCGGTTTAAAATCTAAATCTGCATGATATATTTTGCAGTTCTCGATCAGAAACATTTCCTGAAGTACTCAGAGCAAACAAACTGCTGTTTCCTTCTGGCTGTGAAGGATCTTTTCCAGCATTTACAGAAAGCTGGAAGTAGTTTCTCGGCAAACATTCATTAGCAATAGGTGCATATACAGAACATTAGATACATGCCAGGGGAGAGGTTGATTTACCATCCCTGCTGCTGTGTTTTACATGTATAGCTGCTGTTAGGTGAGTAGTTATCTTTATGGTAATAATAGTAGTTCACAGTAATAATAATAGTGGTAGCTATTAGTAAGAGGTTAGGGAGTCAAACCTTGAGCTCCCTGAGAATTTGTGTGGCATTCAAGTAGGAAAACAATCACAGTGTTAGAGATAAATGCACTTTTAAAAAAACCCTAAACCCTAGCACTTCGTATTGAGGGGGCAATGTCTCTTCAGCCAGTAAAGCTGTTCTTTTAGTTTAGGGAGGAAGGTTTGTTTTATTTCTGGTGGGTTTTGTTTCTTCCTATCCCGTGTGTTGATCAAGCACCTCGTGCTTTGCAAAGACACTTATATAAGTGTCTGATGTGTTGCAGGAGCGATGTTTGGGTTGTAAGTTACGATTTGCTGTGAGACTGACCAGGGCTCTTTCCTTTTCAGCTGTATCAGCTGGAGTAGCTACCACAAGAACCTGCTTGCCAGCAGCGACTACGAAGGCACCGTCATCCTTTGGGATGGATTCACCGGGCAGAGATCCAAGGTCTACCAGGTAACACTCAACCAGTGAGCAGCGTTTCTTCCCACGCTGTGTGCTGGGGCAGCAGCACTCGGAGCCTCTGCTCCTGGGCCAGCAATAGCCTTTCCCAGTCCACGGGGTGAAATGGATGCCCTTCCCTTTTGGTAAACGTCTCATCCACAGCTTTGTTCCTCCGAGGGAGGCAGCTCTGCCTTCCTGTCGCAGGCACGAGGCAGTTGATGCTTTCTCGCCGCGGCTTTCAGGCAGGGAATCTGCACAGGGAGAAAGGAGCTCCTGGAAGCTTTTCTTTGGAAACCTCTGTCTCTCCATACCTGCTCCACTTCGGTCTTTGTCAAAAGCCTGTTGTAAAGCCCTGCGGTGGTCGCTGAGGCAGGTGCTCCTACAGCAGAAGTGCAGGATGCAGACTGAAGGGGCGAGGCTGGGAGAAGGGAGCGCAGGCGGGACCCTGGCACAAGGCAGGCTGAGCCCCACACAGAGACCTGTCTCGGGAGGAGCTGCTGGTGCTGTGTCTCTGCGTGGAACTCGAACACTGTGTTTCTGTGTTACGACCCCTGAGAGGCTTGTGATCAGAACAAGGAGGTGGGGAGAGGCTGGAACTGCTGCAGCCTGTTGTGTAGGTGGCATAGTCAGTCCACTGAAACCAGTCCCTGATGGTGAATGAACTGCAGACTGGCCTTTAGTTTCCCCTCCTTGACAGTTCAACATAAGTTTCAGTTCCTGTCAAAGCCTCTGCTTACTTTTTCATTGTGTTTTAGGCATTTTATAATGCTTATTTTCACTAGTCCTTTGCATAGCTCAATAAAAAAGAAATTATACTGGACAAAATAAATCTTGTCTGTTTTCCCCTCAAATACATTTTGCATTTCTTTGTGAGGCTGAATAATGAACCTGCAGAGGACCAGCTGTTGCTTACATTAAAACAAACTCATTTTGCTTCCTATCAGATTACTTGAATTTTTTATTTGGATTTGCATAGAGGTTGCATACTGACATCTGCTTTGCTAGTATTGAAACCCTTTAGTGACTTCAGCCTGGCAAGCTTTTCGTCTTGCAAGCCCTTATGAAGTCTTTAAACACAGAGTTTGACTGAATTTCAGGTTTTATTCAATGCAGTGTTCAGCTTCCATGTGGGATGTGCCAGTGTAGCAATTAGAGCACTTCTGTGTTTTGGGGAGGAGCGTGCAGTCCTTTAAGAATACTTGTTTGAGTGGGAAAACAGAGGAATAGACACCTGAAGATTTGTTTAATAGCTCAGGAGGAAGGTGAGGATTTCCTGGATTTTCAGAGAGAAGGTGTTTGAAATGGGAATCTTATGAGTATTGGGAGATACTTGTAAATTGCAAATTGTGATGCAAAAACAGGTTTTCAATGTATATCTCCTGGAATATTTTTCTTCCTTTCGAGTACGAAATAAATCTGTTTTAGTTTTTAAAAAAGTCATTCTAATGTTTTCTGCTTTCCTGGCATGTCTAGGATACTGAAAGCTTTTGAGAAATTGCTAAACACAGTAAGCTTCTCTGTTCAGGACTCCACTGGCACTTTATACCAAACAACCTGTGTGTTTTTCTTTCCTGTTTTATCATCTTACAACTCACTATCTTGCAATATTTTCCTTGTTTCTCTGAACAGGAGCATGAGAAAAGGTGCTGGAGTGTTGACTTCAACTTGATGGACCCAAAGCTATTGGCTTCAGGCTCTGATGATGCCAAAGGTATTCTGCTTTTTCAGTCTCTGTGCAGAAGGCTTTTATACTCTGTGAATTCCCTTGGAGGAAGAAAAATGGAATATTTCAAGGAGCTGATTCCTCAGCTGCCTTCAATATTGTGGTTGTTGTGGTAATGTGTCAAGATATTACTGAACCGCTCAGATCTCAGTGAAGGAGAGGCTTTGTTTGGATTAGGATCTCTTGCTTCACAGTTTTTTATAGTATTCTCTCAGCCAGCATTTTCCAGGACTCTAAACAAAGCAGAATGTGTTTTAGCATTAGTTAGACTTTTTGAGTTGAAGCCTTGGGGCCCTTCAAGAGAACAGCATGTGTTTTTATTTCAAAACAGAGGCTGTCAGTGAAAATGCAGCAGTTAACAAGTGCCTGCTGCTGGTTCACCTGTAGCTCTGAATGTTAAAGGCTGTGCACAAGAAGCTTCCCGCTTTGCCAACGTGCCCTGTGTTTCTTGGAGCTTAAAGGAGATGGGTGGTGGACTGAGTGGAAGTGCTGGCAGCAGCTCTCAGCTTTCCACACTCTGAGTCCGTTTGACAAAGCACTTTTGGAGAACCCTTAAGACAAGCCCTTTACCACATGGTGGTAGAAAAATATTCCTCTTCTAAAAAGCAATATGAAGCTCCTGAAGAAGAGGGTAGCACTGAGCAAGATGTAGTGTTCTTCATCCCTAGTGAAAGAGAGTTTATCTGTAATGTGTTTGCAATATCAAATCAGAGTTATTAAACAGCATGAGCTTGAGAGTTCCTTCCCTGGTCAGTGGGGATCAGCTCCCGCAGATGGGCTGCTAGAGCTCTGGACAAAACGTTCCATGATTCGCTTTGAAATGATACATTAATTTTTCATAAGCATTAAACCTTGGAAGCTGTTCCCCCTTCTAAAATGCTTGTAAATGCTGGTTCAAAAGAAATTAGCGTTCCTCAATTGCATCTGGCGGTCACAGAATGGTTTGGATTGAAGGGATCTTAAAGATCATCTCATTGCAATTCCCCTGCCACGGGCAGGGACACCTCCCACCAGCCCAGGCTGCTCCAAGCCCTGTCCAACCTGGCCTTGGACACTTCCAGGGATCCAGGGGCAGCCACAGCTTCTCTGCCCAACCTGTGCCAGGGCCTGCCCACCCTCACAGCCAAGAATTCCTTCCCAATATCTGATCTAGCCCTGCCCTCTGTCAGTTTGAAGTTATTTCCCCTTGTACTGTCACTGCAGTTCCCAGAGCTGGTAATTCCACTTACAAAAGGCAGCTGTAATGATGATTTTCTATTTAAGGTAGGGTTTAAATGTTTGATGCACTTCCCCCTCCTTTTTTTGGTGCGAGTCAGGAGTGTTTACTCTTTTCTTAAACGCAGCAGGAGTGAACATTGACCTTGTAAGTTATCAACTTCTTCATCAGTGCTCCCCACTCCTGCCATGCATGTGAAAGAGCTGATCTGCCAGGTAGATCTGCATTTATTAGCATGGTAACGAGGTGTCCAGTTTTGCAAAGCTGGGCTGCAAGCAGAGCTCCAGTCCTCAGTTTAACATTCCCCTTGGTCAGTAATTGTCTCTCAAAGTGTGCTGTTTACTTAGAAATAATTGCAATAAAGCCTGCAGATCTACATAACCCGCATTTCAATTCACAGAGGTCTTTTGAAGGTGTGTGGGGGTTTTGGTGGATAAAACTGGGCTGGAACGTTTTATCCTTTACTTTTACCATGACTTGCCTGTGGTTTGCATATATAAAAAGCCAGTTAGAGACAAATGGAGTCTCAGCACAGATTTTGGAAGCCCTTAAGGTACAGAGCAGTAGTAGCAAATGTCTGAATTGATGTTGGAGTGTCCACCTTGGTTCCAGTGATCATATTTGAAAGGGCTAAATGTGAGAAGTTAACACTAATGACAGGTGTCTTAATTCGAACCTGCCTAACTTAGAATTGTGTCCTGCTTATGTTCGTGACTGTTTGGTTGAGTTCTGGCCAGTTCTGGGTACACAGTAATACATCTTTGGCCAGGTACAGCATCTTTCAGGAAAGATCCTCTTTCTACTCTTCCTGTCCTCTTTCATTCCTCTGTTTCTGCGAGGCCACTCTGGGACTTCTAACAAGAAATCTCCATGCTGATAGGTGTTGGTGTGCCCAGAGCACTCAGAGCTGATCTGGCTGTGCTTTCCCACGAAGCACAGGCATCACGTTTTCCTGTCAAGGGATGAGGACAAGCCTGCACAAAGAAGTGACAGCTTTTCCAGTTCTTCCCTGCTTGCCTGTGTTTCTGCCTGTCTCTCCTCTGGCTTCTCAAGTTGGAAGCTGATTTTGAAAGCACTTGGTAGGCGTGTATTGGAGAAGGAAAAATAAAATGAAACCCCTGTGCTTCACAGCCCTCTGCCAGGGCTCGGGCACAGCGAAGGGGATTCTAACAGTGCTATTAGGGAGAAAATGAATCTGATATAATTAGAAGCAGCATCCTTGGGCCCTGGTCCTGCATTGTCCGTGTCCTTAGATGAAGATAACCCAGCATGCTTATTTGTGGAAGATCTTTTTACTGTAATAGCAGATAATGAGAGCATGAAAGCATGATTGTATTTGAAGTAGCTACTGTGTGTACAGACCCCTCACTTTTATCTACAGTTGTTTTGCCCTTCCTTTTTCAAGGGGCAAAGGTACTTGTGTATGTCTGTAGGGACCCAAAGGTGTACTCCAACCAGACAGCAATGGGCAAAATTGGTGCTTGCTGCTACTATAAGCAGCTTGGGGAGAAGGCACAGTCTTCATTTTGGTTCTTTTATGCGTATAATAACGGCAAGAGCTATGACTCCTATAGAAGTGAATTTCTGCTCTTGGAGGAGAAAAAAGTCTTTAATTTTGTGAAGGCAAAATGGTGCCATCAAAGTATCAGGGTAGGGCTGGAGCTAATAAACTTAGCTAATGACTTAGAGCTGTCTGTTCTGGATCAGGGGTGTAGTTTAATGGCTGGGGTAAAGTTGGCAGATGAGGGAGAGGGAAATATTTTGTGATGCTCTGTGGGTGGTGTTTAAGTCTCCACTGGGCAACAGGCCTGTTTTGGGGTGATCAAGTATTTGAAGTTCTCTGAAGCTCTAGGAGATGGAAGCAGCAGTGACAAATTCAACTGAAGAGTTTGCATCTCTAGTCCATTCCTGGCTTGAATTGGAGAGGTGGAGTAGAACAGGAGCACCTGAGAGCTCTGAGCTGTAGCAAGAGGTTACTTGTCATTGTCTCACGGTAAGGAGAAACACAAGGATCTGTCTTGTTACAGCTAAGGGAGGTAGTTTCCATGCTGCCCTGGTAAGTGAGACCCTGGTACCAGTCCTACAGCTGCTTTCTTTTTATAGTGCCTCTGAATTCAGAGAGGCAGAACTGGCTTCATGAAACAAACCAAACACAGCCCCCTAGAGAGGGGAACAGCCTGGGAGCTGCAGATCAGTTTGCTCCTCCAGCTTCCAGAGGATTGTTTGAGGCTTCATTTTCAGTGATACTTTCTTCCTTCCGCTTGTGCTGACTTTAACTTGAGGTGTAGGTGTTTATTGCTCTAAATATCAGGTTGAGCCTTCAGTCTGGTCATTCTTCTGGCCAAGAAATTCAGTAATTTCCTGGAGATTTGTGGGTTGTTGGATTCATTTGGGAGTACCTTGAAAAGGTCAAGATGATGTTGATAGTTACAATACTGACCAGAAAGTGTCTTATGCAAGGGGTACCCTGCAGTCACTTGCCTACTAAGAGTCATCAGTTTACATCATCCTCGCAGAAGGCAAGTGCTATTAGGGATCAAAAGTCCTGCCTAGCAGGACAATCCAGCAGTTTTCTCCTTTCCTAGGGATTCAGCTGATCTCTGCAAAGGACTTTTCTGGTAGCCAGATCCTATTGCTGGCTTACAGCTTTTTCAGAGTAGCAGCAGGCTCTCCCTCACGTGAGCAGAGAAGAATTGCACGAGTGACAGGCTGGATGAAACATCCTTACTCTGTGTACCAACTGTGTTCATCAGCACCTTCAGCTATTGTAGAAGAGGCTTCTGCCTCTTTTAGTCAGTGTTTAGACACAGAACTGCTGCATGGGAAATTAATTTAGAAACTTACACATTTGGTGGAAAGCTCCAACCAAAAAAGCATCTTGAAAAAAACTAAACATTTTAAACTGAAAAAGCAGTTCTGGAGGCATCTTCTTACTACTTTGGTGAAAGGTGGGCATTTGGCCACATGGAGATATCTCTGTCAGCAGCTGCAAAATGAGGAAAAATATGCTTTGAGAACATGTGTTTCAGAAATAGTCAATCTCAGATGGTTGCTTGTCTCATCAACACAATTCTAGATGGTACCAAGACATCTGTGTTGTATAATTACTGCCTCGACCTCAGCAAAATTGTTGAAAGCTATAGCAAATAAACTCTACCCTTATGAATTATGCTTTATTAACCTGTCAGTGTTTTAAAAAATAATGGGCAGTTCTAGGTAAAACTTGACATGTTTCATTATGTGTTGTTATATGTCCCATCTATCCTTTTTATGGTACTAAGATATAATTGGAGCCCAGAGTATCTCACAGCACTTAGATCACAGAAATTGCAGGCTCTAATCTGTGTCTGTCAGTTTTAACGAATATTGTGATGACTTGGAACACACGGGTTGTCTCTTCACCAGCTTAAATGGCTCAGCTTATGACCTGCAAACTTGAGTGAAAAAAGGAGCCAAGGTGAGATTGAGCCCTCAATTAGCTCTTGCTGCAAAGCTGGGACCAGATGGCCATTTGTTAGAGGTGGTGTCAAGGAAAGACTTGGCTGCTTGGGATGCAGCTTTAAATATTGATACCTGGTTGGAATGCTTCGAGACAAGCCTGTGTTGGTTTAGTGCTGCATTTGGGCAGATCGTGTACCCACCCCCCAGTCCTCAAGCTGAAGTGGTGTTGTCTGCCAACACTGTCCTCCTGTAATCATGTTTTGTTCACTTCCTGTGCCATCTCATCTATAAACTTGATGTCCTTTACTGCTACTGGAGCTTAGACTCCACACCTCCTGGTGTCTGCTCATTTAACTAGAATGTAATATCTTATTGTTCTGCAACGTTCTTCCCTGCCCCTGTTCCCCTCTCTGCCCCCGAGTGCAGAGCACAGTGGAGAAGATTTATCATCCAGTCTTGCCTGGGAGGAGAGAGTTTCTTTAGCCAGGCTGTTGTTTCATTTAGAAATTTAGCCAGGTGTTTAGTATAAATATTATAGCTCTGATCAATGAGAATGGATTTATTTATGAAAACCAAGCACGGGCGGGATGCTGTTTTCATTGTATTTTATATAATGCTTCTGTGCAAATAGAGGGTGCGTTGGTGTTTGTATTTAAAGGTTCCAGGCAGCTGCCAGGTACCCACACAGTGCTGTATTTGAAATGATTCCTTGGTGTGCCCCGAGCAGTGCTGTATTTCCTCCATTCCTGAGGTGGAGTTCTCCTTGGTATGGTCAGAAATGGCCCAATCTTGTTGCTTTTCATCCTTGCCGTACTATTAAAAACTAGATGCACTAGAACCAACCTGCCTTTTCCTTCACTGTCTAAACCACCCTTGGTTAATCCACATGGAAGCCTTGCTTCTCCTTCAAAGCCCCTGGGAAAGGGTGACCAAGAGGTGACGCAGAGGACCCCTCAGAGGGTGAGGGGACGCATCACAAGAGCTTTGACCTCAGTGTTGACTTCAGTGGATCAGAAGATTCCTGGGTTTGGGCCGTTTTTCCTCATTTCACTTCCAGTGTGAGCTTTCTGTAATAAGACTGTGTAGGACCCATTGGCCACGGACCTGAAGAAGCCCGGGCAGCTCGTGGGGAGCTCTTGAGGGGTTTAACCCTTTGAGTAACTCCTGCTTCTTCAGCCGTTGGTTCCAGCTTGCTCTGCCTCCTGCCTCAGAGTGCTGATTGTGATACTCAGGTGCTGCTCAACCCACTCATCAAGGGAAAGGGAGGGCATTCAGGGCTTATTTCCTGCTTTGTAGGCATCAACAGGCTTGATGCCAATCTGCTGCCCCTCCATCTGGACCAAGGCAGTGTGTGGGTTTTTCAACTTGTAATAATATTGACTATTTGAGGAGCACCTGACACCCTTCATCTTAAGGTTCAGAGGTACTTGAAGTGTTTCTGGTGGGTGGGGAAGGCTGTATTTTGCAAAGCCCTGGTGTTTTCTGTTGGTCCTGCTGTGAAGCACTGGAGTGCTTGAGGGGGAGAGATCATTCTGTAGCACGTAGTTTAATCAGTGTTCGTGCGATAGCCTTGTAGAACAGTGAAGTTCTTGTCCCAGGGGAATATTGCATCACAGGAAGCCAGCATACTGATTTCTTTCCTGTCTGTGCCAGCTTCTTGAGACTAAAACAAGTTGTTCTCACTCGCTGTGCATGCAATTAGGTACATTTATTCTGTGCAAGGCAATTCAGCCACAGAGTTATTACATCCCAGCGCAGGGACGAGGAGCAAAGAAGAATATTCTTCCTGTTCTGGGCTGTTTGAATCTGCACTGCTGGAACCTTCAACACTGAGATTATACCACGTGGTTGGTCGCCTGCTCTGATGGTCTCAGCCACGTGGGATGGGGACTCACGGCATCTCCTGTGTGTGTGGAGGTGGGCAGGGTATTTACAGCGTGGACTCAAGCGTGTTCAAACTTACCAACCACCAGTGATAACCGATCCTTCATCGTCTCTAACATCTTGGCAACTGAGGCTTTCCAGAGTCTTACTCATGAAATAACGAGATTTTAGGCCTTTCAGGTGAGCTTGACGTTTTTGTTGGAGTTTGTTTACTCATGTCTCTTTTTCCCTTTCTCTAGTGAAACTCTGGTCTACCAACTTGGACAACTCAGTGGCAAGCATCGAGGCCAAGGCTAACGTGTGTTGTGTCAAATTCAGCCCCTCTTCGAGGTATCACCTGGCTTTTGGCTGTGCAGGTAGGTAAAAGGGTTTGGGGGGCAAAGGGACTCTGTTTCTTCCTTCCTTTATTCCTTATTCCCCCCCAAAGATATCAGGTTGGCTGCTTTGCCCAGTGTTGAGGTGTCTTTGCAGTTAAAATGCCTCTGAGTAAGACTAAGTCCCACAATACCGAAGTGTCAAGGTCATCGCCCAGCCTGACTTGTTAATTTGGGTGCCTCTGTCAGAGATGAAAGCCAGGAAAACAAGTCCTTAGTGTGTTTATTGGGATCACTAAGGCAACCAGGCAAAGCTCGGCTGTGAGAGTCTCCGAGTTAATGTGTTAACATGGTGATAGTTGTTCTTTCTGATTTATAGCATTGCTGTATAAATGCTACAAAGCCATACTGGGAATTTTAACTGGTTTTACCTGCAGCCTGCTGTAAAACAGTGGCTGTGTTCCCGTAGCTCCAATCCCCGAGGGGTGGGGCTCGTGTTTTCCTAGGCTGGGCTGTGCATGTTTTTAGTTTTTTGAAGCAGTCAGCGGGGGAGGCACGATGAGCCTTTTATTCACTTAGATTAAATGGTTTTGGTGATAACACAAAGATCTGAGAGCAGAGCAGGTGTCGCTTTGGGAGGAAACTGTACCGTGCTATGCATACAGTAACTGAGACCGAGGTGC
This sequence comes from Sclerurus mexicanus, assembly GCA_013396755.1. Lineage (NCBI taxonomy): Eukaryota > Metazoa > Chordata > Aves > Passeriformes > Furnariidae > Sclerurus > Sclerurus mexicanus. Next base: position 260,071 of record VWZF01001882.1, on the reverse strand, counting down.
CTATAAATGTTTAACCAACTCTGCGTTTCCTCTCCCCTCGGGGAGTTTTAATGCACTTGTAACTAGATGTTCTGACAACATTTGCTCTCTCTGGACTTCAGGAGATGTGTTGATCGTTCTTGCAGCCGCCGGTTTGCTGTTTCATTCAGGTGTTCCCATTTCCAGGCTGCTTCTACTTTGGTTGTAACTCTTAGGAGGAAAAAAAAATAATAAATTTGCATTTTGATACACTGCAAAAAAAATGTCTTCACGTTGGAGTGTAAAATATTGACTTGCTTGGCAGGCATCTCTCTGAAGTTTAGTGAATTACATGCAAAAACAGAACTGAATGACAATACCTATGGAAGCATTTGAATGAGAGGGGCTATGTGGGAATGGCTCTGGGGAAGGACTGGCTCCAAATGGATCAGCCCCTGATTAGCATATACATGGAAAGCATCCTGAAACAGAGTTCTTCCTGATAAATCAGTAGCTGGCACTGCTTGCGCCTGAAAGACAGAGGGGGGCTAAGGCAGAGATTAAAACAAAGCTGTAGGACACGCAGGGTGGGAGCAGATAGGAGTGTTCCCGTCCCCACACCCGGGTCTGACAAACCCTGGTGGGCTTGTCCTCCACAAGCCTGGTGTGAAAGAAGCACGAGCAAACACTGAAAGTTACATTTTTATCATGCAGAGGATGCTGAGGGGTAACATGGTATTTGTACCAGGGAAGAAGTGTTTACATCTGCTTAATTCTTGGTAATTGAGTCTCTAAATAAAAATTAAAACGGGTATTTAACTGCGATTGCTGAAACAATTACATGGAGTAATTGAACTGATGGGAATGACTTCCCACAGAGGAAGTCTAATTGATCTTTCAGCCATAAATACGTGTGGGAAAAATGGCATATTAAATTAAAAGAAATACCGGAGTCTTGAAAGATGTTATTTCTGAACTCCTAAACAACAATGAGCAAAGAAATGAGTTAGGGTCTACTTTCATACTTCACATAGTAAAATAGTCATGTTTAATGTGTTGTGGTGGAGGCAAAGGTTTTTCTCCTCCATCAATTTCAACTATTTTTGCTTAATTTCATTTAGTCTGTGGGGAAAAAAAACCCATAACTTTTAAATAGTGTGAGTTGTCATGTGGGTTATAAAATTAATAAGGAAGAGTCAAAGATGGTTTCCTTGAGTAGTACTTTTTTTGGAAAAGGCAGTGGACTGGACACACTGACTTGGCCGTTCCTTTGCTCCCAGTAGGAATCAAGATGAGCAGGGCAAAATGCTGAACACTAATTCAGTGACCAGTGTAGGGGGCAGTTTTAGAAAGCTGTCCCAGCTCTGCCTTGGCTTGCTAACATCCCAAGAGGGTTTTCAGGTATTACTTAATCAGTGATTTATTCAAGGGTAAAAGAGCCAAGACTTCCTAGCATCGCATGCCCTGCACAGTCTTGTACAGTAGTTAAAAAGAAGTGCTGTTCCAGTATATGCTCTCATCTTATTTGTTGATTTGATGGAGCTTAATGCTATATATGTGTGTGTATTTATGTGTATATGTATTTATAGTTTAAGACTGGATGCAATAAGCAGTTGATGAAGTGGTTGGGGGGAAGTATTGGTACTTAATATTTGAGCTATAAAAGGAAGAAGTAAATTGATTTACTGTACTATTATTAAATTACATACACGTTTCAGTTCCTCCCCTTCTTCTGTATGCAGAATGTAGCTTAAAGCCAGCATAATTTACATCAGCAATGTAATTTTGACTGTGAGTCTAACTTTTTTCAGTGATAGTTTTGAAATTGATTATTTTTTTCAATTTTCATTTCCTGTTTTTATTTTCTCTTGAGGGTCCTTCTTAACATCCATTAAGCTGGAGCATCTATTCCTAAGGTCCTGTTCTTTCACACCTTCCTTAAGTAAGGATTTTCCTCTGCCCTTGACAAAAGCATCTTGCCCACTTGCATCCATCTATTCAGAATGCCTCCTTGACGTGAGTCTTCCATTCCCAAATAAAAGAAGGGAACTGAAGGACCGGGGGTGGATTTTTGACCCAAGGTCGGGCTCTGAGCCCTGTGGCACAGTGAGCAAAATGGGAGTTTCTGTCACAGGAGTTGCTGTGATGCTTTGATTTAGATGTATCCATGGTCAAAAGTGTTGTTAGACTCTATATCTCCATGAGGAGCGCTCTCCTTTAGTAGAGGGCACTGAGCTGGCTCCAAATGCCATAGAAAACCATGCTTTAGTTGCCACTATAGAAGCAAATCCCAGGATTAGCATCTGATATGGATGATATATATATAATTTTCTGGGCCCTTCACTCTGAAAGCTTTTATATGACCAAAAAAAATCGTTCCGGTAGCCAAAACAGAACAAATGAGCAATATACTGGAAATAGAGCCTACAGAGGAGAGAAATGGGTATTTGGTTTGGGAAATAATTCTCTGAAAATCAGACAGGCACTTCAGGTGAGAGGGAAGCTGGTGTGTCTGGAGCCTGATAAAATCTGTTGCAGTGGAGGGGGCACGTAAGGAAGAAAAAGACCCCTTTTGTCTCTTACTTTAATAAAATATGCTATTTGCATGCTTATTGAGCTGAAACATTGGCCAGTATAAACTGTAATCGCTACCGAATACCAAATCAGGTAATTTTGTGGTCTTTTCCTTTTTTAAAAATAGATAGGGCTTTATCCCGAAATTAGCTATATAAATCATGACTGAAGCTGTTATTGTTCTGCCTCGGCAATAGCCCTGATGTCCTCAACCCATATATTTTCCAGCAGTGCCGTTCCCCTGCTTTCAGAGGAAGACCAAGGGCTGCCAAAGCATCAGGCACGTTGCAGCCGGGATGTCCAGGCTGGGCAGCGTGGGTGAGCTCAGCCTGGCCGTGACCTGCGGTGAGCTCAGCGTGGCTATTGATAGCAGCAGTGCTTTGTCCCCAGCACGCTGTAACGCTGTCCCCAGCTGCCACTGACCTTTCCTTTCCCAGACGTTATGGAGAGGTTGTGTAAGAACTCCAGAATCTGAAGTTTCAATGACATCGGATGCGTCATCTCCTCACGTGCTCTGGTTTTTTCTTTGCCTGTAGGACCCAAAAATGGAGCAGGTTGGGCTGGGGAGTGAGGGGTTTGTCAGGGCTGCAGAGGTGCAGGAAGGATTTGTCCCCTCTCCAGGAGCTTCACAAAATAAGTGGAAGCAGCAAAGGCGTACAGATGGACAGGGGAGAGCAACAGAACAGCTGCAACACAGTCAGAGCTGAAAGTTTTTCTGGCTTAGCTTTACCTTTGATCAGTCCCTGAAGAGCTTTACTGTTTTGTTACAAACTCTTGACAGTGAGGGGAGGGAAAACACGGGGCAGCACTGATTGATGTTGGTTTTACTACTTAGAGCCACGGAGTTGGAGGCTCTCTGCACTGAGGATGCCACGCTCCCTCCTAAACATCCCAGACTTTGCCTTTGCATCTCTTCCTTCACACTGGCAATTGTGTGGTCCAAACTGAACCGTGTTTTTTTCTGGATTAGCTTATGCCCTGACCACAGAGCACCAGTGCCAGCCCCAGACAGGCTTTTGGCAGCCTGAATCGAGGCCAGTGTTAACAAAGAAGGGACAAATCCTCAGGGAACATGAGGCTTCCTCTTAGTGCTGAGCTTTCTCCTGTTTCAAGCCTGCTCTCTCCTCCTTATTCCCTTCCTCACTTCATGCTTTTACTGCAAAGATGGGTTTGCCTTTCCCCAGCGTGTTTTCCATGCTGTTTAAAGGTGTTTCCTGTGCCCCACTGCAGCGTTAGAGAGTGATGTTGTGTTCTGGCTTTGAATGCTGCCACCTTTCTTTCATCACTGAATGGCCAGGAGACTCATAAGATCCTGTGGGTCAGTGTCAGCATGACAGGCTCCTGTTGCTTTGTCAACAGCTTCGTTTTCACTTGCAACTATTTACCCACCCCTTGAAGTCTCTGCGTGGCCCTGATGCACTTGCAGTCCAGGGCTACGTGAGGCTTCATCAGCATCATTCCATTTTGCTGATATACCTGGTGCTCACGTGGGACTACTTTGGAGACGATCCTATCCAGTGGAATATTGATTTTTCTGCTGCAGCAAGCGGAGCAGTGATTTCTCTTTTCCAAACATCTCCCTGTAGAGTTGGCTTTTCACGCTGCCTCACATCTGGGTGACTTGCCTGCCTTGTCACTCAGCTCACAAGAATGATGGGATATTAATGACCAAGAAGGCAGTGTGCCTTTTTGGAAGAGAATTAATGTTTTCCAGCTGAAAGCCAGGTCTTACCTTAATAGGTTCTCATGGGTAAATGCTCTGTTGAAAGCCTGCAGTGACTCGGAAAGAAACTATTTGTACAAACATATGGCATGTTTAGGGTGGAGTTAGGCAGCTTCTTTGGGTTTGAGCGACAAGATTTACCCTCAGTGTAGGAATGGAGCCTGGTGTTCAAAGGTTAGGCATTGCTTTCAAGCCTGTGGAGAGAACTTCACAGCACTGCTCGGAATTCAGTTTTTATGAAAGACAAGTGGCATGCAGCAGTCCAGGACTGGTCATTACTTATACAGGACTTCAGTGTGTCTTTCTCTTTTGTGGATATTCAATAAGCTTCCTCTGGTCCGTGATCTCCGAGGTTGCTGGCAGGGGAAATAGGGCACAAGGGCTATGTTGTGGAAGGGCACACTCATCACCTTCAAGTCAAACTCATTCCAGAATTCATTGCAAAGGTCTCGTTTGTTGTAACCTTTGAAAGCATTTGCAGCACTTCAAAGGTTGCTTGAAGGAATCTGTGTTTTCGGCCAGTATGGCTGTGATCATATTTCTGTCCCAACAGTGCTTGTTGTAACAGAAACCCCGAGCTCAGTGGGATTTTGTAGGTGAGAGCACATCCTTGAAGGTTTGACTTGTGTTAGCCCTCTTCATGGATGCTGGGATTTAAATGAAAGTGAAGCCTCTAACCCAGCCTTGCTGTCCTGGTGAAGACAAGCTTTCTGGCTCTGGTAGGTAGATCACATCCTGCTCCTGCTCAGGGCTGACAAAGAGGAGAACTGCAGCTACGCTCTGTTATTTAAGCTTAGGATCTTTGCAGTTAAGATGATTTTTCTCTATCTGCACATCGGGGATGCTGCCAGATCTGCCAGGCAATGCACAGTCTTCCTGCAGCTGCTTCCTAGGAAATCAGAGGGATGTGAAACCTCTCATCAGCGTGCAGGACATGTTGCATGTGCAATTTTCACAGAAGCCTCGAGAGTTGAAAAGCTGATACAACTTTTTTACTTGCACAGAAAAAGTAGTATCTGACTTGTCTTGGGTAAAGCATTTGCAATGAGCAGTGAGGAGCAATAGAGAGACCTACTGGGAGTTTCCTGACTTTATCCCAGAGGTCATCACACTTCAGTAACAAGTGAATGAATAAAATGAACTTGAAAAGCTCCATTTGATTCTCTGGGGAAAAGGATAAATCTGTCATTAACAGAAATGAGCATGCTAATTGTTTGCTTAAATATTCTTTTCCTGAACATTTTGTCTTACAACTGGCACAGAAGTCATTTAGTCAATGTTACGAAATTCAGATTTAAATTTAAATGAGCCTTGAAATTCGGGAACAGATAGGCAACTCCAACATTCATCTTTTCCTCAGAATGCCAAATTGCTCTTGCTACTGGCTGTTGCTGCATCCCTTAAGAGTTTAATCCTTTCCAACCTGGGCAGTTTCCAGAGCTGCAGTTTTTCTCATTTAAAGGAATAGCTCATTGGAATGACATCCTCTGTAATGGCTTCCTGTGTTATCTCCTGTTCAGACTGATGTGTAGGTTAACTGTTCCAGCCTTTTGTTTGGGTTCTGTGCATATTTAGACTTCCATCACATACAAACTGGCAAAAATGATCACGTTGCACAGGAAAACCTGTAACCTTTGAGTGAAGTGTGAGCTCTCACCTCAGAGGTGTCTCACTGCATGGGTTTGTAAGAGCAACATTTTGAATGCTTGGGTGGGGTTCCTCTTAGCCACGTGAATCTCAAGAAGGTGACAAAAAGTGAGACTGTAGATGTGTGTGCAAATCTAGTTGCTCTCCAGCAGACTCATTTCATGGTCTTAGTTAGAGGGTTCATTGCTGCTTTTCCTCGTGGATTACCTGTGTATCATCACGTACTTTCCTGTGCTTGTTTCCCTGTCTGCATAATCCACCACGCCTTTGGCTTTTGGCTTGGGCATTCTTATCTGGAGCTTAAATATCAGCAGTTGTGGCACTGTATTTGAGATCCATGCTCCCTTCCAGTGGAGTCTGCTGCGAGGGCAGTCTAGGTAACGAATTAGACCATCATCTCAAGAACCTAGTTAAGAAGGCTAATATCTCCTCAGGCTAGCGATGCAAAATGCAGTTTGGGACTAAAATTGGGTTTGACTGATAATTTGGCAAACTCGGGTCCTCAGCTGCGTGTTGCACTGCATATGGCAGCAGCCTGCACTTTCCCTAGAGCCACTGTGACTGCTCTGAAGCTCTTTGTGTGATGTTTGCTGATACCACAAACCTCGAAGCTGTTGCTTCATAAATGCATTCCTAAAATCCTAGGGAGGATGTCCCTGCTCATATCCACTGTTCTTAATGTCTCGAGCCCTTACCTACTTGATCTTGACCTCTTGGAGTGTGTGTTTCCAGGGAGTCTGAGTGTGCTGCCCTTTCCCCCCATCCCAGTTCCATGACATGTGCAGCTGAGAGTCATTCAAGAACCAGTGCTGACGTGGCTCTGCAGTAAGAACAGATACTGTGTGCAACCTGGAATTGAGAGAAATCTGCTCAACAAGTGCTGCAGGGTTTCTTGTGGCTTTGATAAATGTACCCAGCGCTCGCTGTACAAATAAGGCTCCCGGTGCTCACGTGGGAAGTTTCACATCTCCCTTTAAACAGTGTGGATTGAAGCATAAAATGACTGTTCTTCACGTGTTCTAGATGACATGAAAGTTTGGACATCAGACTACGGGCGTTAGAGCACGTAGGGTTAGACATGCTGCACGGTCACTGAGAAAAGTTGGGTGAGGAGTCTCAACAGTACAGAATTATTTTTTCCCTCTCAGACATAACGAATGAGCTCTTCCAAAGGCTGCGGGTTGTTCCTGCTGTTGTCTTCATTAGTTTTGTAGCATTAGTAAATCTTCCCTGTGTGTACTGAATATTTTTTCTCCCGCAGTCTGATAGACGGCACTCCTTGAACTGCACAAAAACCATCTATCCCTTATCCCTGGGAGAAATCGCTGTAGCTCTTTAAAACCATAAAGGTCAAAGTTTCAAAAGAGTTCTAGAGAAATCTCTTTTGCTCCCCCCTCCCACCAGAGCCCTTTTCTCAACTGATTAAGATCTCTAATGTTTTATGTCTCCTCCTTCTCTCCTTAATGCGAACAAGTTATTTAGGGCGGAGGTTTTATGGCTGCTGTGTCAAAAGCTTTAGACAAGTCAGTAAAAAAATGTCCCCAGTGTGTAAAGACCATTATCCATAACCCTGCAAATGTCATCTGTAACTTCAAGCCATAGGGAATCCATGGAATACAAAGGTTAAAAACCCAGCTGGCAGTTCCCATCAAGGCTGCTGTTCCCTTTATCTGTTCAGCAGAGGGAGATATAGATCTTTAGTGGAATGCTAGTGGTGATATATATTTTAAAAAACAAAGTGCAGTTTGTGTGAGTAGGAGATGAAAATCAGTGGCTGAAGCAGGGTGTCGTCTTTCCTGCAGAGCTCTGCCAAAATATTCCACATGCTGACCTGAAACCCTCTGCTGTCCCATCCCTGAGCTTTTCCTTCGTAGAAGGAAAAGTAGAAGGTGCTTATTGTGCTGCTGGTTTTGCCAGAGGTTAGACTGAGACTACCAGACATAATCTAATCTCAGCTCTTTAATTCAGCTTTCATGAACTGGACCTTTCTCGTGGTGCTCCTTTTATCATCCAGTCTGCTAAGCAGAACTCTGTTGGGCATTCTCCTCCTTCTCAGAGCCGTGCTCTCTGTTCATGGAAATGAAAATCCGGGCTGGATTTGTGTTTCATTCCCTAAATATGATCTTTATTTGAGGCTGGATTTCTGTTGGGTTCCCTAAATCTGATTTTTGGAGCCTGCTGTCCGTTGTCTGTGTTGCAGTGTAGGATGATGAGATTAAGTTGTCGTCCCCAAATACCCAGGTGCCTTCCTTCGCTTTAGAAACTTCCTTTCATCTCCTCGCTAACATCACAGACTCAGCGACTTCTTCACTTTAAAGGTATTTTTAAGATTTTGCCACCAGCAAAATGAATCATACAGACCTTGCTTAGTCTTGTACAGTCTTCAGAGCCCACGGGGGAGGCTTTGACCTACAGAGGAAATGCCTATTGAATGCTTTTCTGCAGCTCGGTCCCTTTTTGGGTGGCCGTTGAATGTCTGACACCTCGGAAGCCGGGGCGTGCAGGAGCTCCCCAGGAACCTGGTACCACTGTGTAGGGGACCACTTGTCTAGACAGAGCTCTGACAGCAAACATAAATGAAGTGCAGCTTCCCAAATCGTCTCGGGCACACACGTGAAATACAAAATAAGGGTGTTTTTCCACTTTGCCGCTGTGGACCGGAGCGCTGCTTCTAGAAGAGATTGCTGAGATTTCCCCAGGGCAGCAGAAAGTGGTTATTCAGAGAAAAATTGTTCCTTTGCTGCAAAGGAAATTCCAGGTAAAAAGAGGAGGAAAAGCAAATGCATCAAATGAGTACTTTTGTCTCAGTTATAGAAACAAAGTGCTTGCAGTTTCTGCTGGAACAAAAAGTTGTGAATGCAAAGCCGTATCCAGCAAACATTTTAACGTGCCCGTGCCAATGGCTGTTGGGATCAATTTTTCTTGTTTTCTTGGAGCTTTTTTGGAAGGGCAAGCGTAGACGGGATAAATAAAGCATACCAGTTAGCTTAACCTGCAGTGCTCTGTCGGGAGGCGTTGGGGTGAAAGGGATTTATTTCTGCTGTCTCCTGCTCGTGTGATTTGTCGTGCTGCAAGAGGCACACAGCACACTGCATTCTGCAGCGAGGTGCTCCAGGTAGTTTGGGCTGCGAAGGTTCTTTGCTCCAGGCTGTATCAAACCCATTTTTCATCTCTTTCCTTTACAGTAAGGGAGGTGGTTTGTACAGAGGGCATTGATGTCAGCTCGCTGCTGTTGATATTATCTAATTTCTTCTTCAGAAATTTTTTTTTTGCTAATTTTTGGTGCAGGGCTTTGTTCCCTTGAATTCAAGTCCACTTTCTCCAATCTCCAGTGTGTTGTCATCTCTCTTTCTTTTCCCGGAGCATCTATTTCCTTTATGTAGTAGAAAACATCACACTGTCTCCTTTCCCAGAAATGACTTGTGATAGGCCAAAGCCTGCACTGATCACATCCCATCCCAGTATTACTCTGTCAGGTGAAATACATCTCTTTATAGTGTTTTGTTGGCTGGAAAGCTTCCTCACCGCTCTTTGTCAAATGCCACCCAGCATTTCTGTTGCTCTAATAAAGACCCTTTTTTCCTCCCCACGCTTTTTTCTGCTCTGGAAGAGACACGAGATTAAAAGTACTCTTTTTTGTGGTCCTTGCATGGAAGTTCACTTGCCTTGTTGAGTTGGATTATTCCCAAAGGTGGAGTGCTCAGTCCCCAGTCTTCTCTCCAGAGCAAGACCTGCATATGGAAGTTCAAGCTGCCTCTCTGCCCTAGGGAAGATTAAACCTCCACCCTAAACTTTTTCAACAAAGCCACCTCAGTGACGCGAAGATCTGCAAATGCTGTTGTTTGGGATTCCAGGCTTGGCAGCAGATCAAGTTCAGCAGTTCTCAGTGAAATGAAAGGAGAACTAAAGTTTATGGCAGTGCTTCACGCCGCCCCCATCGCGTGGGAGTAGGTAGACAAAACCTGGAAGATCTAAGAAGCCACAAACTCAGTGCAGCAGAGCACAGCCTAAGCATTCATGCTGTGCTGCTGAGAGGTGGGCTAATGCCTTCCCTTTCCTATGGCAATAGCGAAGAGCTTAAGCAAATTGGGATGAAAAACAAGTTCTCCCTAATCCTTTGGCATAAGAGCACTTTTCAAGGCAGCTGAGGGAAGAGCTTGTAGAATTGTCTTTGGAAACAGAGCTCGACTAAGTAGATGCTTGAATGCAATTATTTAACTTGGAAGTGCAGTCCCACTTTGCAGTTGTCCCTTCCTTGAGTGGCCAGTTGGACTGGCTGGATTCCAGAGGTCCCATCTAACCTACACTATTCCATGACTTTCAGGGCCCTCGAGCGTAAATGATTTCTAACAGAAATTGCGTTCTATGTAGGATTGAGTTTCAGTTTCAGCTTCCCCATAATTAAATCCCGAGTTTGATATCACTGCCTTGGCAAGGAGGCTCCATTTCCTGGTGCTCAGGTATGTAGAACATCCACTGGAGAGGTTCCACTTCCTTAGTAATAGCCCTTTAGTTAGTCTCTAGGTGACTGCAGCTTGGGGGATGGCTTCTGGAGCCTCATCTCGAATTCAGGGAAATGTTTTCAGGCGTTTCATTTTCAAAGTCTGGGTTCCAGTAGCAGCTGTCTGTCTTTTCTTGGGTGTTTGAGAAAGCAGCACTTGTTTACCTGGGCCTTGTTCGGGTTTCTCTAAGGACCAAATCATCTACTGTGCCAAGTCATCTTCAGTGTACTCTATTGCAATACAGTGTTTTATTTTTAAATCGGGATGTTTTTCCTTTTCATCTCCTTCCTCCTGCTCCTCACAGAAGAAGAAAAGTTTTTCCTGGTGGAAATGAGGTTTCATGTGAGCCTCCTGATTCTGTTTCCATTTTTAGTCCAGCCAAAGACTTCACCTCGGAGGATACAAGCTGCCTTTTTTTATAGCAAGAAATCACACTGAGCCTGACTGAAAAAGAGACTTTTGGTTAACCCATCTTGATGTTAAAGTCCTTTTGTTCTGTAGGTTGTTTGTCTATGTTTGACAAATACGACAGCTTGTCCCCTCTTTTGTGACATTACCACTTAGGGAAATAACAACGGGTGCTCTTCCCTTTCACCCAGGGACACTCCAAACAAGCTCGGATTTGAACCGCTGGACTCGGGACACTTGAAAGCATAAGGATGTGATTATATTTTCCTGCTAAACAAGTTGCCTGGATACAATTCTAGGGAGCTCTGAAAGCTTCATTCTGTCCACTCTGCGCTGAGTGATCTTCCTTAGGTTTGGTGAATAGGGGAGAAAGGAGTGAAAGGAAAGATCAATTTTTACAGGTAGATATTTAAGTATAAATAATTGGATTTTGACTGACCCCTTCAATATTTATTGAGCAACGGAGGCTTCCTTCAGGATCTCTGAAATAGTTCTTTTTTAACCACTGGAAGTAAAAATGAAATGCTGCAAGATCATGCCCCTCCTCTTTCATTCTGATGAAAGGCATTCTGCAGGCTTGTTTTATACTATTTTATTTTCTTGTTATTTTGGTTTCTCTGGGATAATCTGATTGTTGGTGAGCAGAGGTACCTTGCACCAAATTTGCTCTGACTCAGTTTGCCTTGTTAAACAAGTCATTTAAATACACCCTCGGACTGTAAACATCTCTTCTTACTGCTGATGTGCAGAGTTTCACGGGCCAAAACAAGGCAGCCTTGATCCAAACTTGAAGTTCATGCAGAGGAAAAAAAATAGATGGAGATGAGGGAACCGTGAGCTGAGACATCAGTCGCTGGATGCAACAAATCAGATCATCGTGGTCAGAGCAGCACGAGAGAAACCTTAAAGATCACACTCCAGCCGGGGCTCCTGTTTCACCGAGACATCTGTAGCACGAGGTGTGCAGCACTGCAGGCTGCAGCCAGAGCATTGATGTCAGAAATTATTTTGACCTTTAAGTTCGCTATTAAGGATCTGTTTCATTAAAAAAAAGAGTACAAAATGTGCTTTGATCACCGACTGCTTCCACCAGAGCACTTAATTAACATCTGTCTGCCCTATCCCAACAGCTTTGGGTTGGAATACAGGTGTCTTGTGTGTGCTGTTCATCTGCTGTGTAACAATGAGCACTACTTACATCTTCAAAGTCTATAAGCACTGAAAAATCCAAGTAATGTAAATTACTTATTTTTTTTTTAATGGATCAATAATCTAAATATTGAGCAGTGGAGAAATGTGCATTTTTAACTGATTGAAATAAGAAAAATGGGCATTGATCCTCCAGCAATTTAGTTTTCCGGAGGAGAGCCACAGAACCTTTGTATGCAGCTCTTGGGGCTTTCTAGTCGTTACATCCTTTGAATATAAAACTGTTGCACTGCAGGTAAATTTTTGTTTTGCTGTCCTTGGCTTGATGTCCCTTCGAGTAAAGTGGTTCTTGGTTAAAAAAAAAGGCTCGAGGGTGTCTTGTGCATTAGCTTACGCTGGTTCATGTTCATGGGGAAGGTGGCTGGATTGCTCTGCTCTCTGTGCTGGTGCTCAGGGAAAGGTAGAACTGCTGCTCTGTCCTAACCATGCTGCTCATCAGTGCACGGTAGGAGCTTTCCAATAGGGAGTGTTGATCCAAAGCCTGCTTCTAACAGCTGCTTTGTGAAATTCAGTAGCGAGTCTAAGTGTACGAAAAATCACTTTTTGGAAAAGACAGACTTTGTCTGTTTTGCTTAAACGACTGAAAATCCAAGATCGGTTCTGTTTTTCTCAATAGCTCTGGGATTACCCAAGGTGCCGCTGGCTCCGTTAGCAATTCCCAGCTCTCATTTTTGTAAAAAAAAAATTCTTAAACCTGATTTCCCGTAACTGTGTAAGCACATCATCGGTTCGATTGCTGCATCCCCATCCCTGCAAGCCAGCTGAACGTGAGAACTGAGGCTGAGGAGGTGATCCTTTCACCTTATCATCACAAACCCATCCTTCTCTTTCACCGTGGTCCTGCCGGCTGCAGTCCTGTGAATTTATGAGCTGCTGAGCAGGGAGGGATGCCATCCTTTGCTGACACGGGTTATATTTACTGAAGAGGTGGCGAGAGCTCTCAGAAGTTTGGAAAAGTCTGAATTCTTGATGAGTTGTCACTAGATGGCTCAAAGGTGAAGGAGCAGCGTCTTAAGGGAAGTAAACTGAGCGTGCTGGAAAAGCACTATTTAAAAACTCAGGCGTGTGGTCAGAGACCTCTCAGCAGCAGTGGCAGAGCTGAGCTGCCCTTTTTGCCTTCTGAGATAAGTTAAAGTTGTATATAAAAAAAGGAAAATGTGACCTGCCAGGAAACATTTGAATTCAGAAGGTGCAGCAGGAGAATTCTGTCGTGCTCAGCTTCTGCAGTGACGTTGAACGAGATGAAATTGCTCTGGAGTGTTTAATTTGTTATGATATAATATACATGTTCTTTCCCTTTATTTCATAAATATTTAAATTAAGCCTGAATGCAGAACAAAAGGGATCTGTTGCTGCCCAAGGGTTGGGCATGAGGCTTTTCAACTGTGCAAACGTCAGTTCGGAGATGAAATTGTTCTAAGTGAGTTTTCTGGTCGGGGTGAAAAGTAGAGCTGAGAAAATAATTGCAGAATTACAGTTTTAATGCTGATTTTGAGGAGGAAGCAAGAAGCAGATAGCCCTGTGTTGCTGGTTAGCAGTGGAGTACATTCCATGGCCTGCCAGGAGTGCCAGGGACACGAGCCAGGGGTGGGATGCTGGATGAGCTTGCAGAGTTCAGGAAGTTTTTGATTCCCTTTGTTGCCCACTCCATTTCCCTTACCTTCAGCTGGGAATGATTCTCGGAGCTTTCCAGAGTACCCAGCTGCCTCCCCTGGGACATTCTGGGGATGCTGCCCATCCCAATTTCAGCTCGTCCAGCCCCAGCAGGCAAGGCTGCTGCTGGGCTACCTGGGAGTTGTATTTCTCTCATTTCACTTCACTTTTGGGCTCTCTGCTTCCTCAGCAGATGGCATTTTTATCATGTTTTTGCGAAGTCCATATGGCCTACAAGAGAGAGTATCTCTTTAATTGTAAAACATGACCACCTGTTCTGGTTTTAAATGAATGCAGCAGGCATTCGTCTTCATATACCCACTTAAAAATAGCTGCTTCAATTGAATTCTGAAAGAAAAAAAGAGCGCACAACAAAACTCAATCGGGCACCAACACTTCGTCTGCTGAAATAATCAATTAATAATTAAGTGGCTAATTTTAGAACCCGCTGGCCTTGCCCGTTGCCTGGGCCCGCCTGTGATGAGAGCAGACAGTGATTGATTGCCCCGCCAATGCCGAGGGGCTCTGAGCTGTTTATTGGGATCTTTAGAAGGTGAATGCGACTTGGTGGCTCTGCGCTGCGAATGGACTTGTCTTCCCCGCCATGGCCTGCCACCTTCAGAAGGAGGAAACCTGGTGCTCCAAAAGGTGCCTTAATGGTGGGCCAGCTGGAGAGGATGCTGGAACTGTAAGCGAAAATAGACTTGAAAGGATAATCCACTAACTGGCTCTTAATAGAAAGCCCTGCTAGAATAATTCTGCTCATTAAAATAACAATTGCCGGTTAACTGTTTCCCAGCTCCCACAGGTCTGCTGGATGGATGAGGAACTGTGGAGGTTTTTGGCTCAGGATTTCAAAGAAAGGACCAAGATGCCCAAATCTTGTTAGAGCAGTGTTAATGCTTAATTCAAAGTCCCTTTGAAAATTAACCCCTTATTCAGTAAGCCCGTTGTGACATCATCTTGCTCTAAAGCCAATTATAATACCCAAATGACAGGAGCACGCTGGGATTTTGGTTGATTAGTGTTGTTCAGAGGTTAAATATTTCAGAGGTGAAAGACACAGGAGCTGTTTGAAAGAGTGCTTTGGGTAAGAGGTGCTGGGTTTCGGCACGGAGGGGTAATTTGGCAGTGTAAGTGGCGGAGAAAACTTGGTGTAGCTGCTTGGAGCATCTGCTTTTACACTTTGGGGAGGGAGAGAGCCAGAAATCCTTCCCAGAGAAAGTGCCTGAGCCTGTCAGATGCAAGAGAGTAAGGTGCTGAAGCAGTGAGAGGGGAAGGCAACTTGCCTGCTCGCCTTGTTTTACTGACACAGCTCCCCTGTCCTGCCACAGCCACCAGTTAACCCCTTATTATGGAGGAGAAGCTCCCCTTGCTGGTCTGATGGTGGTTGCTGTAGCCTGATGGATGTAAATCCAGTTATCTCTCAAACCACGTGGGATTTTGAGGCAGCAGGTCTCTCAGCTGTACAAACACCCAGCCTTGAAATGCTCTGCAAGTACCAAACCAACCACAGCTATTGGCATTTAAATTCCTTTCTATGTAGTCTTTGTGATAAACTTGCCCTGGTGGGGTGTTCCTTCAGTGGGATGAGGGTCAGAGCAGTTTTCAGCTGCTGGCTGGGCATCACAAGAGTCTTGGTGAGGAAAGTGCCCAGCTCAGTTTCCTTGCACTTGTGTGGCATTCCCGCCCTGCACTTTCAGAATAGCAAGGGCTAATTAAATACAAGTTCAACATTAAAGGCTGAAAGTTGGAAAGGGAGAAGCTTATTAACCTTGTTGAGCTGGAAAGAGCACTGGGAGGGTGTTTGGGGCTTGGGTCCCAGGGGGTTTTCTCTTCTTATTGTTCAGTTTTCTTGGGAATTGACACTTAGTTGTGCAGAAAAGAAAATGTATCGCTAATTCTGCTGTAATTCCTTTTATGTGGTTGTGGCACTGTGGAATATCTGTGAATTAAATCTCAAGAAGAACTGGAGTTTACTATGTTCCCTCAGTAGCAGAAATGCTAATTCTTTCTTGGTTGGTAATAAAGTCAAAGAAGAGAAGCAAAAAAAAACAAAACTATGAAGGTTATCCATCTAGAGCAAGCATGACAAATTTAATCCCTTTTTTCCCCCAATCCAATTAAAGCAGCTGACTGAGTTTTTAGCCTCGAGTTCTCCAACAGTTTTCCAAGAGGGGACAGCTTGAGGAAGAAGGAGGGGATGCTGGGAATTAGCAATAGCAAATGGAGTGGCTGGGCAGGGAGCAGAGAAGGCAGGTGGGTGAAGTGAGAGCCCTTTTAGCTGCTGCCTTGTGAACATGTGTCCTGGGGGGTTTGCAGGAGGACACACATGTGAGTGCACCTTTTCCCCTCACTGACTCCGGGAAAGGCTGAGCGGACTGTCCTGGACCGAATTTTGGGGCTGTTTCAATAAGGCTTCTTAAACACTCCTTTGCTGTAGCTCAGCGGGTTTATCCCAGACGAGGCTTGGAGCAAGATGTGGAAGCTGCGGGCAGGATTTGACTGGGATTGTTAGAGGTCCTGTGCGTCCTTCCCAACTGATTAAGTTTCGCCCCTTTTTCCTTCCTCGCCTCCAGATCACTGTGTTCACTACTACGACCTTCGCAACACTAAGCAGCCCATCATGGTGTTCAAAGGGCACCGCAAGGCCGTGTCCTACGCCAAGTTCGTCAGCGGGGAAGAAATCGTCTCCGCGTAAGTGCTGCCTTCCGCGGGGGCCCAGAGCTTGGGAGCCCTTGCTCTGCAGGGTGGGTGCTCTCCCTGGCTGCTGTGCTTTTGGCAAGCAGAGCAGGGCGTTGCTGGTCTCCGAGGCAGAAATAGAAATCCCGTCCCCTGTGTCACTTGGCTCTGCTCTGTCTCGCGGAGCTGAAATGCTTCAGGGGAATGTGAAGGCGATGCGGCTTCTGTCCGCAAGCCCCGACTTTGGGAAGCTCCAGGTGGACTCTGCTCTCGCTGTGTGGGCTGAGGATGCTCCTGGGCAGAGCTCTGCTGTAGGGAAGGCTGCTGGCAGAGCCCTGGGGACAATAATCTGCAGTAAAACTCAGCTGCTGAGTGACAGAAGCGATCAAATGGTACTGCTGTGTCCGAAGAGGAGGTTTAGCCACAGCCTGAAAGCAACTCCAGTTGGACTGACTGTTTGATCTGCCCTCTGGTAATTTATCTGCTCTGTGAAAGCCCTTTTTAGGATAACATTTGGGTTAGAAAGTAGACAAGGAGAAGCTGTGTTTTTTGGTCCTAGTGGCATGTGGCTTTTCAGCCATAAGGTCTGCTGTGGAGGCCCTGAGGAACAACACATTCCAGCTTCTGTTCACTTACGTGGCCACGGGTGTCTGCCCCCAAGCCAGGTGTGGCTGCCTCGGTTCTAGGCAGGTTTTCCATCAGGTTTTCACATAGTGAAAGGCTGGAATGACTGGCTACAAGCCTCTTCAGTAAAACAGGGCCGAGCCCCTCTTCCGCAGTGGGGAAGGTGCAAGAGGCCTTGGGGGGCTGCAGAGGAATCTTTGATCCCAACACGCTCGTGTGCAGCACCCAAGGGCAGCAGGGATGGGTCACAGGGGTGGCTCTGGTCCCGGGAGGAATCCCTGCTGCCTAGTGCTGAGCTTATCATCCAGCTTGACTTGGTCCAGTGTTGTCAGTTTGCTCTAGAAGCCTGGAACTGAAAACAGAGCATTTTAAGGTGTACTCAGGCTGCTCGGGAGTTACTCTGAGCTGAGCTGTGTGATGAAAGATTCCCCGGTGACTTCTGGTACAGTTTATGTTTAATCAGCTCCTCTTTTCTTATTTCCATTACCATTATAACTCTGTAAGGCTGCAAATGCATATCTAGAACACAGAGAAAATTAAATTTAATGCTTTGAACCATATCTGCATAAGAGGAAGTGTTTAATAGAAGCAGGAGGAGGCTGGGAAAGTTTTACAGCCGTAATCAAAAGGAGCATCATTTATGGGATATTTTAGGACAGAATGGCCCTATCTTGCTTGGGCCTGCCTTCTGTGAAAGCTTATCCCAAAGTTCTGAGAGGAATATCGATAGAGCTGTCAGACTTGGACAGGCAACAACAGGATGAGGGGACTAACTGAAGGGTTCACCTACCTTTTTCTGTGTGAACAGGGAGGAATGTCAGAGCAGATTATTTTTCCTGTCTTTCTTTTGCAAATTGAGCAGAGGAGACAGCAGTAGCGATTCTCAAAAATCAAGCTCTGATTTCTCGTAAGAAAAAATTATATGTATATTCAGATTCTCTAGATTCCTAGCTAAAGCTGTTTTATGGACTGCATTGATTTACTTTGCCTTGTAGAGTTAGGTTTTGACCTCAAGGGTGTTCAGAACTGCCTGGTATTTAGCACAACACATTGATTGCAGTGCTGATTTACAGAGAGACAGATTTAACAGAGCAGCACGTCCGTGATATTCTTTTGGAGAGTGTAGGAAACCAGAAGAGCAGAGCAACACCAGCAGGATCAATGGCCTTTTCCTCTTATCCTTGCAGTCCAAGGGTGAATAACTTTCTTCTTTCATGGCATGCTTATCCTAAGCAATGCAAATATAGCTAGAGCTTGATGGGAATTTGTTAACAGTAAAAACATTCCATTAGTAATAGACTTCGAGTGTTTTTATTTCAATGAAGAGAGCTAGAATGTATGGCACTAAAGTATAGAGGTTAAGTGCCGTATATCTGAGGTCTTGTTGATGGGTTAGCTAATAGGAGCAGCTGTCACAGGAATCTGACAGCTTGTAGACCAGGGATTAGTCTTTTGCTGCTTTACCCTGCCTGCAGAAAAGTTCAGTTTCCAGGCAACTCTAAAGCTTTTAAAAGCAGCATTTTGAAAATGCGACTGTCCTAATAGCATAGAAGGTCCCTCCCTCTACTTGTGGGCCAAAAAAGCAGTAATATACACCCCTTTGCTCTCTCTGTGAGCTGTGCTGCTCCTGTGATGGTAAGGACAAGGGAAGGAAGAGTGAGCAGCAACATAAGGCAGGGGCAGATATGGAACAAGCATCAGGCAGAGAAGGTGAATGCTCTTTTTTAGGCCTCCCCACTTGAGAGCTGTGGTGAGGAATGCACTCCTGCTTAAGTCTCAGTATTACAGATAAAATTCATGCCTCCATTCTGATCTGACCTCCTACTATTATTACAAACGACTAACAAATCTTGCTGCAGCTCCCTTATCGCTCCTTTGTCATTCCAGCTGTCATTGAGGACTGAGATAAGGGTTTTGCAGGATAGCACAAGGTGCATCTCTCCTCTTTCGTGCTATATTTTTAGGTAAATGGGACATTGGTGCAGGGCTAATGTCTTACGTCATTGGTAATATTTGATGGATTTGGTGATTTGATTTTTTCCCAGCTCTAAATATTCAGAAAGCAACAAGACTGTGTGACACAATCTGCATGAGGGGACCATTGCCTGCTTCCCCTCCCTCCCACCCAGCAGGCTGACAGGTCCTGCTCCCAATCTCTTCCAAATTTAACATCAGAACAGCCCTAACCCTCTCCTCAAAAAGGCTTCAAGGGGCTCCAGTTCCACCGTATCACCATTTGTTCCCCAGCTGTGGAATGTATCCTAAGTCAGTGAGTGCCAGAATATCAGAGCCATATATCAAAATATAATCAGCGATTGCTAGAGAAAAAACGCCTGTGATGTGAGAGATGCTCGTGTCCTCTCGGCTCTGAGGGAACAAATTAATCCTGGAAACATGGGATCCTCCTCTTTAAGCTGAGCTCTGCCAGGCAGAAGAAACCACCTCCACCTCCCTTCTTTTACCAAAGGCAAAATGTTTCCTCACAGTAAACAAAAACATTTTGAAGGCAGGCACGTTTGCACGTGAGGAAACCATAGAAAACAACAATTTTTATTTAATCCCAACAGATTTGGGGTATTTTGTGTATTCATACTTAGCTTTGCTGCCAAGGGGATAAAAGCAGAAGCTTGAGACCTGTATCCCTGCAGTCTCTACTACACGTGAGAAAACCAGATGGATTTAATGCTGAAAGCAGCTCTGAGCCCCCTTAGGTTTTTCTATGCCGCTGCTTGGTATTGGGCAGGAGGAGAAAAATGTGCTTCAGGACAGGTGGAGAGGGAGGAGACTGCTTCCTACCCGAGTTCTGGAAGGGCATGAATGAGAGTTGCAGCCGGCATGGGGTAGGCAACAGATTTTATTCATGCTGTAAAGATGTAGAAAATAAACCAGCTCGGTGTGTCACGGGTCTGTGAGGATCTGGAGGAGGCAGTGATGGCCCAAAGGCCGCACGGTTCAGTGGAGGGCTCTGCAGCTGATAGGGGCAAGGAAGAGTCATACTTCAGGGAAGTTTTTATTCAGACACGTGATGCGTTTTGACGTGCTTTTAGAGTGATGTGATACCTTTCTGAGCTCGAGCTCAGCTGCAGACGATTGAAAGTGGGATAAATCTCCTAGAGTGCACTAAGGCTCCCTACGTTTTCATTGCAAGTAGGGTGTTAAGGAGCAGGGTGGCGAGGGAGGAGTTCCTGCCGTATGGCAAGCAGGGTAACTTTAGGAATTGCTTCCAGGTCAACAGACAGTCAGCTGAAGCTGTGGAACGTAGGGAAGCCTCACTGCTTGCGCTCCTTCAAGGGTCACATCAACGAGAAGAACTTTGTAGGGCTTGCGTCCAACGGAGACTACATTGCCTGTGGTGAGTAGAGCAGCCATCCCAACATGCTAATGGGATTCCTTGGAGCTGGGGCCCCTCCAGGTCCAAAGCACACCAGCACTTGTGCTATGGAGCTGCAAGGGCTTTTTAATAGAGAATTATTCCGACCCTTCACCCTCGTTCCCTTCCCATGGGGAATGGCGTGAGCAGCCCTGTCCTAAGGGGGGGCCTGTGGTTGGTTTTCTTCTGATTCAGATGAGTTGTCTGTTTATGATGATTCAGACCTGCTGTCATCAAAATCAACCGCTAATGTAATTGCTGTTCGTATGACTTATGTCTTTCAAGTGTAACAATTGGCACATCCTCCTGCACCACCAGTAGCCTGGGCCACGAGAGGGTCCTGTACTTGTCACTTAGTGCAACGTCGTGCGTGCAGAAGCAGCAGCAAGCAGCTCCTTAGAAAACTGAATCATCATTTACCCCTTTGGCTGTGCCTGTCCTTTCACTGCTTAGGTTGGTCTGTTGAAGCTCTGTAAAATCCACAGGTCTCGGTGGGAAAAGCAGTGACAGGCTGATAGCTGGGGGATGAGTGGGACAGCTGTGCCAGCACTGAAGGGAGGACCTTACTTAGCTTGTGTGTTCTCTGATCTCTGTACGGCTTGCAAGGCAGAAATCAGGATGGATTTCTAAATAAAGCCTGCACAGTCTAGTCTCTCTTGGTTGAGCCTCCACAGACCAAACTGTCATACTCGATTATGGCAAGCAGAACTTTGACAAGGCTACCTGCCTTTGAGCTGTGACACCGAGCAGGCTGGGTGCAGCGGTGTTTCATGTGGTGGTGTAGATATTCTGCTCAAAATGCCCTGAGGAAGTTAGGGAGGGTTGTCAGGATCCTCTAAGTTTTGCAAGTGTGCTGCATACTGCAGATGTCTTATAATAAAACCTGGTCCTGTTGTTAAGCATGGTGGGAGTTTGCTGTGGAGCACTCCCAGCTGTCAGGGCACCATGAGCACGACGATAACTACAAGAAGGAAATGTCTGCTCTTGTCTTAAACAACGAAAGAGCTCAGAACCCTTATTTCTGTTTCTGCTAACAGAACCTAATCTTGTATATTTATTTTTTCTTTTATTTCTAGGAAGCGAAAATAATTCCCTTTACTTATACTATAAAGGCCTCTCAAAGACGCTGCTGACGTTCAAGTTTGATACGGTCAAAAGTGTCCTGGACAAGGACCGGAAAGAAGACGACACAAATGAGTTTGTGAGCGCCGTGTGCTGGAGGGCACTACCAGATGGGGTAAGCTTTCTGCTAGGGTGCAGAAGGAATGCCTCCTGCTTCCTCACAAAACAGCAGTGCTGAGGGTTTGACTGCACCTGGTATTTTCCCATTTATGGGAAAATTATGGGTATTGCAGATCAGTGTGAGAACGTGAATATCTGCAGGGTAACTGAAATGCTGGGGGCGAAGGGACCGCTGTGCTCTCAGCTCTTCCACCTGGGTGTTTGAATTTCTCTACGTGGCCTCTGAAATCCCAAAAGCAGCTTTGGATCTCTGGCACACGGTGGTTTTTTGTGGGTGCCCTGGTGGGGTTTTCGTTGCCTTAGTGATGGCACTGCAGATACTCACCGTGGGGCTTTGTCTCAATGTTCCTGTGTCTGTCTCGGGTTGCTCATTGGAACACAGCCCTGTGTTTAGATGAGTAGATATGTAAAGCAGGTGAGTCCAGGCTGCAGGCACCTCGGTGACTGTTCCGGTGACACTTAATTCACATCCATAGCATGTGTCCCAGTGCTGCAGGCAGACCTGACGCAGCTTTTGTGAGCGTGGCCTTTCAGCATGAGGCTGCTCTGTAGGACAAAATGCAGCTTTTCAATTCAGAGTGCTCTTGAAAAGCTTGCATTTAAAAAAAAATTGAGCAGGTAACTCTTGTATGTACAAGGGTTTGCAGATCAGATACTTAATGGGCTTGTTGGGAGGGGGAGGAAAGGAGCTCATCTTCAATGCAGCTCCCAAGTAGCTGAAGTGGAATGTTGCCTAATTGATGTCCTGAGATGTGGCATTCACAAAGACAAGCCTTGGGAGGGGTGAGGTCTACCAATCTGTTTCTGTATGGAGGAACTGCCCCCACAACTGCCATTCAGTTGTCACTGACATAAACTTACTTCAGGTGGACGCTTCTGAATCAAAACAAAAATAATCCCACGTGTCTGGAACTGCCCTTTGTGTTTAGAAGTACAAAGTGGGCTGTTGTGGTTTGAACAGTGATGTAGGGTCACCAGCTTCTTTCTGGCTGAGGGTTTAGGAGGGTTTGGTGTGCACAGATGTCATGTCTCAGATGAAGAGTGGCTGTAAGTTGTGTAATTGGTCTTTCAGCTGGATAAAAATGTGGTGTGGGAACCTGTGTGTCCAGAAATGCCCTTTGCTGAGCCGCCTTCACTGCAGCGTTTGGGTTGTTCTGCCCACTGCCCTCCTGGGCAGCACTTCTACAGGGAATAACAGTGGTGTCCCACCCCTGGGGTTATTTCTGTTGCCATCTGCTCCTTAGCAACCTTTCCTCTCATAAATGTGCTCTATTCTGATAAACCTTCTGCTTAAGTCACTGAGAACCTTCTGAGCAGTCACCAAGGGCTGTCAAGCAATTCTTCATAACCAGTATGAAAAATACTGTACAAAAATGTAATAGTTAAATCAGACCCATCAAGATTGCACCAAATAATGTTCAGGCTTCACTCCATTAAGCAGCATTCAGAATCCACTGCTATTCTAAGCTTTCTTGCTATCATTCCTCTGCTTTTCCCTAGGCTGCTTGTAAATGAGCCTGTTTCTCCCACGGCAGCCCCAGTACCTGGCTCCAGTTTGTAGAGAGCAGCACAAAGCTGCCTGTGGTCGGGAGAGCCGCTGGCTGGGTGGTTTTTGCTTCTGCCAAGAGGCCTTAATACTTCCTTCACCATATCTCCAGACAAGGAGGACCTTTCACTGGTCCAGCTGCGTGTTATCCCTCTTCCCTCTTGTACCAGCACAGTGATCCTCTCTGGCCTAACTGAGACTTCGCTCGTGTTCTTAAGAAATTAAATTACTGCACAGCCCAAGGTCAGTTACGTCCACAAAGCCTTGCTCGAACGATGAAACTTCTCAATTCTCCATTTCCATAACGTTTCTCCAATTTGGCAGGATTTTTTTCAAACGAGCTTCATACATCCAGGCTTCCCTAAAAGCTGACGTATTTTTCCCTGCTGCTCGGATGAACCCGAGCAGTCTTGTGCCTCGCAGCGCTGTGAGCGTCTGCGGGATCTGGGGAACCCACAGCTTATTCCTGGCTTAATTGCAGGCTTTGATCCTGGCTGAGTCACTCTGCCTTCGTTTCCTGATCATGAGAATAACCACACCTCGCTCTCGCCCGCTCTGCTGCGTGTGCAGCAGCCCCAGCCCGGCACGGGCTGGCAAACCTGCCCCGGATCCCCGGGCAGCACGGTGAGCTCTCCCTGCTTTGCTGGGTTGGTTCAGAGCATCTCGCTCGTCTCCGTGCCCTGGTCACCAGCAGCAGGCTCAGTTTGTTCCTGGGGGTTCCTCAGGGGCGAGAGGTGCAGGCGCAGCCTTTCCCCAGGGCTGTGTGCTGGAGCAGGCTCTGTTTCCTTCCAGTGTTGCTCTCAGGGATTGTTCTTTAATTAACCTTTGGAGATGAGTAAGTTTCAGATCTGTCAGTTATCTGGGGAAGCATGAGTACATGTACTCCTTCACTTCATGCACTTAAGTGCAGCATCTCAGATCCTAATTAAAACTTAACTAAAACTTTCAGATGAAATGTCATTGATTCTTTCTTAAATCTATTTTTATGTAATTCAAGCTTTTACTTCCTGAGCCAAAGTCAAGCTGTGCCAGCAGCCCTTGCCAAGAACCCATATTTTTGTTTCTTTCCCTTTCTGCGTTGCTTTTCCTTTGCTTACAGAGATGCAGACACCTTTCTGCTGGAGCTGTCACCTTTCCAGCCACAGAGGTCCAGCAAGCACCTTCTTTCTACCCGTATCAAAGCCGTTTCAAGGGAGAAAAATTATTCTTCCTAAGTGCTTACTAGCATTTTGCACCAGGATTACTCACTTTTCAACTCTTAAAAATGTTTAGAAATAAGCACTAGCTTGTAGACTAATCATTTTGTTGGACTCTTTGGAAAAAAACAGGCAAACAAAAAGCCTGTCAGCAGGCCCATTATGAAGCAAACCTCTGCTTCTTGCAGTGCTGTGTTCTGGGCATGGGTAAATAGGCTGTTGGATATTTTTTTAATAGCACTTATTTATTGTTTGTGGGGAAAACCATTTCTCCCTTCTCCTCTTAGGCTAAAAATTGATCAATATTTAAAAGCAGAGAAAGCTTTCAGGATAGTTTTGGCCTGAATGACCTGATAAACATGAGTTAGACACAGAGATCCTTTTCAGAACCCTCCCTGAACAAAATCTTTTTGTTTCCCAAATCAAGGATTTTATAATGTATTCACGGCATCCTTTTTAGCCAGCTTGATTTCAAACATGAATCTGGTCCTGAGATTGGATTGGAAAACAACAGTCTTTCTTCTATTTCAGCAGCATATAAACAGGGGATGCTCTTGAATACAGGGATGTTCTTGCATAGGGAAGGGAAATTCTAGTAGTGGGAGTAGCTCAATGCACTTAAGTGGGTAGAGATGTTTCATCTGTCTTGGGAGGATAACCCCAGTTATGTCTAGGTATGTGGATCATAGCTGGAGGGGATTGGTTTGTACTTTGTTTTCTCTCATGTGCCCTATGGGATGTTTTTTCCCTTTCCTGAAGGGACCCCTCTCCTTTGGACCTGCTCTGCCCTCTTGCAGAGTTCAAGATGCACCTCATACAGCTGTGTTAAATAATTACATCTCAAGTAGCCCTCTTCCCAGGCATGCTTAGTTTTTCTCAGAAAGAAGCTGCCAAAAGAGAAACCAAGGCTGAACTCGCTCCCAGGACAGCAAGAAAGGTATTACAACTGAACACAGAAGGAATTGGATTATGTAGATTAAGCATGGCTCAATCTATCATAATCACTGTAAAGAAGCCATTTAATTTTGTACCTGTTTGCACGAGTATTCATTACTGCCCAGAAGGAGGTTACCAGGGAAGGATTTCCCAAGCAGGAATGTCGAGGCTTTGATACCAGTGAGGAGATGCAGATAAGAACGGGAGAAAGCCATGCAAATTAGCTTAGGTAAAACTTCATGTATGTCTATGGGTTTTTTTCTTTTAGAGGAGTAAAGAAAGGAAATCCATTGGGGGAAAACTGGAGCCTTTAACCAAAGAGTGTGTGGGTGGTGGGACGTGCTGGGTAGGTGCAGAGGTCTCCTGGTACTTGGGAGGGGTGCTGGGAAAGCACCTCCTCTGCCTCAGCAGAAATCAGTGTGTGTGTTTTCTCACCTCGTCGTCACTCCCCAGAAGTCATTTTAATTTATGGGGGTCTCAAAACAATCATCTGTCCATGGGTGAGAGAAGCAGGCTCTGAGCTCCAGGTTCTCTTCAGGCGCTGTCATGGGATGGAAGTGTCTTTGTAGTTAGTCCTGTACCTTCTGAACTTCCCTTTGTTCATCTAAGAGGGCGAAATACTCCCTGCAAATAGGGCTTTGGTGCATCTTTTCAGAAAACAAGCTTTTCTGGTGTTTATTTTTCCTTTCCCCTGAACATTTAGCTTGGTTTCTTAATGATGTCTGGTTTGAATTCTTTAAATAGAGAGCTGTAATTGTTCTAACTGTAGGCTGGTCACTTAATAGGGCTGTAATCCTGTTCACAGATGAAAAGTAGCCATCCTTTGTTTCCCAGTAGCCTAATAAATGGTACACTGGAGCTAGTCAGAGGCTCTGATAATTTACAATCAGCAAATTGGCTCCCTTCACAGGAATTAATTTAGCCAATACAAATTATTTCAGGAAGTGATTCATTGCCATTTTAAAGTGCTAATTAATTTGGGTGACTTATGAACATTAAAAATGAAACCTCCTTTGTCATTCCCAAGTAACCAAGTGCTGATTCAGTGTCATTCTTAAGTAACTTATATCAACTGTAACTACATCTCTTGTAGCTCGAAATACAAAATCCAGTGGAGTTTTGGGGGGAAAACACGGGTGGTACTTGATATTTATCATTCCACTTCGCTGCTGGAATTTTCAAGTCTCACAATTGATGGGAATTTTGACTTTCAGCTTCAGCTCAGTGTTGATTTATTTTTACAGCAGCCTCATCTAGCTGTTCAGATGTCACTTAGGATGTACCCTGGTCCTAACCTGAAGCTTGGGAGATAAATGCCTGCCTGCAGTGATCAGAGCCAGCAGCCCCTTGCCTGCCTCTGATACCAGCTGTGGCACAGGTTGCAGTGTGAGCAGTGTTTTCTGGGAGGGCACCTGCTGTTTTCTCACTCGTCCTTTCTCTCCTACACCAGGCCTGGCCTGTAGCATTTGTGTGCAGCCTCCCCCAGACCAGTATCCCTGCAGGTTATTCTCCAGTGCAGTGCTGCTGCTTCATGCTGGAAAGCACAGAGGTGCTTTCCATCCTCACCCTCCTGACTGAAATGCACAGCAGTTTATGGGAGGCTGAGAATGAGCAGCTTTTAAAAAAAAGCAAGATGTAGCTTCGATCAGGTTTATTCTACTGGGTTTTCTCCCCCACGTGAAGATCTTCAAAGATTTTCCTCCCTCCCGTGGAAGCTGCCCCAGCCCGTGGTCTGTGTGCTGTGAGGCTTCCCACTCCTCCTGACGTGCCCTCTGCTCCCTGGCCTTTGGCAATGCTTTAAACATGAACTTTTCTTTGACTTTTCTTTTCTTTTCCTGCTTTGCACTTTCCTTAGGTAGTAAATGTATTTGATTTCTCTTCCATCTCACCTTTTTCATGTCTAATGCTCCCTTACTCGTTTGAGAAAAGCAAGCAGAACTCAGAATACCAGAAGATGCATCATATATGCTTGATTTTTCCCCCCCAGATTTCAGCATATTATGTGTATCAACACACACTGTATCTACTGGTTTTTGTGCTGCTTGAAAACTGTTCTCTTATGCAGAATAATTTCTATCTTGCTGATAAAAGATGTCACAAGTCAGGTATGTATATGTTCCTTTGTGTTGAACATGCTCATGTGCTTTCATACCCGTATCTCTTCAAATGCTTATTTTGGGCTCTATTTTTTCTGTGGCTAAGCAGAATTAATTAAAAAATGCTCAGGTGGTAAGCAATATTTTACTACCTGCCACAAATCTTGGAGTCCAACTGCGGAGAACTTTGTGGAGAAAAAATCATACTCTGTTATTAACAGTTCATGCGTTATATTGAAACCTCAGTGTGTTGACACCTTGATCCATGTGAAAGACCATCTTGATAATGTGATTATGCAAATGACAGGCTTTAGGAGAAAGTGTTTAATTTTGAGTCTTCTGCAGAAGAAGAAAAATACTGGTAAATGTTCTTTCCTTGCTGCCTTCTCCCTGGTTGCAGGACACCCTCTGAGCTCCCTCCTGGTGAGGGCAGGACCACACTGTTGCCGCAGTCAAGCGTGGCAGGGACGAAGGGAGCCAGGCAATTCCCTGATAACCCCCATCTCTGTTCACCGTGCTCCCCCTGCTTAGTGTGTTTTGGGGCAAAAAAAGTGTATTGCACTATTTATTGTGCTGTCTCGGGGCTCAAGGTGGCTGGCACGTCAGTACCTGAGTTAACTCTCCCTGTCCTGGATGCAGAGCCGGCCATGGCCATGGGCTGAGTCTCACTTTTGTTCATCTCTGGAAGTTCAGGTCCCCTGTGGTACTGCAGCACTCTGATATCATTCCAGCTTCTATTTTAGGAATAGCTTCTTCAAGAAATGTAGGTGGCTCGGGTTTCTCTTCTTTGTTGGTTTTAACTTTACATTTGCAAACTCAGTTTCTCTCCTTCTGCAAGGTGAGGTGTTTTTTTCCCCCTTGCATAATCACAGAAAATTGCCACGGGGTTGATGTTTTTTTGAAGTGAAGGCAGATGAAAGTCGCACATGTTCCTTGAATGAAGGCAGTGTTTGCTCTTTCAGAGTCTCGCAGATGATATTTGCTTACCAATGTGCCTCTTGTAATGCCAAGAGGAGTGGACAGCGTGCTGTAGGTAGGACTGAGGTCCTCGTTATTGCAGTCACCTTTCCTAGACCAAATGAATGACACAGTGGCCGACACAACTCTGAGTGCTGTTGACATTACAGTTCCAGTAGCTGATCCCAGCAGTGCAGCTGTAGAGATAATGGATTGCAGATCATTGCTGGCACAAGCAGAGGTCCGAGCAGGTTCTTGCTGTTTCCTGGGCTTTGCAAAATAGCAGCATCCCAATGCAGTCACAAATTGTGTTGCAGTGATACACACCGTGAGCTGGGGATGCAGAGAAGTCTCTCTGCAGCTGTGGTTAAACTTGTAAATGGATGGGGTTTTCCCCTATTGGGACTCAACTCTTTTAGTGGTCATCAATTTTTTTATTCAAGTATGAGCTTTCTGACAGATGAACCCAAGTCAAGAATTCACCTGGAACCTGGATTTCATGCCTGACTCCATCCCCAGCTCTCTGCTGAGCTGTAACATTACAGTAGGTGTGGTGTGGCCCTTGTGTAAGCTACATCCCAAATAGCACAGCTTCAAAGGGAATTGTTCCTTGCTTATACTGGGGTGGAGAGAGACAAAAGAGCAGGTTCATGTTCAGAGACAACTTGCTTTTAGAATGAAATAATTGGGCAGCTGTTTTCTCTGCCCCCCCACACCTCAGCCTTTGGGCAGGAAGGCTCATTTCTGGGGTTTTGAGGGGAGTTTATAATTACAGAATCATAGAGTAGTTTGTGTGGAAGAGACCTTTCCAGGTGGTCTAGTTGGAGCCCCTGCAATGAACGAGGACACCTTCCACTGAAGCAGGTTGCTCAGAGCCCTGTCCAACCCAGCCTTGAATGTTTCCAAGGATGGGACATCTACCACCTCTCTGGGCAACCCGTGCCAGTGCCTCGCCGCCCTCCTTGTAAAACAATTTCTTTGTTGTATCAAATCTAAACCGATCCCCTTTCAATTTAAAACCATTCCCCCTTGTCCTATTGCAGCAGGCCCTACTGAAAAGTTTGTCCCCATCTCTTTTATAGGCCCCCCCCTTTGAGTACTGGGATGCTGCAGTGAGGTCTTCCTGGAGCTTTCTCTTCTCCAGGCTGAACATCCCCACGTGTCCTCAGAGGAGAGGTGTCCCACCCCTCCGATGAGCTTCATGGCCTCTCCAGGCCCACCATCTGTTCTGTGTGCTGGTGTGTTGTGGAGCAGAGCCCCCCGAAAGCAGCAGGTCACGGCAGGAACCCGGCAGGTTTTGTAGGTACCCAGCCAACATCTACTGCTTGATCTCAAGCCCCAGATGAAACTGGTCTCCTGTGAGTCAGAGCATCTCCTGCGTGAGCAGCCTTTGCTCTACGTTCCACGGCGAGGCTCACGCCGGCTCTTCCTGTGTGAAGTGCCATCTGCTGAAGCCTCCGGTTGGCACAAAGTGCCGGGAGCTGCTCTCAGTCTGGCAGCACTTAGTGCGCTACAAAGCAGACGAAGGGGGTCGTTTAAGACAGGAACTGCAGGGGGAGAGCTCTGTTTCCCAACACTCGCTGCTAAAGGAGGACTTTGGTTTCTGAGCAGAAAGAGCGAGCGAGGCGGGGTTTGAAAAGCCACTGGTGGTGGGCTCCCCACCGCCTTCGAAGCCAACTTCAGTGGAGGCGCAGAATTCCCACCCGAGGGTGGTGGTCTGCTGTCACTGCCGTGTGAAGGTGGGTTTATAACCTCGTTTCCCCTAACAAGTGACACTGCAATTACAGCCAAAACAACCTCACAACGTTGTCTTTCTATTTTCCCCCCCTGTTCTTCAGTGCTAATACTGATGGCAAGTCCTGCCAGGCCACCACCATTCAGCAGTCACAGCTCATGAGCTGCATCAACCTTTTGCTCTAGCTCTCCTAATTAAGCAATTTTAATGACAGGATTTAATGTTTTACAGAGCCTAAATGAAGTGGAAAAAATATGAACCGGGTTTTTTTCTTTCCAGCACAAGGTTTTGATCAGATAATTTAACCTCTGGGTGAAATGGAAGTAGATGCGTTTATGCATAGGTGGTTTTCTCTGCAAAAGCTTTACTTTATGTAGATCTCTGCATTAATAGACTTTGCTTTGGGCAATTGTTCTGAAGGTTTTTGTGTGTTCTCTGCCCTTCTGTTATCAGTGACAAAACCTCAAAGCCTTTTGAAGCTCACTAACTTGTGACCAGCTTAATGCCAGTTGCATCGCATGTTAGTAAAGCAAGAATTAAGGCTTGTGAAAACAACTTCTCTAACTGGTTTTCCAACAGGAACACGGATTTGTATCCTTTTCACCTATTTAAATAAGACTTATTTTTTCTTTGGGTGGTGTTCTGCTCTGATTCTAGGGATGTGCAGAGTGAAAGCGGCTGCTCCTTTGAAAGCAATCTCACGTCTGAATTGGAACTACTTGAATATGTCATTAAGAGACGTAATTATTTTATATAGGATACACACAGAATTATAATAATCAGTCCTTTCTAAAGAAGAGAAAGCCAGTGTGACAGGAAAGTTATGTTTAGTAATGTAATGAGTGCCTTTTAGACAGAAATGGCACTGTTAAATTTGGGGTTGTGCAGCTCAGTGGAATTCACCCTTGCACGACGTGTTTTAAATTCTGCGAGGGAAGTGCTGCTTCAAATAATTATGTCTCTGATGGTATTGTATATCATAATCACTTCCAGAACTCTTATCTAGATGCCAGAGCTGAAGCAGGTGAGCTGTTTGGTGCAGGACTGAACTTTTTTAGTTTTACTTCAGTATGTCTGAAGTGAATATTAAGTTAAGCAGAGAGGTAGAGCTGGAGCAGCCTGGGGAGCTGCAGATGAGGCAGAACATTGTTTCCCCTGTATTTGTAATAATGAGAGATACTGGAGGGAAGACAAGCAATATTACATATAGTGGGAAGGAAGATTGGTTCAGATCCATTATATAAATAAATAAAAGTTCCTTTTACCTGGAATCCGTGGATTGCACATCAATTAACAGCAGGAGAAGAAGATGTGTCCCTCCTCACTACCCACCCTGGCAGAGACTCAGCACTGCCAGCCAAGAATCCCCATGTTAATCAGGCACACATGATTCTTTCTTCCCAGTTTCTAGGTTGATCCTTTGAGATCTCATTGTCCTTTTTCTTCCAAGAAAGTCCTGCTCCAAAACAGACTGCTCTGGCCAAGCTTCTTTTGACCACCAAATAACAGCAGGCTGCTCTAGTGTGGGGAGTGTCTGCTTGGGGGATGTGTTGACTCATTTAGAGCGAAATATCTTTGATTAAAATAGGTTAATAGTTCTCCTGTGTGTCTTGCTTCACAACTTGCACGTTAGCTCCAGTGTTTGAAAAGATGAATTTGGGCCAGCAGGAGTAACAAAAAGGAAAAAAAAAAGGAACATCCACAAAAAATAGGAGAGCAGATGAGCTAAAAGTTAAATACAAATGTCCTTACTTAGTACAAAAGGATTCAGCTTGCTGTTGGCTTTCTCTTTTTGCCAGGTTCAGGCTTGGCTTGACAATGCAACAGAAGAAATTTAAATTGTTGAGAAATGCATGAAAATCGGAAATAAAAAAGGAGTTTGCAGCTTGTGAAATTTTTCTTCTAGGCAGCAGCCTGTGCTGGGAGCTTGGGAGTTTTCTTTGTTGCAAAACTTAGGAATATATATATATATATATATATATATATTTACCTTGGCAAAAGTAAGCAGAGAGCCACAGGGAAAGATCCTCTGAGGCTCAGATGTTTGTACAAGAAAAAATACTGCTCAGACCTTCTCTGTGCCTCTTGGCCATCCTCCCTCTTCCCATTATAAGGCTGCTTGCTTTCCCCCATGAGCATGGAAGGGGGACAGGAACAGTCCCCAAGGCTCTGCGTTTTGCTCTCCATTGTGGTCCTGTGAATTGCCCATCGTGGAGTGGGATGGGGAGCTAGGAAGACTCATTTTGGGGCAGATTTTTGAAGTTCCCATTGTTTCCCTTTGAGAACAAACCTGAGGTCGGATTATGACGTCTTTTCAGCCAGGCTGGGGACTCTCTATTGGTTTTGGATAAGACGTGAATGTGGAGCTCATTACAAATTGGAGTTAATGAGGTAATGAGTGTGACACATACCGGGCCCTGTTCTCTCTGCCTCTCCTTATCCCAACAAACACACACTGTGTGTGTGGCCTTTTTCTTTTAGAGACCATTTCCCTGTACAGTCATCTGCCTGTTTCTTGGATTCTGTACCTAAGGCAGGACATGAGCATGAACTCCTCGTGAGATCTTTTCTGCTGGTGTTTGTAGCAGTGCACATAAGTTTGCTGTGACAAGAAATAAGTCATACAGTCCTGAGAGAGGGCAGTTATTTTTATTTTCTTGTATCCCCTGCGTTTTGTCCTGTGCTTCTCAGCATCTCTGCTCTGAAACATTTTAAGCATTGTCGGGCTGAGAGGAAAGCAGGGGGTACCTTCCACGTGCTTTGGCTCTGCGTGTCTGTTGAGGAGTGAGTCAACAGCAGCATCTCTTCATAAAGCATATCTAAAATCAAGGGAGGATGAAGCAGATTAGCTTAAAAAAAGGCTCATATGCCAGAAGTGTTTGTTTGTCTTCCCTCACCCTTTGTCAGCAGAGCTGGGGTTTGTATTCTAATACTTATGTAGCTGAAGGGTATTAAAAAACAGAGGTACTGCAGTGCAACATGAGGGGGTTTGATCGCTCCTATAATCCCAGAAGGTAATTTTTTTCGTTATATACTTGAGTCTTTTTAAACTTCCTTTTTTGCTATTAGTGTCATTGGCGGCTTAATGGATTTCTTGATTGTTAAACTCTTCTTTTTGATGCAGTGTTGTTAGTCTTAGCATGCATCCAGAATGACAGGGAGCATTAAAAACAGTCGTCTCAATTTGAGATATCTAGAGATAATTTCTTTATACCCACTGTGTGAAAATAAGTTGAACAGTAGCAGAATCGTCCATTGTAAGAGAGATGATTTTACTTGTGAATCATGTTTAAAGATAAAATCTGCCTCCTTCCCTAGTCATGGATTTCCTGTTCATGGCTCTGTTAAGATTAATCGGGAGCCAGACTTAATCCAGAACAAAGATGATTGAATTGTCCTTAAACAGTGATGCAGAACATTACCCAGATCTCACTTTGGTCTCGCAGTGCTGAGAAACCACAAGCGTGAGGGAGCTGCTTGTGAGTACATTATATGAAGAGAAATGCTTTTTACTAATTTGCTGGCTCATTAGAAAGAAAAATGCCTTCTAGTTTTTTTTGGAATGTCGTCGTGAGAAGGTGTAGTATGAAATGAGTTAAATCTGTGCAGTGTATTAGCTAGAAATTATTCTGGCGTGCAATCAAAAGGGCTCGCTCCACCTGTAAAAGCCTCTGCTGGCTGTAAGTTTTGCCACTAACTGAGCTGCTACTGGGTTTGTGGAGTAGCCAGGATGGAAAATGAGGTACCTTTATGCAGGTCTGATTCCTCTTTGGGAAGCCAGGGGAGAGCAAGCTCAAGCTCCCCGAGCCCGATGGTCAGTGTGCCCAGCAGCACGATGCACTGCTCCCCTTGCTGCCAGCCCAAGTGCCCAGGCAGCGGTGCTACCAACTAATCTGTGCCTTTAGGAATTCCTGTCTTTTTTAAAATCTCTTCCATCGCTGTGTAGAGCCGTAAGGTTGTCCTAAATCTCCCAGTTACAGCCTCGAATGGGGTTATGATGTCATCTGGTTTTCGCCCTTTAAGATGGCCGAGGAGAGAGCATGGAGGGAAACATCTAATTCAAGGGTTTCCAGGCTGTGACACGAGAGCTTGTCAGCCCCTCGGTTCATTCCAGACTCCTGCCTGAGAGAGGACTGTGACCAGTAACCTTTGGGAGCTGGCACTGCTGCTTTCAGACTCGCGTGCCACGTCGAAAATGATTTCAAAGATAAAAAGGATGGGGAGAGCATCTTGCTGTGTGATGGCGTTGCCTTTGGGATGCTGGCAGGCCACGGAGCGTTGGCAAGCTGCTCCCTGGAGTTTAGGAGCGTGTTCAAGGCCAGGACATTTAGGGACTTACTGAGGCACTGCAGCTCCAGGCCCTGCTGTTGGCTGGCACTCACTGAGAGGGTAAGGAAGGCGCTGTTGGTGCCACGTTTAAGGCTGGCAGGCATGTGAGTGTGCCCCGTGCAGCATCTCTTTCCTCTGGCCACAATGGTTTTGACCTTCCGAGTTAAACTTTTCCACTTAGTGATATTTTTCTGTTATTTGAATCCTCTCTTCTTCAGCTCATTTGCATGCGTTACGTCGTGTTTCATTTAGGATTTGATACGGTCAGAAGCCCAGGATAAAAGACAGTGCAATAAAAGGCTGGTTTAATCATGACATTTTCTAGGACTTGGAAGCTGCTGGGACCAGTCGTGGGCTAAAGTAAATACCTTTTTGCCCACTGTTGCAGTCTTCCTAGAGCAAAGTGGAGGTCTCTGTCTGCTTTAGGACAGCCAACTAAACCGGATCGTTCCCCTCCATACACACGTGCTATCCCATAATATGCATTTTCCTCACCAGCCACGACATCCCACCACGGGGGGACAGCCCTTGGGCAGGATTTTGCCTGCAGCATCCAGGGCTAAGCGTAATTGCCAAGTGTTAATCCAGCTCGGTCGTTTAAAGCGAGACTATAATCATAGTTATTGGGTTTTGGATTAAAATGCTCTTTTTTTTTGTGAAGCTCTTGTTAGGTTTAGCAAAGTGGCTGCAGAGGCGATTGCCTTCTGGTTGGAGAGATGTGCATAAGTGAGGCAGGGCTGCGTGTCCTGAGCTTCCCCTCCCCTCTCTGTTCTTGCTGCTTCAAGAAACAGTCATTTGCTGTAAAGTCAGGTTTGCTGCTTTGATTGAAAATGACTGTGCAAAAGCCCATCAACGCTGTGCGTGCCACAGAGTCATTTAAAAAAAATAATAAATAAACCTAAAAGGCACCTTGGAGTGCACGAGCTCCCTGGGACGCCGGGGGCCATCGCCTGTGGTTTGCTGGTGTCCCCAGGCAGGACCCAGAAGATGTTTGTCTGCCCAAAGAGCTCAGAAAAAAAAAAAAGGGAAGAAAGAGAGAAAGGATGGAATTGCTCTCTGAGGTTTGGGATGATTATTAAATGCTGGCCCGCTGCCTGATGGCTGTCACGGGTTTGCACAAGTGAGGTAGATCTGGGAGAGGCAGCTGCAGTTGTGTAGCTGGGAAGTTGGGCTTTTAATTACTAATTAAAGTTACCATTTGCATTTGGGGTTTTCCTTCTTAAAGGACGGCATCATATTCCACAAGAAGCCACTAGTATTGTGTATTTATAGCACAGCCAAACTGGCAACTTCTCTTGCTGCTCTGCTGCTACATCTGTATTTCACCCATTGCCTCCTTTTGCTTTCCCATCTGTATTTTTTATGACTTCTGTCCTGACAGCCCTTGTTCTCCTAGTCCTTGACTCCCTTCCCGTGCAGACACACGATCCCATAATGTTTTCCTTTTTGTCTTTATAAACAATAGGCAAGCAGTCTGATAGCGTAAGTCCAAAGTCAAGGGAGCTTTGCAGATTCAGCTTGACAGCTCCTCTCTGAATTATTTAAAAGCTATAAACAAAAGACAGCCCATCTACAGCTTCAGGTGACATCTCCTCTGGTATTGTGGAGCATACCTAGTAGGCAAATCCCGCTAATTTTGCCCATTTAAATCTATGGGATCTATTAGAATAGCAAAAACAATTAGAATTCAAGGGCTGCCTCATGGTAGTCCTTAGGGGAGGGTAAGTTGTAGGGAGGTGAATGAGCAAGTTGAGGAGAAGGGAAGTTGGAAGGTGAATGAAAGAATAGAGAATTTCTTTCTAGTATGAATTGTGTGTGGAGTTTGGATTTTTTTTTTCCTGGCTCACAATCAATGAACTTGTCTAAAGACATCCTGCATTTTGCTTCTGACTTTAATCTCAGTCCTTGGTGGGTTTTGTTGTTTGTTCTTTTTACATCCTTTGTTTTCAAATCTAAAACGCTTTTCTACAGCTGAATGACCCAGTGATTTCTGACTTCTCAGGTGCATTCTAGTTGCTGGTTTCACTCGTCCTCCTGGATTCGGGAGTGTTTGAGATGGCTGGGATTAGGGAAGCAGGGAGCAGGCACAATTGAGTCCTCTAGATGATGCAAAGTTCTTTATTATCTTTTGAATAGTTCATTCTGCAGAACGAAGTAGGGAAGGTGTCATGCTTTGCATTTATTGTGCTAAAGCTATAAAGCTGTACTCTCATCACTCCTAACACCGAAGGCATAGCTGTCTTCCCACTCCCTTCTCCCCCCAGGTAAATACAATGGAGAAAGCATCAGGAGTAGGATATTACAGGCATAACTTAATATGTATCATCTGTACTCTGTGTGGTTTTGTTTAATGAAGTTCTTCACCTTTTATGTACAGTCAGACCTTATTAAAATGCAATTTACTGTACTGTCTTTCAATACCAGCCGTACAATTTTATCATCAAAGTTGATATTTTGCAGCGTGGCCTTACTTTGAAAACTGACCTGCAAAAATAGCTTTGACATATCTTCTTTTCAGAGACTCCAGCATCTTTCAATGTACAAACCAAGGATCCCTCTCTTCCAAAGAGCCTTGCAGACAGGGCTCAGCCACAGTTCAGCTCAGCTCCCTCTTCCAGCATGGTTATAATAGACTTACAGAGCCCTCACTGACCAAAAGCCAAGCCAGCTCTAAACCCTTTCTTGGCCACAGGTGTAGAGGAGATGGCTCTGCTGGCTGGAGAGGATGCTCAGCTCTGCTGCCCCATCCTTACCTGTGCTTATCCTCTATCGCAGAAACATAAGGCAGTAAACGTTTTTTAGCACAACCCCTTTGACTTGAATTCGTGCGGGGAGAAGATTTAAGTATAACTGGAATTCTACCTAGTTACTGCTCAGGAGAAGACTTGTGCTTGTGACATGAAAAGCAGCTTTGGATGGCAGCAGTACCTGCTGCCTGCAGGTGTGGGCTCTGGCCATTTTTCTTTGCCTTTGTCAACATCTCTTCTCATTCATCATTTTCCTGTGTGCCCTGGCGAGTGAAAATATGTGCCCACTGCACTCAGAGCAGTTTTGAAACAGCGTTTTGAGGGGCCAAAGCTCCCTATGTCCCAAGCCTAGGGAAGGCCACGTGCTCTGGTACAGCTTGCCCAGCCTTGTCTGCATTGCGGGAGGTTTCAGGTAGTGCTGCACTTGATCCTGTTAGAGCATTAGCTGAATTGGATGGTGCGGGAGAGCAGCAGGTTGCGAATTCCTTCAAGATTAATGGAAACTTTTGTTTTACCTTAATTAAACTTCCATTCCTTAAATCAAAGTCCTCTTTCCCAAATAGGTGCACGTTATAAATAGCATTACTGTAGGTAGAACTTCCTGAAGCTCCTGTGTGTGCTAATGTTAATGTTTGTGCTTTGAGTTTTCTCTGCAAGAAACAATTTATCACTTCTCTTTATCTCACCAGGTCCTGGTGATTTCACTTCTGTGGCATGTGTTGCATAGAAAATAGAAGGAAAAAATATATAAATATCTTTTTTTATATAAATAATGGCTTATGAAGCTACAAGCTGGGCCACCTGCAGGTACCCTTCCTTTTTCTGCTCTTACACCAAGCAGATGGTGGCCCTTTGGGTGGAAGGAGCCTCCAGGATGAGGTGTATTTGCTTTTCTGCTGTGTTTTGCTTCCCATCCCCTTGCTGTGCTGTCATTCCCCCCTCAGACAGCACCCTCAGTGCTGACACCTGGACCCGTGACTCCATCCCTGTTGCTATTAAATATACTGTTCTTGGCCTAAGGAGTGAGGAAGGCTTTGATTTCCACGGCTGCCAGACTCCTGGCCCATCCACTAACACAATTAGAAGGTTTGCAGATGCAATGAAACCACCATCCTTCTTTTCCAGCTGGCATAAGCAAAACATTTAGAAGAGTTAACGTGTTTATTGAGCACTCGAGTCACCCTGCAACATTATTCTGAGACCCACTAATGCAATGGTCAGGATTTTAACATGTGTCCAGAACTTTCAAAGTTGGTTTGTTTGGGCTGCTGTAGTATCAGGGTTTGGCTTTGCTTTGGTGGTGGGATGAGACATGTTCAAGGGATGTTATTACAGTTAAAGCATGGAAATTGAACATCAAAATTCAGGTTATACCTTTTTTGCATGTCTTTGTCAGGCCGGTCTTGGTAGTACTTCAGGAATAAAGTCTTTAAGAAAAGGGGAAAAAACCTGCACAACTTCATCAGGGAGGGAGGAGTGAGAACATTCATTGTCCCTGTGTGCTGCCAGTGGGGAGGAGGGAGAGAAAAATCAGGAGTGAAGTTGAGCCTGGGAAGAAGATAGAGGTGGAGGGAAGGTGTTTTTAAGATTTTCTTTCTCATTATCCTGCTCTGATGTGATCAGTAATAAATTCCGTTTTCCCCAGGTGAAGCCTGTTTTGCCTGTGATGGTAACTGGGAGTCATCTCTCCCTGTCCTTGTCTCAACTCCAAGCCTCTTCTCTCCCATGTCCAGTTGAGGGAGTGGAGTAACAGAGAAGCTTTGGTGGGCACCTGGCTCCCATCCAGAGTCAACCCACCACAGTAGGTGTTGCCCAAACAGGCGGCTTTCTGCCCCAAATCGTTAACCATATGAAATGAACAGTAGCAGAGTACGAATCCATTATCAGTTTTAAATACGTTGATTTCTTCATTCCATCAGCCATTTCATGAGTTTCTAGCAAAGCATTTCCCTCTTGCTGACCGGTCAGTCCAGCTTGGCTTGGCTCCCTTCGTCATTCCTGACATCTCCTGTGATTAATCCATTCTCCTCTGTTGATTGCCACCGTGTCTGGTTGTAACGCACTAATTGTTCTTCCACTTTTGCTTTGAGGGGACGATGTCATGTGAGGGCTTTGTGGAGGGTCTTTCCCAGCCTGTCCCCCTAGCACTGGCCAGCATGTGTTCCCACCAGTCACACGGCTGCAAGACCTCTTTCTCCTGAGGTTCGTTTGGGTCATTCAGGAATTTCTCCTTGCATGGGAGCCTGGTGTGAAATTCCCCAAGGGAATTCGGGCGAGTTGTTGGAGCACCTGGAAGCTACCAGAGTTAAAGAAAGACCTCAGCGCTCTTTCTCACTCCTTTTTCTCTTCAACACCTGATTGTGAGCGTCTGGATTAACCTTTGGCAAATCCGAGTGTGTTGCCTCGGTTTCCCCACATGTCAAAGTAGGATAATACTTTGCATTTGTTACACCTAATTAATGTTGTAATGTGTCTTTGGTTCCTCTGATAAAATGTGCGGCGCGAAAGCAAAGTTGTTTTTACTGATTGGATTGTTAATTAAATGTGCACATGTAAATGATTTATTGGCAGTAGAGAACTAAGACTTAATAATTTAAAATATTAACATCAAGGTGGTTGGGTCAATTTTAAGCCTGTATCATTCATCCATTTAGAGACTGAAACTAATGGCACTGGGAGAGGAAGGGAAGCAGGAGCTGGGCCAGCTCGTGGCTTATTTCGTGGTGTTTCTGTGCGGGGACTGATTTAATTGCATCATTTGAATTCTGGTGCCTCGCCCGGGGGAGTCACTGGCAGCGTCAACAGCGTGCTGAGCTTCACAGAGCACAGGGGACGCGTCACCCAGCAGTGATCCCGCTTGGCCCAACCTGCAAACCATTTATCAGCCTTTGGAGGAGCGGGCTCCAGTTCAGCGCAGCAGCCAGTGTGCAATATCAGCTCTTGCGTATCGGGAAAAAACACAAAAGCAAGAATATTTGGGGCATGCGTGTGTCTGCAGGCTGCTGACGTGGATCACCTTCTCCTCTTGGATGCTTCTGGCCCAGAGGCAGTTTGTTCCCAAAAGATAACATGGGGTTGGAATCTCTAACCATAAGGCTTCTGCCTCCTTATGTCCTTCTGTCCTCCGGGGTTTATCTAGGCAGATGTTTCTTAGGTAGATGTGGGAATGAGCCGTAGCTGACAGCCCAGGCAGGGCCCGGAGGAACAGATGTGTCATCCCAGCACACTAGTGGGTTCTGGGGTCTAGAAGGGAAGGCAGCCTGCGGGAGCAGATACGCTTGGCTGGTTGGATACTGGGACCAGAAAGTAAGGTTAACCATCATCTCTTCCCTTTCTGACCCCAAGGAAGGTGTGAACATCGGTGTTGGAGGGTTGGAAAGCAAACTGTTTTGTAAGGAGGATTTTCAAAGGTGGATTCACAAGGGGAGGCAGAGAAGATGGGAAGATGTACAGAGTGCTGTGGAAGAGGCAGCTGAAACCCAGAAGAGAGTGCTGAAAGTAGGATTTTGAGGAGAAATGCCATGCAAGGGACAATGATGTCACAAATGCAAAAGCCCTGAAGGATATGGGACAGATGGTCTGGGAAAGATGAAAGTGTTCTTGCACAAACTAGGGAATTGCTGATTCAAGTGTGAAGATGATTTGAAAAAGGGAGCTGAGGAGTATTTGGTAGAGTTGAGCTGGAAGAGAAATCACTGACTTGGCAAAAGGGGAAGGAAGAAGAACAGAGAAGGTAAGAGGAATGGGGAAGACACACCATGAGTATGAAGGAGGTGCAAGAGAACCATCTGAACACGAAGCAGGGCTTAAACAGGCTGGAGTTTGTCCTTCACAGAGGGGCGGGACTGTGTTGTAAATTAAGGAGGCCCAAGGAGCTGTGATAGAATCCCAGAATACCTTGAGCTGGAAGAGACCCACGAGGACCATCCAGTCCAGCTCCTGGCCCTACAGAGGACACCCCAGCTATCCCACCCTGTCCCTGAGAGTGTCGTCCAAACACTTCTTGGGCTCTGGTGGCTTTGGGGCCGTGCCTGCCGCCCTGGGGAGCCTGTTTGGCACCTGCTCACTTTGGGGAGAGCCCTTTCTCTCAGAGGACGAGACCCTTGGAGGGTAAGAAGGAGAGGCACACCCCAAGCAGGGGTATGATGGAACGGCGCATTTATTAAAGCGGAGCCCGCAAATCCTCCTCCAGGCAAGGAAATGCAATGGAGGGTCACAACCATACGGGGCAAACAGGGGCAGAGATAACCATGTAGGGAAAGGCTCTGGCCAATCGTGGAGCGGGGGCAGCGTGAGGGGGAAAACCAACCTCCATTTTGTGTGGCGTGAGCGATGGGGTCGAACCTCAACCGCGAGTTCGCAAACCAGGGAACCCGTAACAACCCCATACACATGGCACTAAACTTTTGTGCTGCCTTGGTCTGCCTGGGTTTGCTCCAGGTCCTCCCTGGTAGCAGGGTTATAGCTCAGGAAACGTTCCACACCGTTCCTTCACGGAACCAGGTGAATATAAAGACAAGGAGGAAGGTTCCCTCCCTCTCTTCCTTTTGGGTGCTTGGGTCGGCATCGCTCGTATCTATAAGATATCTTATAAGGCCTAATCTGAGAGCTGTCCCAGCTGCACGGAGGTGGAGGAACTGCTTCTCTTGAGGCGAGTTTGGTGAGAATTTACTGTGTTACTTACTTTATTGAGCTTTTCCCTGAGTTTACGAGTGTGTGTATCTGTTTTGGTTCGCTTTCACCCATTTTTATCCCTCTCCCCTTTCCCTCTCCCCCCTTTTCCCTTTTGGGCTTGTTTGGAATTCTTGTTCTGTATATACATCGTGTTTAATTGTATGTAACTAATATATGTGATCTTTTGGTACTTTTTTCCCTTTTTGGGGGTGGGGGCGCGTCTGTGTGGTCAATATGTGGGTTTGGCAGGGAACCAACCCAAACCTCCACCACTTTCTCTTATATGAAACAGCTCTTGCTTGTAGCTCCCCTTCTTGACACTCGGTCTCATCAGGCATTTCATGCTCTTTCTTCCATTTGGTGTAATTTCATACTCCTGCACTCGGAAGTTTCTCACCACCATCCTTTCCTCCCCAGTGCAGAGCTGGGAATGGTGGTCCTTGCTGTGTTTTGGGACTGGGCTGTGTGTATCTCTCATGGAAGGCTGTGCTTGTAGGGTGCATTGCTTGTCTGTCTAATTCAGGGTGGCTTGGACTGAAAAGGCTTTTCACTTGCTACTTGCCACTGGGCTGCACAAAACCAAAATCCAAGAGCACCACGTTTAGATCGTGTTTCTGAGTAATCTCACGTAGATTGGTGGCTGCTTCTTCAGATCACTTTGCTTCTGATGCAGGTTTGGAAGGGAGACGTGAGCACCAGCAACGTTAATGGTAGCACCCCAAGGCTTGGTTTTGCCACATAGTGCACTGATGGGCAGGGCAGCCTGACCTTGGGAGAGATTAAACACATCACCTCCAGCATGATGTAATGACTGGCTGCAACAAACAACAGAAGAGAAAGGAGGGAAACATACTGGCAGCGAGAATGCAGGTCTTGAGCTGTGCAGTTGTCAAATGACCTACGGCATTGCATTATGTAGAATTGCCAAATGAGCATTTGGAAGTTTTAAGAGAATAGATCTTAAAGGCTGTTTTCACTAAACTAATGCTTAGCCATTTCTTGTGGTTTTGCAGTATTGATGTAAATGTGTTGCATGTTTATGTATGTTTCTTGTAAACTTATTGCAAGCTTTATTTATACACTGCTGCCACTTCCTTCAAGGCCTTCAGCATATTGTTTATGGGGAGCGTCTGAAATCCCACAATTTACAACCATAGGAACAAGTAACTTTAGAGACCCTGTCACAGATAAATGGGCTGTGGAACTCAATATTCCCACACAGAGAGGAGGAGAAGACTTGCCCTTTGGGGGTGGAGGGTTAATACCATCATAATTTGGCTTTAACATGTGTCTCCCTACCTTGCCTGATGGGGAGCGTGCAACAGCTGTTAGAGCTGTGTGCTTTGCTTTGCAGTA
Source organism: Sclerurus mexicanus (assembly GCA_013396755.1). Lineage (NCBI taxonomy): Eukaryota > Metazoa > Chordata > Aves > Passeriformes > Furnariidae > Sclerurus > Sclerurus mexicanus. Next base: position 216,907 of record VWZF01001882.1, on the reverse strand, counting down.
GATGCAGAATAAGTGTCTAATGAGACTTTCTCATCTTGAATTCTAAATAAATTAGGCGCTCATCAAAACCAGTTTTGTTCCAGAACTACTAAATTACAGAGGCAGTTGCCTGTAGTGTATCAGCAGTTCCTGGGGTGGGCTTTGCTGGCTGGCTCTCCTGCCTCTGCAGAGCTTTCTTTGTTCTCTTCCCATCAGGCTCATGGGCCTCTGTTTCCACCTTGAATTCAGTGTAGAAACAAGGAAATTGATGCCTGTGTGCAGCACTGTACATGTGTGTCCTTCTATTTCCTTCTAGCCCTGCCTTCAGTTGCCTTGTTGATCTTGTTTTCTTGCGAGCTGCATGCTGAAATGAAAGGTCATGCTAAGAAAAAGGGATTCCTCACTTGGCTGAGAGATAGATTACCCCTCATTTGAGTGTGTTACTGGAGCAAGCCTTGGACTGCTCTCCTCTCCAAAAATGAGAAGACTATTTCAGGGAGCAGGGGAAAGGGATATATTCATGTCTTGAGTCACAGCTAGAAAACAAGAGATGTGGAAGTGTCAAGACCTGATAAAAGAATGCCAGGCACAGAGGTTAAAGTCTGCAATTGCTGAAAAACGAGGGGAGGGATTCCAGGAGATGTTGAATTTCTACCTGTGCACGTTTCCTAGCGAGACACGCTTCATCTTGTGCAGAAGCTGCAGGCCCTGCGTGATGTAGGACGATGAAAACACTGATTTGTTTGAAAGCTTTTTTCCCCTTTACAGTGTGCCCATGAATTCTGACATGAGAAGAAACTATACACTTGCACATGTGATCGTAGGCAAGTCTTTCTACAGAAGGCAAATCAAAGGAGTGCCATCATCTGTAAATCTGTGGGTTAACGTGTTAAGAAAATATTTTTTTTATGCTGGGTGGGTATAACTGTGTAGCATTTATGAACTTAAAACCCCAAAAGATTGTGTATTTGCAGCTGGATCTAGAAGGAAGCACAGACAAGACCTTTTTCAGATACACTGAGTTGTTGCTTTTTTTCTGGGGCTCACTAAGCGTAAAGAGGCTTTATCCCTGTGTGTACAAAGGAATTACCTTCAGAATGAGATAAAAATACAGTTTCTAAGGATTAAAAGACACAGTTTAGGCGTGTGTATTCTGTTCCAGGTTTAAAACCCGAAGAGTTGGGTGTTGCTGCTCCTGAAATGTTTTGGTACAATACCTTTTGTATGTAAGACCTTGTTCTGTAAAGAAGTGCTTGGTTTAAAGTAATTAATTTCTGCTTGGGCCTGATGTTCACAGCATAGATAATAAATATTCCTTTACATTTGTTCAGAAGGGATTAATGTTAGGTGAGCGTGATGGCATAGAAAGTAAATTCTGGCTCACAGGGAGATAGAGGGTTGTGCACCACCTCAGCCATCCCACTGTGCCCCCTTCGTTGATAACAGTTGTATCACAAGAATGGAAAAAAAGAAAACAAAGTTGGGCATGCAGCACATTGTCCTGCTGGGAAGGGATCTAATCTAGCGGTTCAGCTTTTCAAAACCTCTCCATTTTTGTATTCTGGAGGTTCATTGTATTTCCTAGCTTAGAATTCATAATTTTCTCTCAAAAACAAAAGCTGACTGGAGTCATACAACAAGAAAATAGCCAGGACTCAGGGGAAGCAGAGTGAAAAGCCATTAGAATCTGCTAATTACAAGATGAAGAGCAGTCAGGCAGTGGTGGTCTGTTGGGGAACCACTTTCACGTATTTAGATGTATGAAGAGACTGTGTGTGACATCGATGGGAAGGGTTTTGGGGAAATCCATCTCAGACCTAAAAGCCAGCACCACCTTCAGTAAGAATGAGTAAATTTACTTAAACAAAGGGCTTTCTGTACAGACAGGACTAGATTTAGTTCAACTATCTACTTTTATTCTACCTATAAATAACAGAAGACAGTGGCCACTTGAGCACAAGCTTTCTCACCCAGGTTATTTTCCCATTGTATCAACAACTTCTGCTTAATTAAGCTCCAGCTCCTTGGAGTAAGTGCTCGGGGTTTGCTGGCAGAGAGTCTGTCTGCTTGAAAGAGAAGTGCTGACAAACCAGCCATTTGTTAGCCAAAACATCTGCTGGGGAGGGAAGGTGAGAAGTTGTTAATTTAAAATAAGATCTCTAAGAATCCTAACTGTGAATCTGTAGAACAAACCTAGCTCTGAAAATCCAGAAAACTGATGCTTACCTCAGTGTTGGCTGTGCTGGAAGTTTGAGGTGAATCTCCTTTATTCGTGCAGAAAAGGGAGGATAACAAAGAAGTACAAACCTTCTGGCCACTGATTATTTATAATATGGTGAAAGTCTCAAATACAACTTGGAGACACATCTTGTTTCACCACTGGCATCTTTATAAGGAACTGTCTCTTCAGCTTTTCTTTTGGTGTGGACTTCTGAATTCCACATTACGGATTGATATGTGTGTGATAACAGAGAAGAAATGGTCTCATAAAGGATTATATTAAAGGGGAAAAAATTTGTGAGTGACTTGTGCTCATCTTGCCTGTTTTGAGCCCCTTTGGGACAGGCTGTTTGGTGTCAGGAAAGGAAGACTAAAATATTCAGCTGTGATTTTGCCCCAGCCCACTGCTGAGAGGGACGTTTAGCTCCTGGAGCGCTGTGGCTGCAGCCAGGCATGTTTACTGGTGAAGAGAGATGGCTGGAGATGAGCCTTGGGGGTACTGGGAGGATGGGGCCACAGCTCAGCTAGAGGGTGTGTGCAGAGCTTTCCCTTGCTCCTCAGAGCTGAGTCCAGGTGGGTATCTCCAAGGACATGCATAAGTGGTTTTAAGAGCTGCCTGTCTGGGGCGACATCTGTTTAGTCCATCCTCCCCCAAAATGTTTTCTTGTGCAAAGGTGTAAAGGAATGGAAGAGCTACAACCTCTGGTCTTTTATTCCCTGATGCACTGAAGCAACTCTGGCAACTTCTCAGTTGCTCAGCTGAGTTTCCTCAAGCCTCGCTAAGCATCCAGAGCATTTCTGATTGTCTTAATGTTGACTGCTCTTGCATGAATACCAGCAGTCAGACAGACTTTCCTTCTCCTCCCTTCCTTCCCAAATTGCTTCCCCAGGGCCATCCAAATACAGGGCTCATCTAGGAGGGAAGGAAATCAGTGTGCTTCAAAACCCAGCTGTCACCAGGTGAATAATTCCTCCAAATGATGAATGTAGCAGGTATCCATTCGGGAAGATCCTAAACTTGATTTTGTTTTTCTTTTCTTATGTCTTTTCTTGGTGCAATCATTGAAAGTCCCTTCAAATCCCGAGGGCCAATGTTCCAAAGCTCCTGTGGGTGGACCAGTCACGTTCATCCAGGAGAAACAGGGCTGTGTCAGGTTCAGGACAGAGGTACTTCTGTCTGGTCTGTCTTTGCACTCAGGACAGATTTACAACTTCATTTTACATAATGCTTACCTCTGTGTGGATATTTGTCCAGTCTGTGCAAAACAGAGATTTGTGGTGCAGTCGAGTCCTTCCCATGTCAAGGAACTGCCCTTCAGACTTCCCATAATGCTGTCTCTGCAGTCGAGAAAAACATTGGCAGGTGTAGAAAGTTTATCATAGGTCTTAGCACAAAACTTCAGCCCAGGAGCGTGTTAGAGCAGTTCGGGACCTGCACCCTCTCTTAGTCTGAACATGAGTGCGGACGTGCACTTAAATTTGCCAATTAAATTATTAAATTCCCGTGTACTAATGCCAAAAGACAAGAAGATGCATACTTCTGACATCCCCAGAGTTTTTTCTGGTGACTTAGCAGGACCAAGACTCTTCAGCTGTCTCCTGACAGTTTTATGGCTCGTTTGGATGCCACATTATCTCCTCGTAGGGGACTCCCCCATCACTCCTTCTCTGCTGTGATGCGCGGAGCAGAGGCTGCCACATTTCATCAGGTGACACAGTGGCTTTCCACTGGGATGCCACAATACTTGAGATCAGCAGCCACACAAAACAAAATGCTGGTGCTTGCCAGGCAATAAACTAAACCCTCATCTCTCGATTTTTGTTGTGTTTGTTCATTTCTCTTCTGCACTCTTGGCAAAGGCAGCTGGCTCCTTCTGCCTCTCCTGTTAAGGGCTGTAGATACAAACCACTCATAGGAGGAGATTCCTGTGTAGAAGAGTCATTTTAATAACTGATTTCTTCAGAGAAGGGCTACTCAGTTGGGCTGGATCTTCAACATCTCTTCCTCCTCTGCACTGGTTGTTGCTGGCTCCTGCAGGCAGCAGGTTTGGGAAGGAGGAGGAAGGCCAGTCTTTCAACCTTCTTGCCCTGCACAGAAGCACCAAGTGACTATGGCAGAGTAGAACATGCAGCCACAATGGCTGGTGAGTCTGTCTTTTCATGCCTCAGAGATAGAGATGCTCATACTGGTGTGGTTTGGCAATAGGCATTCTTCCAGTCGAGCAGTGATGGTGATTTTCTCCGAGGCCATGGTGGCTCCATCCATACATGCCCTGGCAAAAGGACTGGTTTAATGTGCACACGGCTGTCACGAGTTACAAACCTGCAGCTCTAAACAACTTCCTTAGGTGTTTAACTTGTTGGGTATATTGACTGTTTCACAGGCAACACAAAAGCAAGCGAATTGCTTCTTTGGAGGATTAAAACCAAGTTACTTAGCTGTGTTTCTGGGAAGCCTTAACAAGCAAGTCACTGTTTGTTCGATGACAGATTTGGTGCTAATTTTGCTGCTGTCTGCTCCTGTTTGCATCTCATGGTTGTGGATGAAAGCAGCAGAGTGGTGATTAGCTCAGAGCCTGCTGAAAAAACCAACACCTAGTGCCTTCTGAAGAACAAGGGAGTGAGAGTATATTACCCTCTGGCATTTTTATTTTATTTAGCAGGTAAAACTGTTCATTGAACCAGAGTTCATTTACGGTGGCACCCCAGCAGACTGCAGCAGTAGGATGAATTACCAATCACTCACAGTGCAAACAGGAATCATTCAAACCCTGCATCATCTGTACTCAGGAGTTCAGGTCTCCTGTGCTGCACACTAGATAGCTGCCTGTCCCTCTCCCTTGCATCCAAAATTTTACTGGGCATCCTGGTCCCTGTTTTAGTCCCCAAGTAACGTTTGTATCTGATTTCCCCTCAGTGGGTTTTCATTTTAATGCTGTTAACCAGAAGCTGAGCAGTTCACTGGATTAGACTCTTTCAGCCACCAAATTAATGAAAATTGGAGTATATGCTTCCTTTGAGGATATACTTTTTTTTTCAGGAGCTCTCACTTGGAGGATCATTGGTGAGATAATATCAGGAGTCTTAACTAATCCTCTGATGATTGTACCAGGGTGAACAAATCTATCTGTATCAATTAACCCAGTGGGTCCACCACAAGGCCACTCTTACCTGATAAGTGGGTTTTTACATTGAAGAGGATTTTTCTCCCGTTGGCTGGAAGCCGGAGGCCGTGCCAAGTCCTGAGCCAGCACGTGGCCCTGCTGGGGCTGTGTCGAGCTGCCTTTCACTCCCTTCAGAACGGGGCATATTCTAGACACTGGTTTTATTAAAAATGCATGTGTTAAGTGATGGGATAATTACAGCAAGTTTGTCTGGGGATGGATAGCAGCAGCAAGAGAAATTTAAAATGTGTCTGAGAAGAGATATCAGCTGTCTTGAGAGAAGTGGTGGGCACTTTGGCAGCGTGCACTGCGTTTACCTGCGCAAGGACGGCTGCAGGACACCACCTGGGAGAGGTGGCTGTTCCCAGCACCCCAGTGCTCATGTGCTTTAGGTTTATCGTCACCATGTCATCCCTTTGGACTTCCCCCTGTCCATAGGATGTGGGATGGGGAGGGTGTGCCTGTGCTGCTGGTTGCATGAGGAATGAGGTCTGGAGAGCAGAGCCTGTCTCTCCCCCAGTTTTTGCCTCGGGATTGCCTGGCTGATGCAGCAGACCATTAATCTGCAGTCAACCAGGATATCTCCAAATGCAACTTCATCAGTTGGCAGGAGGTAAATAGATGCTGCCTCTCTGCTTAAAGCAGAGCTTCCCGTCCAAAATGGGTGCATCTGCTACTGCTCTCTGATCTCTTCTGCTCTGTTTTATTCCTCTGAAACCTCTTGGCTGAGGGAGAGGTTGTATGGCCTCAGAGCCAGAGAGGTTTTGTCATGGTGATTAGTTGGTTTAGTTAGGGCGCTTGAGACCTTTGTCCATGTGCTGCCAAAAAATGAAAATAACTATTATTATTATTAGCACACTTTACAGGGAGGCTGCAAGGATTAATTCATGTTTGTAAATTGCTTTGGAGATTTAAAGCTCTGTACTAGCACTAAGGATTATTGCTTTCTAATTCTTCAAGGTAGTATAACTTTTATAAAGACTTTTAGCCTCAAAAGCATCTTGGAAATAGGAAGAGTTAAATCCCTTTGAAATTAGATATACTTCTAATGTTTAAGATAAAAATAACTGCTTCTTTTCTGCTGCTTCATCCAAAAAAAATGGCAATGGTAGGTTGTGATAGCGTCTCTTCTTTTTTTTCCAGGAGTCCAACGTGCTGATTGCTGCTAACAGTCAGGGTACAATTAAGGTAAGTTATTTTATGCATCTCCCCTTTAAACACTTGAATCTGTTGATAGTAAAGAGCAAGGTCAGAGAAACCAGGCAGCCAGGAGAAACCATTAGAGGGTGATCCCAGCTGTGGAGGTTTGTAATTTAGATGATGCATTTGCCTCTGGCACACAGTGAAGGGAGCAAACAGTGCACCAGCAATGAAACCAGTTACCAGGGAGGTGTGGAAGAGCTGCTGGTGTCCATCCAGCCCCTACCGCTGCTCCTTGGGGTCGTGGCAGCACAGAGGGCCTGGCACTGGCGTCTCCCTGGGCTCGTGCTGGTTCCTGTGGCAGCACAGGCTGAGTGTTCGCTCACCAGAGCCCATCCTCCGGCTGCTGCAGGGCTGAAAGCTTCTGCTCCTGACGTGCAGCCGGCTGGTGCAGGACTGAAATGAGCGGGGATGCTCCCTGTCTTTGCTTGCTCCGCTGCCCAGACAGGCGGTGACAGAGCTGCTGCCAGCACAGGGTTTTGTGAAAGCAAAGCCTTCCCCCTGCACCGAGACACCAGCGCCGTGCCAGGTTTGCAGCACTTGAATTAAGTCTTCCAGAGTGTCTCTTCAATGTATTTCTATCCATGAAATGCCAAGTGATACGGAAAAGACTGTCCTTTTTTCTCTGTCTAACCACCAAGCAAAACCAGTACCCAAGGCAGTACCAAACTCAGCCCAAAACCAGAGCCAGGTTCTACCCAGCAGCACTGATCTCCTTGACCATGCTTTTGAGGCTTGATGGTTAATGCCATAAGTTTATAGCCCAGAGCCACAGACTACAATTCTGGAGCTGGTGATAAAGGGATTTACCTGCTCTTTGCAGAGTTACACACTGCTTTGTCACTCATATGAAGCTGAGGCCCTCATCCTGATTATCCTTGCATCCCTGTAGCAATAGCAGTTCTCTGGAGGCAGACCAGAGTTGCTGGTCTGAGCCATCCTGAAAAAATCACCAGAAAAACAGGAATGGGGCAATACACAAATGGTCTCTGTTTGACTGTGTGTCAGGATTTATTTTTTTACCCCTTTTTCGGCCATGAGTGGCTGGGTTACTCCTTTTGTGCACCATGTGATGCTGTAGCCTCTCATTCATAGGGAATTTATTTATCTTATCAGGTTTTGGAATTGGTTGGTAGTTACTTTGGTCACTTCCTCCTTAAATAAAATGGACGAAATGCACATAGGCATTTGATATTTTGAAGTGAATCCAGCAGCAAGATCGGTGATTAGAGAGGAGAAGCTTTGCTCATGCACTTTGCTTGTTAATGAGAGAAGGTAGACAGAGAGATGTACAGGCAGTCAGGGCTGTCAGAACTCTGGTATCTCCATTAGCCTTTGGCAGCACGCAGTGGGAAGGCAGGATGGTCTGGGAAAGGCCTGGGTTTGCACAAACCCACACCAGTCTGGGGGCAGGTGCCATCCCAGAGTTTACTCATGAGCTGCAGCTCTGGAGCTTTCCCCACTAAAGCCAAACCAGGCTAATACAGACTGTGGCAGCCCCACAGTCACTTCTCTGCTGCCCCTAGACCGTGCCTTTGGAGGCTGCTGCTCCATCCCAGCCTGGGCAGGGGAAACATGAGCACAGAGGGCCAGGAGGACAAAAGCTCTGATCTCTATTACGAGATTTCCAAGATCCATTTGATTGGAATGAGGAGAAGTGAGGCAACTGTGGAGGGTTTTGCTTCATGCCTAATTTATCATCACACAAGCAGACATCAAAATTGGGATGCTTGCCAAGTGCTTATCCCATTTGTGGGATATTATTGCATGCTGGTGAATAAAGGGTAAGGGGTGGAGACAGAAGGGTCAGTCCTGTCCTAGTGATCTATATGCTGATGTAGGAAATAATGAATGTCATAAATTCCATTTCTAAATGTCTCGTCTTCCCTACTAATCAGGTACTGGAGCTGGTATGAAGGGTTTTCTCTCAAGGCATGAGGTACTTGGTCCTGCTGATACGCTACAGTATTCACCTGGGTTTCTCAGCGGGACAAGAAACCAAAACCACCTTGATGTTCCTCCCCAAAACCATCATGTTTGGGTTTTTTTCCATTTATGGACTTTCTAGGACGTTTTGAGACACTGGAAACACCAGTGAACTGTCTGCCATCAACATTAACTCCACAGACTTTGCTGCTGCTGGTGGTGGTGGTATGGTTGTCTAATTTTTATGATAGGAAAACAAATTCTTTTAAATAAAAACGAAAAGGAATAATAAAATTTATTGAGCCACAAGCTGAAGCTGGAAGATTCTCTGTTGTTGCATATGGGAACAGATTTACTTGGGAAGGGAGCTTACAGGAGCACACAGGGCTGTCCTCACTTGCACATCTCCAGTTACTTTCATCTGGACTGTTCTTCATCCTCGCTGGAAAAAGAAAGTCTCAAAGCCTTACCTGGACACACAAGCAATTCATTTTGAGATCCCATCATGATCCAGTTCTGTTGTTCCTTTGATTTATTAATTATTTTTTTAGACGCATTAAATGTTGAAAAGTGTCACCCAGGTTGACGCCCCTGGAGTCTGAAATCCTCTGGTCATCAAGAAGAGAAGGACACGTGCCCTTCCTCCTCTCCTTATGCCCTGCCTGAGTCCAAAGGAGCAGCTCCAAAGGAGAGGATTAAGTTGTCCTCCTGTCCATGTGAGCCACCTGCCACCAGCAAAGTGCTGAGATGAGGGGACCTGGACTGACCTCACCAAGACATCGTGGGATAACAGTCTCCCTCACGCTGACCTGCCTGTGTTTGACTGTCTCAGCTAGAGGAGGAAGCTTCTAGATCCAGTTACCAAAGCCCTGCACCACTCAACCAGCCATGGGGTCTGGTTGTGTTTGCCCCTCTCTGCACGCTGTGGAAGCCACGTGTTCTGAATGTTGTCATGAGAGAGGGGATGGAGTTGGTTTGTAATGTGTTTCAGAGCCATGATATAAGTAGCCTTATTTTTAATGGTCATGCATACACTTAATTGTACATATGGAGGGGGAATAAACCATGATGCTGAGAGTGGTTGTTGCTTTGTTGCAGGACAGTGGGGTGGGTGAGAAGGTGCAGATGGTCCTCACGAGCAGCAGCCAGGCTGAGCTGTCAGGATTGCTGCCAGAATTTGTTACACTAGGAAGTGGAACGCGTGGGCTTTTCCCAGCCGTGGGTGGCAAAGGTGCAATCCAGACAGTGGTACCTGTGGGAAGTGTTTTGGTTTGCAAACAGAATCCCTCTCCCTTCATTCACTGCAGTCCACATCCCCCTCGTGCCTTGGAGTCTGGGATTGGCGCTCTCCCTGTTGGCAAAGCAAGGCCCTGACACAGTCTTGGGCTACCCATCAAGGAACCAGAACAGATCTTATGTCCTCCAGGTGTTCACATTGTTATTCTGATCTTCTCAGGAGCATTGTGTGGTCTTCCCACACCCTTTGGTCACAGAGCAAGGAAGAAAAGCAAAGATGCTCTTGGGGATATGAACAAAGAAGCAGGGATTAAGCCTTGCAGCAGAAGTGGGGACAGATCCTGTCCTGATTCAATGCTGATGCCTCTTTCTAGCATGACCACATACACTCCTTCAAAGCTAGAAGGATGTGAGACACACCAAAATTGCTTCTGGACAGTCTTGTCCAGGGAGGAGAAGTGTGGTGCTCAACTCAGCTCCAAGGGAGGGGTGGATGGCCCTCAGATGCTGTGTGCTGGCTCACTTCCATTATTTCTGCTGTGTCAGGGAAGCAAGAGTGAGGAGAGGAGGAAAGGAGAGAGAAGAGAGCACGCTGGCTTGTGTCCTGCTCAGAAGTGCTACCTGCAGGTCTCTGTTGTATGAGTCACCCGAGTCACTGTGGCAGAAGAAAACGAAATTGGTTCCTTCTGCCTGATGGCAGCTGTCTGACGCGTCCCACTGAGCACTGGCTTGCTTTCCATTTTGCTGCATTTTAAGAGGATTTGGTGTGGAGTGACAGTGCTGGGCTGTGCAGAGCATCCTTCCCATCCAGCCCCTCCAAAGGCAGGGCTGGTGCCATGATCCCTCGCCTCGCTCTTCCTGCCTCCCCTGGTTTCACCTGTGGGTTTCCTCCAGCCTTGTTTACCAATGCCTGCTAATTTATTTCATGAGCTGCTGTTGTACCCCAGCTCTGTGCCACACAGCTGCTGTTGGCAGGTGACCTCATTCCTTCTCTCCCCCCCCACTTAAACATCCTCTGTATTTTAAATTGAAATCGCTCTGAAGAAGCTGAGATCTTAAAAACAGAAGAAAAAAAAGCAGCTGTTTTGAATGCTGTAAGGTTACTCCCTGAATTAAACAGGGAAAGCTGTTTAACATCAGCCACCTTTATTTTTTCAGTTTTCATTCTCTTTCAATCAAGATAAAATGCAAATTTGGTGTCTGGCCCTAATTAGAAACACAGCAGCTCATAAACACAAGTTCGTGGCATTTTTTGTCTTCGTTCCTTTGTCAGAAGAGGAAACGCTCCTTATTTTAATCCCTTTAATTTTCTTTCCTTCAGGTAACTCTTCACAGTCGACATATTAAGTCGCACATAATTACTACTGTAATTTTGTTGGGGTTTTTTAAACAGCGTGTGGTCAATATTTTTTAATTATTTGCCTCCTCAACAAATGGTCCCTGTCAGGTTTTCAGCTCTTCTAGAGCTGGAGAGGGATTGAGGTTGGGAGGGCTCTCCAGAGGTCTTTGGTCCAAACCCCTGCCTAGAGCAGGGCTTACTGAGAGTTGGAGGAGATTGCTCCAGGCCTTGGAGATGTTCACAGCTCAGCTGAGCAAGGATTGCAGATTCCTAAGTCCCTCTGGAAAACCTGTTCCAGTGCTTAACCACTCTCCTTGTGAAAATTAATTGCAGATGGTGGGCACTTAAAATCTTTATTCTCACTATCTTCTTTTCAAAGAACAGGGTTACAAAGCCCTTGGCTGGAAGCTGCCCCAGAACAGTTTTGCCTCCAGTGTTCAGGTCCCTGCGAGAGACATTGGGTGAGTCAGATTTTTCTTTGGGAAAGGGAATTTAAAACCCTGCTGGCCAACCAGGCTCTTTAATTAATTTTAAAGCATTTAGTAGAAGAGTAGGAGGAACATGCCTCAGTGCTAAAAAGAAGCCTGGTGCTGGAGGGAATCGAAAATGATGGTCAAGGGGAAATATAAAGGAGTACCAATGTCAGGGCTTTTCAGCAGTGAGTGTGGCTGGCTGCTAATGCCAGCATTCAACCCCAGTGCTGGAGCCGTGTTTGTTTAGGGTAATTTTGTTTAACTATGGAAGGTCATAATGACATCAGTGGATAATTGGGAAGGCAAATTCAACTCCTTCCTTGCTCCAAAGTCCTCCTTCCTTTCTCAGTGGTTTTCTGGAGGCCAGAAATACACAGCAAGGACCTGCAGTGGTCCAGGAGTGAAGCAGAGCGTTCCCTGTGGTGTTTGCCTTGAAGAAATCATCTTGTGTGCCAGCAGTGGTGTTAACTCTGGCATCCTGATGAGGGGATTGCATCCTGCCTCCTGCCAGCCCTCACCATTGCCACCAAAGATTTTTCCTTGAGGCCAAGCTCGTGGGATGCTCCTCACCTGGTCTCCAAGAGGGAATTTCCTTCCCCTCAGCAGTGTAGAGACCTCATGCTGCACTTGGTCATGGCTGGAATGTTCTTACAGAGAATCTGTAGGAGATTGGGATTGTTTTAAATGTTGAGGAGATGAGGGATTTGGCTGGTGGGAAGGTGTGCTTGAGACCATAGGAATCTGTGAATTATAGCAGAATCTGTAGCATAAGGACCAGAGCCCACATCTAGCTCGTGGAGAGGCACCTGTAGCCCTACAGTAGTCCCCACTGCCTTCTGGTAACCATCAGCACATGGTTTGCTATAATTTTGCTTCCAGAGCAAGCTGCAAATGGGTTCTTCACGTGAGGTTTGTCTCATCCTTCTCTCTGCTCAGCTACAAGGCAGCATTTGGGTATTCTAAGTCTTCAAAGTCTTTATAAATGAATTTAAAAATGGTTGATTGAATTAAAGCAAGACAAATTCGCTGCTCTGTGCGTTACCCAGCCACTTGAGCTAAATAGGTCTTGCCAAAAAATTTGTTTTAAATCTCTCCATCTTAACTTGCACACATTAAATCTGGCACTGGCTGATGGCTGGTCATTGTTACTCAGCAGAGGCAGGACAAAAACATTCAGCAGCAGGGAAAATTCCTTGTGAGGGGAAAAAAGTGAGGGTTTTGACATCTCTTAGAAATACATGAGAAAGAAAACTAAGTATGAACTTTCCTTGACCAGTCTGCAGTGCAAGGGGACGGGGTGGTTCCAGCTCTTCCAGGACCACAGCAGCTCACAGGGCTCCTGCTTCATGAACCCGCAGGTGAAGGAGGGCTCCACACACCCAGCACGGCCTCTCTAATCTGCCTGGAATAGCAGGTGAGCACATGTGCCTGCTACCATCAGTGGGCTGGGGTGGAAAATAGCTCATCAGGGAGCGAGGGGAAAAACCAATCTCATCTGTCACAGCTGCTTGCCCAAAACCTCTGATCCGTGCAGAGAGAGACAAGTTCGTTTTATTCCTCTCCCAGTTTTGCCTTCCCTTCATGGTATTGTCTCCCCAGTCTGTTTGGGGAGTTGTCCTTGTCTGACGCCCAAAACTTGGGGGTGGGGATTTGCACGAGTAGCAGAGGGCTATGAGCTCCATGAGCCTCTCTATAACACCTTCATCCACCCTGAAATGCCTCCAGTGCCTCCACCCCTCTGAGGGCTGAGGAAAACACTGTCACTCAGCTTTACGAGATCCTTTCAGGCAGCCAAGGAAAATAATTCGGAGTTTTTCAGAAAAAAACCCAAAGATAAAGGCACCTTAGGAGGTGTGAGTAATAGCATGTGACAGGTGAAACCCAGCCAACAGCACGGGCTCAACACGAGTCCCAAACCCAGGAGCACTGATGTGCCCTTGCAGCCCCAGGAGCTTCTGATTCATAAATTAGAAGTGTTCATGTAAAAGTTTCCTCATCATAACCCCCTCGGCATCAGGAGCTTCCCAAAGGGGGCTCACAAACCCCGTGGGGCTGTGGGGAGCCACGAACACAGTGCTGGGCTCTGATGGACCAAGCCGTGGAGCTGTGAAGGGACAGGGCCATCCCCTGTCTCTTCTTCTCTGGACCCTGCTGTGAGGACAGTGGAGGATGAGCAACTCGTGCTGCAGGTATGATCCCATCCCACCACCTGTGTCTCCGCTGTGAAGTGTGTGGGGCTGGGAAGGGAAAATGCTCAGCAGCTCTGATTTTGTCCTCAGGGGCCTTATTTAAACAACAAGTTTGTCTTGATTATGGTGCTTAATCTGACTTGTCAAAATCCCCATAAAACCATTTAGGTGTTTAGGAGGGAAAATACACTCCTCTCATCCTCCTCGATCTGAGCAGAAGCTGGTCTGAACGACCAGCCCAGCTAGTCCTGGCCCCTTACAGTGTCCTGGGTCAGAGGCACGTGCTGGCTGTGCTGCCTCCAGGGACAAGCCCTCAACCCCCAGCCCAGTGCCAGGGACTCAGCTACCCATAAAACAGAGTTATTTTATAGAGTCATTTTCTTTGTTTAATTGTTATGAAAACAATTATAAAGAGCCAGCGGCTCTTTCCCGGTCCCGTGGTGACCGAAAAACATCCTGAAGCTGGCATTGATCTGCAGAGTGCAGAGCGGCGCGTGGCTTAATGGGGCAGGGGGTGCTGAAGGGAAGCAAAGCGGGGCTGACCCCTCAAAGTCAGCAGAGCATCACGCTCGAGCTGGCGCCAGACGGGTGCCCAGGCTGGGGTGAAATGGGCCAAAGCCCAGCAGACCGCGATGGCTCAGCCCCGGGGAGGCCGGGCTGGGGGCTGTGAGTGCCGGGGGGGACACGGGCCAGCCCTCCCCGGGGCTGCAGCCACTGCTGCCCAGCTCAGCACAGAGTTAGGACGAGGAGGAGGAGGGCTGATTGCCGAGCTCTCCAGAAGGGCTGAGAAATGATGGCTTTATGTTGTTGCCAAAGAGCAGCGGGGCTGGGAAGAGTTTGGAGCACCGTGTCTATTTAGTGAGATCTTAAGGAGCAGCTTATGTGTGGTGTTAGTGGAGATGACACCCCTGCATGTCCCAGCTCACCCAGAGCAAGGAGGAGCAGAGGGCAGCTTCGATTACAACCTGTGGCCCCCCCTCTTCTCCTGTTCATTTTTTTCCCCATAGAAGATTAATGGGAACTCTTTGTCTTCTAACGTGACTGTACCTTATGAATTCTCTGTCTCACCCTCATCCTTTAAATTATCCACATAATAAAATATGTATTCAGTGATTGCAGGTCATAATTTGATCTGCTTAGGGAAGAAAAGGAATGACAGAGAAGGGTTGCTGGCATGCTCAGCTCTCCTCCATTTATCTTTATTTATCATCTTTTTTTCCTAACAACCTGTATGCAGCCAAGCAATGGAAATTCATGTACCTGTGTGCTGGTTCCTTGCAGGACAAGTGCCCCTCTAGGCTCTCCAGCTTGGCAGGACCTGCTGAGCTGCCTCAGCTTCCCCCAACCCCCATCTGTTGGCAAAGGTGACATTTAGGGTGGTCAAAGGGCCATTGCCCTCGTTACTTCTGGACTCAGTTTAATTCAGCTGTAAAATGGGCACAAATTTGCCTCCATACAAACCCCACATATGTGGCTCCTGCAGGAAGGTGGCTCTGCAGGGGTAAAGCTGGGGTGGCACATGAAGCACCTGGGATATGCCCAACCTGCTGGCAAAGGCAGGGTGGCATGGCCTTATCCTAAGGCAGAGACATGGGGTTAAGGTTCCTGCCTTTGTGGGGCTGCAGTACAGCACTGGAGCTGCCAGAGTCTCATTTTAATACCAGATTTTAGGTCTGAACATGGAGTTTAATTATTTCACTACACTCCTCTGACATCTAAAAAGCCTTGTGCATGGCAATAGCAATGCTAAAGGGCATTTTGCACTTCAAAAAAACCCAGGAACCTGTAATGTCCTCGTGTCACTGAGGGATACAACAATTCCCACTGGAGCTGGGAACCTGCTTTTGCCCCACAGGGGTGGGAGCAAGAGAGGGAAGGAGAAGGAGCCCAGCACTGCGGGGACATCCCCATGGTGGTGTGTTCCAGGCACAGGGCACCCCCACCCCGAGGCTCTCAGGTGGAGGAATAGGCAATTTGGCAGGGGGAACAGGTGGATTTGGCCTCTTCTGCACAGGGGGAAGGAGACCCTCCCTGCTTGTTTGCACTGAATGACTGATCGTGCCAATAGCACACGATGCTTGTTTGCAATGTCAGGATTTAAAATCCTTGCATTTAGTTTGGTCCCTAGACCAATGTTGCCTGGGTGCCCCTTTTCCCTGTGGCTGTTTTCATGGCTGTTTGTCTGTCTGTGAGACTGCAGAGCCTCTCCTGACAGGATCCAAAGCCACAGGTTTCCGTGGAATGGGCTGGGGGGGTCAGCACTGCTGCCTGTGAGGCAGGGATTTGGGGGAAAGCTTCCAAAAGGAGGTTTTAGGGAGCTCCACACATGCTTCGAGCCCCTAGAGGCTGTTTGCGTCTTGCCTGTGCTTTTAAGGGCTATTTATTCTAGCAATGGAGATGGTCTGCATGGCTGGCACTGCTGATGGATGGGAACGTAAGGGCTCCTCACAGTGATGATGCTTTAATGATGATGAAGTGTTACCATCAGCATTGCTTACCCCAAACAGGTGGAGAGAGGGAGAAAAGCCAAATTGGTGTCACCTGCCCAGGGAAGGGACACAGCGTTGGGCATTCCCAAGCAGCAAAGTGTGGCCTTGCTGCTGCACCTTCTGCTGTGAGCAGTGGGACAGAGAGGGAGGAAAAAAAGTGAAAGCAACATCCCAAAGCACCCCATGTGATTTACAAAGCTGGGAATTGTCGTGCTTTGCCAGGGTGTGAGAGGCTGGGCTTAGATAAACCCTCTTTTTGGGCTGGTCCTGGTAACTGGGAGAGATGTCCAGCCTGCTCTGCAAGGAGGAACCTCAGCACACAAAGGGGGTCGGGTGGTGTTTTGCCAGGGGAGAAGATGCTCTATGCAATGCCAGCTCTCAGTCCCTGCCTGCCCACCCAAATTCCCTGCTCCTGCCTGAGCCTGTCCCCCTGTCCCTGTGCTGCAGCTGCCACTAGTTGCTTCCCAAGCTGTCAGCGTGTTTTGACGCTGCAGGGTAACAGCACCCTGCTGAATCCCTGGCAAATGTGATACCCCATAGCCCTGGCAGCCTGGCTCCAGGGCAAGGCCTCACACTGGGCTCTGAGCTCCAAGAGGGGCCCTTGGAGGAGCCCCAGCAGGGTGGCACGTCTCCCCACTCTTCCCCTGTGGCCCCTGGTCTGCCCACCAGCCATCTCAGATGGGATGCAGAGGTATTTGGGGATTTGGTCTGAGCACAGGTCAGCAGCGAAACAGCTCATTCACCTGTAAATCAGTGTGAAACAAAGACTGTGGATTTTTCCATAGGAGCAACATCTTCATCTGAGGTGCTTTATTGGCTTTAGGGGCTGTTAATGCACAGAGATGCAGCTGATGCTGGGAAGGAGCAGAGAAATTGCTGCCAGCAGCACCTTGAAACCCAAGGATGGGGCATGGCTTGGCACCCACTTCCTCCCAGCAGCAGTGACCAACCTCAGTGCTGCCCCATGGGTGACTGTCTTCTCCTGGGGCTCTCCCAGGGATGCTTAAGGAGGGACTGGGGATGGAGAAGGGTGGATATGACCAACACTTCATGCCAGGCACATCCTCTGTGCCTCTCACAAGAAGTGCTGTCTCGCTGCTCTCAGCAGCAAAACTGTGTCCATCCTTAAAATGTGAAATTAAAGAATCCGTTTAGTTTCTCTTGTGCTCACAGTGATCCCTAAGCACGGGTTTATCAAATGTTTCCCGAGAAGTCTCCTGTTCTAATGAGCATGGTATATACAGGCATGCTGGCTTAACCCACCTGCTGCAGCAGTTGGACTTCACATTGGTGCTGTACTATAATATTGATACTTACTATTCACATATAAAAATTAGACACTGTTTCATCATTAAAAGACAAACTTCCCCTGGCTTCACTGCAGGGCTCTTTGCTTCTCCCCAGCAAGGTGAAGGATAGAGACACCCTCATGGGCAGCACAGGTTGTTGCTGCAAGTGCATCTCCCACCTGAGCTCACCCACATTTCCCACTACTGGAGCACCTCAAGGTCTTTCTCCAAACCCTGCACTAAGGGAGTTCTTTGCAGTGGGCTGGGGACAGGCTTTCCCTGCTCCTCACCAGGAGAACTGAAGCATTGGTGCTAAAGACTGATAAAGCACCTGGGGTGTTTTGCTGCAAAGCTCATGTCAATTTTGTGGGGCTGCTTTTGGCTCCACTGCCATTCTCCATGCTCCTGCCAGCACTCGCCTTCAGTCAGCCATTGCATGATAGCAGATAAGTTGGAGGCTTTGTCTGGAGGATTTATTGCTTTCTTGATTATAGTCAAACCTTTTTAATATCAAGTCTGGTTTACAGTGTGCTGCTCCCTCTTATTATCCACAGACACAGAGCTCTGTGTGTGATGGAAGTCCCTGCTGTCAGCCCCCCATGGCCCCACACATGCCCCTGAGGTTCTGAGAATCCCCCAGGGCCTTGAGCATCCCATCCACGGCTCTGGGTATCTCCCCAGGGCCCTGAGGAACTACATCATGTCCCCAGACATCCACCCTAGGATCTCGAGGATCCACTCAAGGCCCTAACAATTCTACCTCCATAGCCCCGAGCATCCACCCCAGGCCCCCAAGAACCCCCATATGGTGCTCAGCACCTACCCCAATATTCCCCCACAGCCCCAAGCACCCTTCCACAGCCTTGAGCATCCCCTCTCCATGGGGCTGCAGTGCCTGGGATGCTCCCCTGCTCTGGATGAGCCCTGCAGGCTGGAGGCCTCTCTGGGGCTATTCAGCCTTCCTGGGGTATCTGTGTGGGGAAGGCAGCACCTGCCTTTGGCTATAATTGAAATAGATGGAATCAGGGCGGATCAACGTCTAATTCCTTGCCTGGGTGAATGGAGACATATGTTTAATTTTCTGGTAATTCAGGCTGGGAGCCCCAGCTCGTTCCCAGCGCTCACAGAAAGGATCACTGCTGACAGGAGTGGCCGAGCTCTGTACACACAGCTCTGCCTAAGAGCTTCTCCCTGGGGCTGCCCTTCCCAGCATCAGTGAGGGAAGAAGGAATAGCAGCCATTTCCCAAACTTCTTTTGCAGAATTCCCATTGCCACACACCGCCAGGGAAATAGCAAGGATGCTCTCAAAGCCCAGGGATGCAGGTGGGCTCTGGCTCTTGTTTCCATCCAGATTTTTTTGGGAGCAGGAAGGGAGGGATGGAAACACCAAGAGCTCATGGCTGGGCACCCCCCCAAGTGGGACTAACAGAGAAGGGATCCTAGGGATTTCAGGCCAGTCCAGAAGGTCTCATTCATTGGAGAGCAGCTTTCCCTAATACT
The DNA here is from genome assembly GCA_013396755.1 of Sclerurus mexicanus. Taxonomy (NCBI): domain Eukaryota; kingdom Metazoa; phylum Chordata; class Aves; order Passeriformes; family Furnariidae; genus Sclerurus; species Sclerurus mexicanus. The sequence continues at coordinate 197,902 of VWZF01001882.1, read as the reverse complement.
GCAGGGATGGAAACCCCTGTGGTGTCCCTGAGACTCAAGTCCCACTGGCATCAGCAAGGCAGGCTTGGGAAGCATGAGAGTGCCTGTGCTATGTGGGTGGTTGTGGCCCAAAGTCCCAAAGAGCTGAAAACAGCACAAATGAAACAGCAGGAGAAAAGAGATTTGAAATGATCTCCCCAATGACTTTTTCTAAATTAAGGTCTCTGGTTCTCCCCAGCATGGCCCCCAGGGACCTCTTCAGACTATCCATGCCTCATGTAAGCCACATGCTCTTCCCTCCAGAGGCATCCCTTAGAAAACTTCCTGTGTTGGCTACAAAACAAGCAAGTGCCCCATTTTGGGGGTGTTATTTTGCTCTGAAGTACATTTAAGAGGAAGGGATTTTGTGTGTCATTCCTCAGCGTCACGATAGGTTTCATTAAGGACTCTCCTAGGCAAGGGTGACAGCTCTGGGCTCTGCTTGACTCTGCTTTTCACCTGCACCATCACTACATGGGAATTAAAACATGCGGGTTTTACAACCAGCCACACTGCTCCCAGAGAGACTTGGGTGAGAAACCTCTCCTTGGTGCATGGTCAAAACACCATGAATTTCAGGGATGCTGCCCTTGTGACTTGCAAGCCTGTCATCATGGCTGAAATATGAAGAAGGGCAGTGACCTCTTCTCCAGCTGGAGAAAGCCAGGAGGGCCTGGTCAGATATTTCAATCTGTTGCCTGCATATGGCTTCCTGGGTTTTTATCTATCAACAGGGTCCTAGAACATGATTTTTGGAATGCTGGTACGTCTGTAAAGCCAAAGCTGAAATACCTCGTTTCCAACCCAGGCTTTTGCATGATAGTGAGGAAATTTGCCTGTCACTTCACTGGTGGCGCCTGTTGGGTGTAGGTCAACCAGGTTTAGTTCCCTCTGACGTCTGAGACCATCCAAAAATCACTGCCTGCTTCCTGGGAGCTGTGGGTTTCACTCCCTGTAGATGTCTGTGTGTGTAGGTGGAGGTATAGGACTTCCTATACATCTAAGTGGGCACTTAGCTACAGAGCTGAACATATCATCATTATTCATGGCCTTTGCATCTCTCATTGAACTTCCATTTCATGGAGGTAGGAGGTAGATTAGGCAATTTACCCAAAGTGATGTGGGGAAATTGGGAAATGAAATCGTATCTCCGGAGTCATGAATAAGTTTAGGGCCACCTTGTTCCTGTGACTAAGGAAGGTCTGTTTTAACATACCAGGATGGGAGTCTCGCAGCTGAGGGAGCAGTTTGCCAGAAAAATGTTGCAGCCTCCTGTCTGAAGCTGCATGCAGAAACAGACAGAATTGCTCTTCTAAACTTTGGTTCGCCAGCTCAGCTGGGAAAAAAATACTTTCTACTGTCAACAACGCTACTCACTGTTAAGCAAAAACCTTTAGGAGCCTCATTACTTTGAATACTCATACAGGTTCTGATGTTAAAAGGAATTAGAGTGTTCCAAATGTGCTAAAATGCAACATTTCAGCCTCACTGGCACCTTTCCTGCATTATTGTGGCCAAGTGATGGTAATATGGTGAATTTGTCATGAATTCCGAAATGGCTTCAATGGCTTTCAACCTGCAAGGAGAGAATTCCATTGAAAATCCCTCCCAGCTGTGTTTGAGGCAGTGACCCCTGGAAACAGAGGCTCATTTCACACAGTCTTGGTGAGGTTGGTCTCTGGCTGTAGAGGAGCAGTAGGGAGTGCTTATTTCAGGTCTTTTTAACCAAGTTCAGTGAGGATGGGTGTAAAAATACCTGCTGTCAGCTTGGCTGTTTATCTTTCTCCTTCCCCAAGGTCTGACAGCTGTTTAAAGGCAACATATAATACCAGTGTGGTTCTTTTTCCATTCTGCTTGGAAGGGGAGCTGCATGTGACCCTCAGCAGGAGAGTCCACCGAGGCTGTGGCTGCTGCCCTCTGCTCCCCAAACTGCTCCGTTCCCCTGCCCAGAAATTACGTACGATCAATACCCGACCTCCCAGCTGAGTAGGAAATGCCCCCAGACCACTGACTGTTAATTAAACTTTGCGGAGGTTGTGGTCAGAAGCCAAACTTGTGGGTTCTGCCCACACTTCTTGTGTGGGGTTACAGAATCCAGGAGTGGTTTGGTTTGGTTTGGTTTGGTTTAGTTTGGTTTGGTTTGGAAGGGACCTTCAAAGATCACACAGTCCCACCCCCTGCCATGGGCAGGGACACCTCCCAGTAGCCCAGGTGGCTCCAAGTCCCATCTAGTCTGGCCTTGGGCACTTCCAGGGATGGGGCAGCCACAGCTTCTCTGGGCTACCTGTGCCAGGGCCTGCCCACCCTCACAGGGAAGGATTCCTTCCCAATATCCCACCTAACCCTGCCCTCTGTCAGTGTGGAGCCATTCCCCCTTGTCCTGTCACTCCATGCCCTTGTGCAAAGTCCCTCTCCAGCCCTCTCACAGCCCCTTTAGGCACTGGAAAGTGCTCTGAGGTCTCCCTGGAGCCTTCTCTTCTCCTGGCTGAACACCCACAGCTCTCCCACCCTTCCCTCACAGCAGAGGGATTACAGCGCTCTGACCATTTCTGTGCCCACATATTTTGCGCCCAGAGACCCCAGAAAGGGCGAGGCCAAACTCAGTTGCCTCTCACTTTTTTTGGCATCCCATTTTACCCTCCTTTTTGCCCTTCTGTCCCCGCGTGTCCCGGCGCGGGGGGGCCCGCGGGGCAGCCGGGGGCGGTGGGAGGCGATGCGGCGGTGCCGCCCGGGTTTGCGGGTGGGATTTTCCTGCCGCCTCTGCCCACTAGGCGGCTGCGTGCGGGAGCGCCCGGAGCGGGGAGCGGAGAGCAGGGGGGGGGAAACAGGGAGGGAAAAAAAAAAAACAACGAAGCTGCTG